>LR738714.1:637155381-637225786 GCA_902687465.1 Secale cereale | reverse complement strand
AAAAGTAAATAACAGAAATGCCACAGTCGGACGTCTGAGCGACATCACATAAAGGGCTTATATTAAAAGTAAATAACAAAAATGCCATAGTCGGACGTCTGGGCGACATCACATAAAGGGCTTATATTCAAAAGTAAACAACGAGAATGCCACAGTCGGACGTCTGAGCGGCATCACATAAAGGGCTTATATATATAATCTTTGGTATAACGGTAAAAATATTTCAAGAGATTAATCGGAGCAGAAAAAACTAATTAGTTCATCTATCAAAAATGACTTTTAACTAAATCACCACTTTTGTTACCATCATAGATTACCCGAGACGGATACCGGGGTTGACACGAAGATTTACACTAGGTCATAGACATGGCTACTCGGAAGATTTTGACTCTGCAGAGCTTGTACTCTTATATCACAGCCAACGGATTTCTACTAGCCACGAGGACTAGTTCCGTCTACGGTGTTTTAGCAGAAACACAACTGACCAGTACACACCCATTTCACATCCTGCTGCCCGGAATCACCCGAGCCAACATTCACGAAAAACTTTAAGACGGGGAGGCTACAACCTCGAATAGCATGGGATCGAATTTATATCTGCGCGCTCTAAGGGGTGCCCCCCTCTCGGTCCCAACCGGAAACACCCATGCCCCCTGACCGGATGACGGGCTTTAATCCAGGGCCATGGAACCCTCATCCCGGCCCCTCTATTTGGTGTGTACACGGAAAGAGGTTTGCAACTGACTAAACCGTAATCTTTGCAGAAGGCATATGACAGTACCAAAAAGGAGACGAACGGGATCATGACTTGATCCACGTTGATACTGGAGACAACAGATGGCTGGCATGCTCCAACAATACCATTTCACAACCCATCATGTCACACATGATCGGGGTGGTTCAATCATCATCATTCGGGCTCACCCGAAGCTTGCTTGCATGAAATATAATCATCCACCAATGCTTATATGACCATGCTATGAAGAAGAACTACTCAAGAAAACATGCAACACACTCATCATATCAAAGGTTCAAACATGCTTGCCTGGTTCAGAGTAGTCGGAGTCTAACTCGGTGAAGTTCGCGGCTCCGTCACGTCCTTCGGTATCTACGTATTCAAACAAAACGAATACTAACATAAATATTGCGCGTGCATAAAAGTTGTCCCAAATATTTTTCAAATAAATATGACAAAAAACTAGACAGAAAATTAAAGAGGACAGAACAAGAATCAACTCAAAATCATCTTTTGTTTAAAAGTTATTAAAGTTTCTGTCCAGGGACTTGTCTGTAATGAAACAGAAAGTTTCCAGGGGCTAGAATATAAAAACAGAAAACGATTCGGTATGCAGTACGCCAGCCGAATAAGGCAAACGTACTTTGCCCGAAGGCGCCTTCCAGAAAAACGTTTCGGAAGAGATTGAGAGGCTGACGAGGGGGTCCCACTCGTCAGGTTTGAAAACAGAAACAGAGTCGCGCCGGCGCCAGAGAGCTGCGGTGGTTGCTAGCGCCGATCCACAGCGAGGTAGAGGGAGTGAGTGGTACCTACGGGTTCATGGTGCTCTTCCGCGTCGGTGGGTGGTGGAGTTGAGCGTCGGCGAGCACCACGTCGACGGCGACCCTATCTCCGGCGGACGGCGGCTCGGGTGGTCGTGGGCCTCATCGGAGAGAGTTGCTGGGGTCAAATTGAAGCGGGGGTTAGTCTCCTAGGAGTGTCAGGAGGCTACTGGCAAATCTAGGGCGGTGGAGGAGCTCTCACCAGAGAGAACGTTGCCGGAGCCCGAAGCGGATCGAGGCGGCCGGAGTTGAGGAAGAAGGGCCCCTCGAGGCTCTTCCAGTGGCTGGGCGGGGTCTGGTGAGGTGGTGGAGATGTGCGAGGTTGCGAGCGAGCTCGGAGGTGCTATTTATAGCCGGCCCGAGGCGGTTGCCATGAACGGGATAAGTTCAGCGAGCGATTACGGCGGCGTTGTGGCTGGACGGTTGGTTTAGGTGCTTGAACGTCGACTAGGAGGTGCACTGATTCCATTCCGGTGCCTAACTCAGCGAGGCAGGGGCGTTTACGGCCTGCCCCCAACGGAACGGCCGTGCGGCACGTCGGCGGCAAAGAGCGCACCCTGTGCGTGCCAGGCCACGGCGACGGTGCTGCAGGCGTGCGCTGGCAAGGAGACGTCCACGCGTAGCTTCCAGGCGGCTTGGGCGGTGCCGAACGGCGTTGTGCCGCAAGGTGCCTCCTGTCGGACGCCACGGGTGGATCTACCGTCGCGGAAGACGCCAGCGCAGGCGGGCCAGGGTGCCACCGACGCCAGGAACCAGCCAAGTGCGCGTGCGGCGCTCTGGATAAGAGCGAGGTGCAGTGCAGCAATGCTCCAAAGTGGCACTGGTGAGATTGACGAACGTTTCCTGACGAAACTGACGAAGTTGCACTGTCGCCTGTTATCTTCAGTTAACTTTTCTGAACCTGACAGAAACAGTGCACGCCAGGTGTTTGATGAAATGATTTTGGCATGTGGAAAAACTTTCTGGAGCTGATATTTGGTGGGGTGGTCTCTTGATGCATCTAGAGGCTGCCTAAATTCTCACAGATTTTTAGGAAGAAGGAAAATATGAATTTCACCAAAATTTGCAAATCTGGTCCAAACTTGCAGCAAGTGAAATTTGAAAATTTTAAACTGTGGACCAGTGAAACAAGATGGATCTAGGTTGTGGGTACCAAGGACTAGCCAGTGGAGTTGGTTTGGAATCAAAAGTAAAAATGAAAATGGTGGTTCCTTTGTAAATCACCAAGGTTCATTTTAAAGGACAGAAATTGTTTTTGGAATAAAATAATTAGAAGAAAAATCCCAATAAGGTTGAAAACTACTGGAATTGATGAGAGACTTGTTTCAAGGTGGAAAGGAGGTTTTGGAGAGCAAAACTTCCATTGGGTGCCATGGCAAGCAAAAAGTTGAATGGGGAAGACAAGTCCATGGTTTGATTAAATGAAGATTCTTCATGAAGGGAAAAAGAATCAAACAAAAACCGTTTTGAAAAACAACTTGTGTTGAGCTAACACAAGTAGAAAACCCTCAAGAACAGAATCAAGTTGGAGAAGAACACACAAACTTTTGTCAGAAAAGTTTTTAGAAAGGGGTTTTAAGAGAAGATCAAATATCCCCCTTCCAAAAGATCAAAAAGTTTGGAAGAAAACAAATCCAAAAATTTGGAGTGTTACAATGGATCATATCATAGAAACCCAGAAGCATGATACAGGGATTACCCGGATCAAGAGAAACATTGCCAAGGGTATTGCTGGTAGTTTCTCAATAGATGATCGAGGTGTTGTTTTATTCGGGAACCACCTCGTGGTCCCTAAGAAGTAGCATCTTCAGAAATTGATCCTTAAGGAGGCTCATGAATCTCCTCTCACGATTCATCCCGGTAGCACTAAGATGTATCAGGACCTACGCCAAAGGTTCTGGTGGACTAGGATGAAGAGAGAAATTGCTGAGTTCATTACTAAGTGTGACGTTTGTCGTCACGTTAAGGCGGAACATCAAAGACCTGCTGGCACCCTTCAGCCTTTAGCTATTACTAAGTGGAATGGGATAAAGTTGGTATGGACTTCATCACTGGCTTTCCCAGGACCAAGAGAGAGAATAATGTTATCTTCGTAGTCATTGATCGTCTCTCCAAAGTGGCTCACTTCCTTCCCGTTCGAGAGAGTATCACCGCTAGTCAGCTCGCTAACTTATATATTTCTCGAATAGTGTCACTTCATGGTGTCCCACTAGAGATCAATTCAGACCGTGGTAGTCTTTTCACTTCTCATTTCTGGGAGAGTTTCCAGACTGCCATGGGCACCCATCTTTCCTTCAGTACCACTTTCCACCCTCAGTCAAGTGGTCAGGTGGAAAGGGTCAACCAAACTCTCGAAGACATGCTTAGAGCTTGCGTTATCTCATTCGATATGGATTGGGAGAAATGTCTTCCTTTCGCCGAGTTTGCTTATAACAATAGCTATCAATCCAGTCTCAAGAAAGCTACTTTTGAGATTCTGTATGGACGAAGATGTCGAACACCTTTGAACTGGTCAAAAACTGGTGAAAGACAATTCTTTGGACCGGACATGATCCAGGAGGCAAAAGAGCAAGTTCGTGTCATTCGTGAGAATTTGAAAACATCCCAGTCTCGTCAAAAGAGCCAGTATGACTGTCATCATAAGGAAGTGGCTTATGAAGTTGACGACAAGGCTTACCTCCGGGTTACCCCTTTGAAGGGTACCCACCGTTTCGGTATCAAGGGCAAGTTGGATCCTCGTTACATTAGTCCTTTCCGCATTCTCGCTAAACGAGGAGAGGTTGCCTACCAATTGGAACTACCCCCACATCTTTCTCGAGTACACGATGTCTTCCACGTCTCTCAACTCACGTGTTGCTTCTCGGATCCCATCCGCGAAGTGGACCATGAAACGCTTGATCTCCAAGGTAACCTCACATATCAAGAGTACCCCGTTCGCATTCTGGATCAAGCAGAGTGTGTCACTCGACGTCATAACATCAAATTTCTCAAGGTTCAGTGGTCTCATCATTCCGAGAGAGAAGCTACTTGGGAGCGAGAAGATCGTCTTCGACTTGAGTACCCCCACTTTCTTTCCGCCGACTCCTGAATCTCGGGATGAGATTCTTTCGAGTGGGGGCGAGATGTCACATCCCTAATTCTAGTATGCACTAGGCTAGCTTTGGTGTTTGCATCATGTTTAAATTTCAAATGAATTTGAATTTGGGACATGTGAAAACCTCAGGAATCTTTTTGAAATTGACCCAGATAAAAATTGCTCCAAAAAGGTCCAAGAAAATGTTCATGTTTCTCTCTGAAAATATTGGTCGGAGGTAAAATTCAAACCAATATTTTTAGGAGGTCATAAATATTTATTTTGGGCATTTGGAATTAATGCAATAATTATTTGCATTAGATATATATTTATTATATATTTAATATATGTCCAATAATTCTGAATTTTTGTGAGGGGCTTTGGAATAATCCTTTTTAGTCCCTGCAAAAATTATCAGAAGAAATAAAATGATTTAGTGCTTAAAAACTAAATCAAACAAATTACAGAAATAGAAAAACAGAAAGAAATAAAAAGGAGAAACTTACCTGGCGGCCTGTCACTGTGCAGCCCAGCAACTCCAGCTGGCGGCCCAGCCCACCAGGCGAAGCGGCCGTCTTCAACCTCTGCCAGTAGGCAGAGGCGTGTCGACGCGTGCGCGATAACCGTGGCGAGCTCCCTGCCTGCCTGTCCCCCCCCTCGTCGCCCTGGACGCCTGGACGACGCCACGACAGCCCAGCTCACTCTCCCCCTCTCTCATGTGGCTTCCCCTCCTCTCCCTCGCTCTCTCCCTCACGGCCGAGCGCTGCCGTCGCCGCCGCTCGTTGCTACCGTAGCCACGGCCGTCGCCTCACCCCGTGGACGTGTCCCACCGCTCTGCCCCGTCGTCCTCATCCTCTCCGTCAAGCCACGAGACGCCGGACGCACCGTATCGTCGTCATCGCCGTCGTCTTCACCTTCGGCCATCGGATATCGCCCTCGCTGCCCTGCACGCTCCGGGCCTCCCCCGAGCTCGCCGACGACGCCTCGAGATCCGCTGTGAGCCCCGACATCATTCCACCCTCTCCGTTTCGTCATTCGCACGCCGTAGCCGCGCTACCCACTGGACCCGAGCGGTCGCGCCGCCATGGTTCCTCTCCGTTGTGTCCAGAGCCGCTGTGGCTCACAACCACGCGCGTCACCCTGCTCCTGGTGACGCCGGGAGGCCGTAGAGCCCCTCCGCTCGCTCTCCCGTGCACCGCAGCAGCCGCCCACACCTGGCCGTACTCCGGACGCGGCCGCGAGCTCTGCTCCGGCGAGCTCCGACCACCCCGCCTCCTCCCGTCGCAGTTGAGGAAACTCGTCATCGAAATATAAGTCAAGTTTTATAATGTACAAAAATTCAATAGTATATGGAAATGACAAATCATGGAGGCTCTCTATATGAACATGGTGTTACTTTGAAGCACAAGTGTGGTAAAAGGATAATAGCATTGTCCCTTCTCTCTTTTTCTCCCATTTCTTTTTTCTTTTTCCTTTTTTTTGTGGGCTCCACTACAAATAAGATGATCCATTAGGCAGTATGACGTTGTAGCAAGATATCCATACATTCTACTCAAAACGTAAGAGTGGGGATAAACGTACCAGTTTTTCAGGGAAAAGAAAATTAATAAAACACATCAGATAAGTTTACACATGGAAGGGGAACAAAAATGCGACTGGATGCTCATAGCTGGTAGTGTATACTTTACATTGTTAGGGTGCAGCGCATACATACAGAAAGGGGAAGAATGCACACTCCACTCTGCCGCAACTAATGATACAACAATATGGTGATTAACTCATTTCACTGCACAAACGACTGTTGTCCTAACCTCTAAGGCTCATGCTCGCCTCCCAAGGGGGAAATCCCCCAAATAATCGCTATTTACAAACGATTCCCCGCGCCTTTCTCTCCTCCTAACAGTATGTTTTAACTTAACACCAGGCTAAAACTGTTGGCCACCCAAAATCGCCATCCTTTCAGTATCACGACACCGGTCCGTTGCTTTGCAATGTGCGATCAGAAACGGACGAAAGCTCCTCCTCCAAGGCGCTAAGAAGATCAAGGTACTCGCTGAATACATCATGTGACTGCAAGTGGTTTGCACACATGTCAGAGATGCCTATCAAGATTCATAAACCCTGAAAAACGAGCACCATTTATACTTTGCTAACCTGTAGAGTGATGCTATATGCTTTCCACAACCTCAGATCATGCCGAAAGAGATCCACCAAAACCTGAGGAAAATAAAAAGAATGTGTTACAGCAGCAAAGACCACTAATTTTGCAAATTCAAATAATTCACCTCTAAATGCTAATATTCACTGATAACAGTGCACGAACTAGATTAATATTATCTGCTCTCAAAAAAGGATTCTACAACAATCAATCAATCCAGTTAAGTGCAAGTTATGTGGACAATTTGCCCCTCAAAAAAGGATTCTACAACAATCAATCAATCCAGTTAAGTGCAAGTTATGTGGCCATTTGCATTTCTGTCCCTAACTCGAACCACCTAATCAGATATACCCCTAATTCGAAAGCCTGCTCAAAAATGCCCCTCCGCCGTTAAGTGACCTTACAGAAATACCCTTCCGTTCCGTTTCCGTCTGGTCAAAGGGGTTTGACCGTCTAACTGACATTTTTTGGACAATTTGCCCCTGCCTCCATGTGTCACTTACAAGTGGGACCGAGTGAGAAAAAAACAAAAAGGAAAAACACTTTCTCTCACCCCTCACTCTCTCCACCCTCTCTCTCACTTACACATGGGACCCCACATGCAAGTTTCTAGTTATTTTTTGATTAGTTTAGCAGTTTTGTTAATTGGTAGGGCCTGCCGATTAGTCTCGGTAATTAGCATAATATTTAACACACGGTAGGATTAGTGCTAATCTAGCTAATGGGCCCCAAATGTCACAGGAAGCCCATTAGTACCAATCGAACCGCCGGCGTTTAGCCGCCGGCGAGCACACGCCACGGCGAAGGGCAGGGGAGCTCTGTTCCAGTGACCAAACGACTAGTGGAATGGTCCTTTGCACTCCTGGGCTTGCTCCGCGTTGAATAGAAGTGGTAGGGCGAGCGGGGACGGCCAGAGTGTCGAGCATGGCCAAGGCCGGCGGCGGCGACGGTCAAAGCTAGGTGGCAGGGGGCTAGAAAGCAGGGGGGAGAGGGCTCGGCATCAGCGTCTCACCGCGAGCATGTCAGAGTCTTCAAAGGGTCTGGCGACGGCCGAGCATGAGCACATGGACCTCACCTACGGCCGCCGGAGCAAGGCGTCGCGGGGAGGCGACTGGACGAAGAAGAGCTTGTCGGCGACATGTCCGGAAGTTCCGCAACGCCATATGGATCTCCTGTACGATAAGGGAGCACCGAGGGACCTCGTACGACAGCAAATCGAAGACGACGACTGGTGGGCAGAGGCGGCGGTGATCTCGTCGGCTGCGTAGTTGCAAGGCACCCGAGGTCCAGATCTACGGTGTGGTGATGCTCTCTTCTACGGCGGGCCTTGCAGACACGGCGATCCGGCTTCTAGCCGTCGTTGGCCACATTAACGGCGGTGCTCGGGTGAACGGGCAGGCAGACACGCCCTTAGCCTCTGAAGACGAAGAAGATGACGCCAGTGGGCTGGGCTGGCTGAGCTTTTCTGGGCCAAAAGCTAGCATCGGCTCTCTCTCTTCTTTTTAATTTTCTGTCTTATTTTTTTTCCAGGGGCAAAACGTCCAACAAACGCCCAGAAAACGGTCAAAGCCCTTTGACCTGACAGAAACAGCACGGAGGGGCATTTCTATAAGGAGAGTTGACGGCGGAGGGGCAAATTTGAGCAGGCTTTGCAATTAGGGGCAAATGTGAGTAGTGGGTTCGAGTTAGGGACACAGATGTAAAAGACCTTAAGTAAATACTAGAGGGCAGTAGTGAAGAACCAGATATAAATCTAATGCTTGACCCATGGTAAAGCCAAAAAAACAACTTGAGCACAGATGCGAAGGCCAATGACAAGGTTACCCAAGAACCGCACATTCAAACATTTTAACTAGAGCATAAGAATTGTTAACCATGTCAACGCATAGATCTATACAAGTATTACCTCTGCACGCCTCAATAAAGTTGCTAGCACCACAATCCATTCCTTAAACTTGACAGAACACATATGAGCAAGAAGGAACTCGGCATCTAGTCGGCTCTGAAGTGTGTCCATTTGGAGCTGTCATTAAAAATATCAATAATACAAGTGAGAACTTTATTCTTCAAGAGAAAGGGGGGCAGCCCGGTGCATGTAGCTCCGGTTTGCGCAGGGTCCGGGGAAGGGTCCGACCACTTTGGGTCTATTGTATGCAGCCTTGCCCTACATTTCTGCAAGAGGCTGTTTCCAGGACTTGAACCCGTGACCTCATGGTCACAAGGCAGCAGCTTTACCACTGCGCCAAGGCTCCCCTTCAAACCAACCAAAGGGTGTATCAACTATTGAGGTATGTGATGCATCTGCTTGAACCAAGTAAACAGATGATCTACACAAGATGATCTCAGCTTATTGTTCCTTTTGTATTTTCAATACTGTCAAGTGATTTGATTATTTTCTCGAACAAATCATGTCCCTAGGTACTTAAAAGACATATATAACGTTCAGGTTCTAGCTTTGTTGAGCACGGCACAACTAGCATGAGAAAACTGCGGCAAACACTACTATGACTTTTTCAAGACTAAGAACGTCAACACCATTTACAATGTGACCAATACCTGGTTGAATTTAAACAGAATAGACATGGAGTTTTTCACTAGGGCTATCAAAAAGTCCAATCTCGACCGACTGTTTGACCATGATCTGTTCTAGGCTCGGCTCGAGTTCAGCTCGAGACACTAACGAGCCAAGCTCAAGCCTGACCTCAAGCTCGCAAGCTTTAGAAGCTCGAGCTTGAAAAGTCCGATAAAGCTGGACAGAACTCTTCCAACCATTTGTTCAAGTCCGAATGAAGTTTTAATCCAAGAAGTAGATATGGCAGCAAATGCCCTAAACTGATTGGCTTTCACAGTTTGCAATTAAGCAGCGATTCATGTGAATATTCCCCGGAAAAAAAAGGTGTGTGCAAGCCTTTGACAAGTCAAGAGCCCTTCATTCTGCGACTCAGATAGGCTAGGATTCGTGTCTCGGCCCTGGGTGTGTATTCGCTCAAGCTTGGCTCATTGACAGCCCTAAGTTTTAAATTTGAGGATTGCGGATTTTTAAAAATTTAAAATGTGTAATATATACAGTACAAGCCCAAATGTTGCAAAAGTTCTAAAAATTGAGATGACTTGATGATTTGTTAAACAAAAACCTTTTCACCAATTAGTTCAAGTGCAGATGCAAAATTCTCCAGTCGGGCAGACCCTTGCCTTTCTCGCTGAAGATATTCCTGCATGAAGTTACAATGAAGTATGATAACAAGTACTCCCTCCGTTCCAAAATAAGTGACGCAAAAGTGACTCAACTTTGTATTAAAGTTAGTACAAAGTTGAGTGATTTTTGAGTCACTTATTTTGGGACGGAGGGAGTAGCTTTTAAATCAATAAAACTGTTACAATGATGAATGGTGTGAATCTCACCACAAGATCAAATTGGGTCCCTTTGACAAAAGCAACAAGCTTTGAAAGTTCCTTGCCAGACATCAAATAGCTGGCATGGCTCTCCAGAATGTTCATAACAGAGTTAATATGTGGGCTAAGTTCTTTCATTGAGTTACTGTCCAAAGAGGGAATAACAAATAAGTTCTGAAAACAACACCATAACCATTCAAAAGAAGGACGTGACCTTTTAAAATTAACTACAAAATGTACCTTTTCAAGTCAGAAGATTGTCTCTTGTATGGCGAACGGAATAGAAGATAACTCATAAACCTTGGAGATAGTTTTTCAGAGTCCGCATTGGCATTTTCAAAGTCTCTGCCAGACCTTAGCAAGAAGCGTACCTAAGAACATTAATGGCATTCCTTAATTCCACTGGAGATTATAACTATAGGAAATAGACAAGTCATAGCATAAAAGGCATACCAGCTCCCCGGCAAGCTCGTACAGAGATTCATCGAGTGTAGCCTGCACAGTTACAAACACTTGAAATTGAGAGCTTGAACATGTGAGACAACTAGCACATAAGACCAAAACCACCTTATGATTAAGGTAAAAGAATTACTTGAAGCAAACGGAGTGCACAATACTGACTAACAGCAGGGCCTTCCAGCTTAGCAATGACCTGTGATCATATAACATTTTAGGCACTAATTCTCGCGGAACTAAATGATAATAATGGTGAAATAATCTTTGTTAGTGCATAACTCTGAGCAATACACCATGCATCAGATACTCCCTCCGTCCGAAAATACTTGTCATCAAAATGGACAAACAAGGATGTATCTAGAACTAAAATACATCTAGATACATCCCCTTTTATTCATTTTGATGACAAGTATTTCCGGACGGAGAGAGTATTATTTAACATATCCTAAAAGGGCATACCAGTATGTAACAAGCAGCAGTCCTGTACCATCTCCGTTGGAAACACTCCTCGAACATCCTACCATGGAAGATCAGTATTATAAGAACGCAACAATTATATTTATTTCAGATGTTAATCAATCATTAACCACTGTCGATGCTACACAGTTCATTGGTAAATATTGTAAACATTTATTTAGAGTCTGTGCACTCCCAAGATACCAAACGTGGGTGCTGGACTGGTAACTGTAAACCTTCGGCAAGTATCTATATACACCAATAAGGAATCAATGGAGTTATTAAAATGACTGCCAATACAAATCAAGCGACATACATATCCTCTAAAAACCTAAGAAAATGGCCAGTTCAATAAAATCCCTGAGCTCTACAAAATTAAGGTCATTCTGACCCCACAATAGACAGTAGTCCAGTCAACAGAATCAACATGGATCATTTAGATTCTTGTTGATGGACACCAACTATGGCATATGGAAGTGTGCAAATCTACACTCTAGCTGATGTAAGACAATACTAAGAGCAAGAGTTACAACTACAAGGTATGCATCTTAAAAAAAAGCAGCACACTTACTCTGTGGATCGGCCAGCTGCAGAGAAAAGATCTGCCCAGTGCCGGCCATCAGTTTTTCTAGCAACACTGACTACTACATCCATATATTCAGAAAAATTTCGAAGTAGGTCACATGTCTTCTCTAAAAGAGACTTCTTTGGAGATTCACTTTTTTGTGGAAGTTGATTTTTTGAAGCACTTGGCCTGCAATTAGCAAAGTGACCAATCAGAAAAAGAAGTCGATTCATTATTTAAGCAATGATGACATGAAAGCTAGAAACTTAGTGAACAAACGATGTAAGCATGTGACCAGTTACAGCATTAAATAGAAATATTATATTGATGGTCTGATGGATGGCATCCATTTGAAAGAGTTCTATTGTGAACTATAACATGTTCCCATCTTTGTTTCAGCTCCAAATTGCAATATGCAGTAGATTTTACGAGGACAGTGAAAGAGTCAGAATCAAATACCTTGATATATCTGCTTCAAATACCGTAAACAGAAGCCACTCTAAACAGTGAGAGAAGTGAGGTTTCTCTGCTGACAAGTTTGCCAAACGTAAAGCTTCTTCATGTTTGTCTCTCTGTTAAATAAATAGAATGGAAAAGTAATTTTAGAGGCACAAGACAATGATTTATACCATAATTAACATAAAATAGGAAAGTTGACGCAAGTAGTCCAATAAAGCATCAATTCAAACATAACTTCATAGTAAAGCCATAAATTAACCTTCCGAAGACAACAACCTAGATTAATGTAAGCGAAATCATCTTTTTTTATGCTTACGTTAAGTATGTCCGAAAGTCCTGCTACACAATTCAAGCAGGCAAATATCATAATATAACAGTCCAAAAAATATATGAATCCAAGCGTTCTCCCTAACGTATCAAACATTTCTGCAAGGGATAGCACAATCACTACAAATTTGTTAGACCTTAACAACGGCTTTCTCCTTGTTATCCCTTGTTATTTTGGACTCACCGGTGAATCTTTAGAAAATTATAAAAATGGGTTGCCAAAGAGCGGGATGACCAGAGACATTGATGAATTAACAGGCAGAAACCATGTTAACTTTGCAAATTCAGCCAGTAAGACAGCAAGATAACGCCACTTATCCCAACTAAAATCAAAGATGACAACGCATAAAAAATATTCGCAGATCACATTGGATATGTGTAGCAATGTTTATGCAATCTTCACCAAACTTTGCCCTTTACTTCTCATCTTTAAAGCATAAGTCCTGTTTTTACGGGTTGTGTACACTAATCTGATGTAAGAACTCAAATTTAGATGCACTGCTAGGAGTCCCAAAAGTATATATTTGACTAATGTGAGAATCTGACATTTTTTTCATTCTTAACAGATTAATGTAGAAGTTTCTGAATATTGCCTTTATTATCTTTAAAAAGGTCAACTGATAGAAAACATATACCAAAGAGGAATGATCATTGCTAATTCTACCTGAAGAAGATGCCGTAGTAAACAATGCAATATTGTTTGCGCCTTTGGAGAAGGCTCAAAGCATGGGAACTCTGCGGTTGAGAAGGACGTCCTCTGAGAAACACCAACAACTGCACCAACATTTGGCAGGAGACCAAGAGGATACACCTCACGGTCAAATTCAAGCTCTGGATCCAACTACAGAATCAAATAAGACGTGCTCAATTATAATTTAGGATAACATCATGAAAAGCTTTTCATTTGATAAAATATCAGCATATGATGATATTACAGCTTATATTAACAGATTTACCCAAAAAATGATAACACTTCACAAAAAGTAGGTGGAAAACTCCAAGCAGATTTCAAAACCATTGCATGATCTAAGATCAGTACCTGCAGAAAATCCTCTTGCCTAAAAGGATTTGCTCCATGTGATGGGTACCATACCTGAAACAAAGCAGTTTCTGAATAAAAGGATAGCGGGCAAAAAAAAAACATCTATGACCCAAAAATACATGTGCATAATAGAGAAAATATGTACTCCCTCCGTACCAAAGTAAGTGTGGTATCAAAGAATACCATTAAAACTGACCTGCATCCCTTGATGGCCATAGTCAAGCCATGAAACCTCTTTGATAAGATTAGCCTTCTCTTCCGTTTGGGAACCGACGACCCAGAAGAGTTCAACTGAATTTGTAAGTGCTTGTTCATGTCCATCATCCATGTCCAGCACAGAAAGTTCCCCATTCACCCGCAAGATCAGACATCTGATATATTGCAAGCCAAATAAAAATCAAGGAGAATAGGATCAGGTGACATCTGGATTAAAATATACCTTGAAGGTTGTTGGGACGACAGGTTAGAAGATCCATTTGTATCCTCCTTCAACACACCTTCATCAGTTAGTTCAGGAATCAAGCGCATTGAAACAGGTGGGCTCTTTGGACTCATAATTGAAAGTTCTCGAACTGTTGAAAGCTGTTTAATCATAGAGAAATGCACGTTATAAGGCAGAAGCTAACAAAAGAATCTACATTGAGGATGCAAAATTCTCACGTCACCTGTAAAACTGGACTACTGGTAGGTGACAATTCTCCCGAGATCATCACATGGAATATATGCACATCAAATGGACTGTAGGTAACAAGAATGTAATCCTGAAAGACATCCATGACAATGGGTCTACCAAGCAGTGGTTTCCGGTAAAGTAAGGAGCTATGATCAAGGTGATATCTTGGGAAAAACAGCAGCTCGTACCTAAGACAAATGCAGTGAACATGTCATATAGTTAAATGCTAAATAGAAAACCATGCACGTGTGAGAGAAGTGGTATTTAAATAGGTAACGAAGCACTGAGAATAGAAAAAATTAATGATTCTTTTGACATATAGCAAACTGTGAGGTTCAGACAGTGTCTATGTGAGTTCAAGCACTTGTTCAAAGCATGAAGCTCAGTTCACATACATAACTAAACAGCTTCCATGCGCAGAAAGTTTCAGACTTCGAGACAGTTACCAGATAGCAAAAAATAAAGTAAGAAAGTGAGACTAACGTGTTTGATGATTCAACATAATTGCATACGATGACTATTTTACCCAGCCACAACAAGCCTTTGCATTGAATCTTTTGCTCTTGAGTAACATCCCCAAAAAACCGCCATCTTTTGTTTCGCAAATCATACAGCACTAGTCCACGAGAGCCAGCAACTGCCAAGTACATGCCATCGTCACTTGCAACTACATGCAGAACTGGCCAGTTCTGTGAACTATAGGACACCTGCTTACAAAAGAGAAGTATTATAATTATCCATACATCAACATATGTTGTGCTTTATTACCTAAGAAACAGATCAAAAGATGAAACCGAAGACTTAACTGGAACATTAAGATGCAATATCTTAAGTTCATCAGTATCATCAGGTTGCACTAACAGGATTCGATCTTCGCCATAAAGAATCTGGCGAGTATATGTTGTGCTCGAAAGTCCTCTGTTGAGGCAACATTTGGCAAATGAGAAAGCAAGAACCCTTTCTGACAAGCTTTCTTCAACTGCAAATAACTTATATCCATAATCATCCCACTGAATGTGTGATGTCCCACCCATCAGAGGCTCAAACTTTTGGGCATTAGGTTTAACCATTGGAGACAAAGCAGAATTTGATCCGGCTTGACGAAATGTGCACATCAACCGACATCCAGATACAGACCAAACTGTAAGTCCCCTAAATTTCCATCCAACTGCAAAAGCACAATTGTCAGGCGTCCAAGATATACAAGTAACAGGACCGGTATCTTCCACTGAATACCTACAAATTTTATCCAAGAAAAAAGAACAGTTATCTCAGCTTCAATAGAATAATAACTGGGAAAAACATTGCTGTTAAATCAACGTAGTACACGTCAGTCGCAAATGACATGACAAAATATTGAAACATTGACATTTCTGGCAAAATGACATGTTTAAGTGTATGCACGAAAAGACAATATTGGTGTTAGGTGCTTAACCAATACAATCAGGCACTCAAAATTCGCTTCAATTTGTAACACTTTGAGATGACGACATCTACTAAAGTAACAAAATGTCTCAAAATTTCACTGATGTTTCATTACATGTAAGAAGGTGTCATAAATCAGTACAAATTTGCAACTAACTGCCAGAAAATTAGGTCGTTAGAACTCAGAACAACCAATGCAACTTGTATTTAACAGCTTAAGAAAAACATATGTCTGTATGAGAGGCTTACCCCCAATCAAACAAAGAAAGAGTGCGTATATGCCGCGCATTCTCAGCCAGGTCATACAATTCAACAACACCTCTGCTGCACCCGACGGCAAGAATCTGCTGTTCAGAAGCCACAGAAGTACACATTGCATCACCAGTGCTCAACCATCTGTCTACCCTGATGCCACTGGTTTGCTTTAATCCCTTCTTACCCACCGTACACAGAGCAACCTGACAGTCTGAGTACACAGCAACTAGCAATCTTAGCTTGACCGACAACTCAACATGGACGATAGCAAAATCCCCTGTGCAGCAGGGAGCAGGCCTTGCATTAGAATTTCCTCGCAAGCTAGGCGGATCAAACACCAAAGCATCTACAACGGCGGTGGTTTTGTCGGGCGAGCATGCGGAGCAACGAAGCTTGAAGCTGTCCGAGAACTGGCAAGCAACAACAACACACGCAGCACGCTTAACATAGCAAGTAGGAAGCAAAGATGGCACAACTACTACATGCTTCGCTTCTAACGGGCGACTTACAAGAAACAAAAGCAGTATGCATTTCCATGTACCTCAGCATTCCAGGACACGACCTGCAAGTGCCCATTGGACAGCGCAAGGAGCATGCTCTTGCTGTCGCACGCGAAATTGCTCCTGCAGCATGATATACCATACTAACACATTAGCTCCCCGCAGCAGGAGAAAAAAAAAATTGGGCTCTCGTGTCTGGGGGTAAGGAAGGAGCAGTGGCCGGATACCGTACGTTATGGAAATGTCATTGGCGAGAGGGACCTTCTCGACGATAATTTGGGATATGCTGGCGAGGCAGAGCCCCGGGAGCTGCTTGCCCCCGACGATCAGCGGCTTCCCCGAGAGCTGCACCTTGTATATGTGGAGGTAGAAGGAGGAGGTCTGCGCACAGCACACGCACACACATGGAAGTGAGTCGTTGAGCGGAAGAGGGGGAGAGCGGGGGCGGAGCAGGCGGAGAGAGGCTGACCAGGACGGCGACGGTCTTGGCGTCGGGGCTCCAGACGGCGTGGGCGTTGGGGCCGTGGGCGGCGAGGGAGTCCGGGGAGCGGTCGAGGCGGGCGAGGCGGACCTTGTGGTGGGAGGCGGACCAGAGGTGGAGCGAGGCGGGGCAGACGGCGAGGAGGAGGCGGCCGAGGACGCGGAGGAGGACCGCGCCGTCGGAGTCGCCCGGGTCCAGCGGGATCGACTGCGGCCACCCGTACGCCATGTACATCGCGGCGGCGGCGGCGGGCGGGCGCCCCCCCTCGCCGGCGGGAGGAGGGAGGCGGGCGGGCGAGATGCGGCGCGGGTCGGGGGAGATCTGAGGGAGGCTGCTGGGCGATGCGGGAGATGCACACCGGTTTCTTTCTTTCTCTCTTTTGGCTTTTCGCTCCCTCTTTTCTTTTTTCTCTTTATTATCAGGTTGTTTATTTATTTCAGAATCAGATCGGAGATTCCTGGCCATCAGATCGCTGCTGATTTCGCTTCATGTGACGGCCAAGTCGATCGCGACGGAGGATTTTACAGTGACAGGACTGTTCCTTGGAACGAACGAAGGCCAAAGATTTGCCTCGTTCAATCGACAATGAAAGAGATCAAGTAGGTGTGAATGGATGGTTAGAGGGATTGTGGTATTCTCAGCAAATCAGGGTTTAAATCATATGTTTGCATTATTTATGCATTTATTTTAGAATTGTCGGCGACGTGTTTTCAGTCCCGTCGACAATGAGGCGCTTACGGTGACTTCGTAAATCTCAAGATTGAATGTCGACTCAGGGCCTGTTCTGCAACGCTCCAGCTCCTGGCTTCGTCAACTCCACACATGAAGCTAACCAGAACGCTCTAGCTCCGAGAAGTTGGAAATCGAGAAGCCAGCGATCTGTCTAGCGTAAAAAAGGAGAAGTTGGGGAAGCTGGTCTGGACCAGATCCGTGAAAACCAAGAAGTTGAAGTTGAGACGAATTACACCAGGTTGCCACCGCCAAGTGACTTCTTGCGTACCGGTTCGATGTTCTTTCCCGAAACTCTCGCTGTCTCACGTTTGCAATTAGTTTTGGGCCCCAACCTGGCCTGCCAATCCCTCCGAGTTGGGCTTATTGTGCTCAAATGGGCTGGCAGCCCCATGCCAAACGGCAGAAAACGGAAGCTACGATGCAGAACGCTTTTCAGTTCGCCACCTGAAGTGAGAAGCTAAGCGAGAAGCTGGATCTAGAAAGTTTTTAAGAAGCTGGGCAGTTTCAGAACACGCCCTCAATCTCTCAAAGGTGTTAATAGGGGTAGGATGTGATTGTCTACGTTCATAGGGATGAGTGTATGCGTGTATGTATGAGCGTTTGCGTTTGTACTGTATTCAAAAAAAAGATCAAGTTTAAATTAGGCGTCGAACTCAGAAAACATGAAACACCGATGTATACATTTTGCCTTTTGTGGAGGATATGTGCCTACTCTACTTTCCTATATAAATTTGTTTCATCTAACAAAAGAACACCCGGTACAAAACACACATTACATACATGTACCATGTATAAACAGAATAAGGTTTACCCACCGGCCGTTGCCCTACTAGTTTCTTTGTGAAACTATGTGAATGATCTGACGAGTGTTCTTCTCTCTTGACTTGTTGCCCCTAGCAAAGAAAGCTCGGGTTTGTTGTCATCCGGTCGGCGACCGAGAGTTTCTCTTTTGGTGTTCATCGTCGTCTCGATGACCGCTACCTACTGGAGTTTGCTGGTCTTGATGGTCTAACAAGGAGGCTTCTCTATAGACGTGTTGTCCCCTAGCAAGAATTAGGGTTTGATGTCACTCGACAGATCATGTGGCCGAAAGTTTTTTTTCTTCGTTCCTCATTGCATTGTTGTTAGCGATAATGAAAGTCGTTTCTTGGAATTGTCGCGACATGCTTTCAACGACGACAGTACGTGAGCTGTTGGATCTTCAAGGACGGGTGAGAGTAGATGTGATATTTTTGCCTGAATCTCATCTGAATAAAGTTAAGGTAATTGACTTGAGGGTTAAGTTAGGGTTCGATTCCCTTCATATTATTGAAAGCGATGGCCACTCGAGTGGCCTCGTTTTGTTTTATAATAACAAGAAGGAAATGGTTCTGAACTATATGACATCTAATTTTATCGATATTCTGATTATGAAAGGGGACAGGTTAGATTGGCGATTGATCGGGTTCTATGGAGAACTAGCTTGGGACCGGCGTCATTTGTCTTGGCGCTATCTTCGGGAGCTTAAGGGAGATACTATAGGTCCATGGCTAGTAATTGGATACTTTAACAAAATTCTAATGCCAAGCGAGAAGGAACACTGGTGCGGCGAGTACAAACGATTTTTACCCTTTTTCTGATGGGAAACGAAGCATGAAAATAAAAAAATCCTATGAACACACAAGATCTATCTAGGAGAAGCATAGCAATGAGGGGAAAGTGTGTCTACGTATCCTCGTAGACCGTTATTCGTTAAGCGGAAGTGTATATCACGCGGTTGATGTAGTCGTACTCATCACGATCCAAACCGATGAAGTACCAAACGGACAGCACCTCCGTGTTCAGCACACGCACGACTCGATGACGTCTCCTCCCCCTTAATCCAGCAAGTGAGGGAGGAGAAGTAGATGGGATCACCGGGAGCACGATGGCGTGACGGTGATGGTGGTGGAGCGATTTCGGCAGCACTACGCCGAGCGCTACCGAAACAACGAAGACGGAGGAGTTACGAAGCAACGGGGAAGAGAAGGGGGCCAAGGGCTTGTGCGTCCTCTTGGGGCGCCCCTTCCCCTCTATATATAGGTGGAGGGACGTGGTGGCCAGCTCTCCAAGCCCTAGGGCTGGCGCACCAAGGGGGATGAGTTGGACTCCTGGTCCAATTCCCTCCTTTCCATACACAGGTGAATTTTCCACCTTTCCAAGCCACATGGGCCTTGAGGGACTTGTTGATACATCTCCAACGTATCTATAATTTTTGCTTGTTACATGCTATTATATTATCAATCTTGTATGTTTTACAATCATTTTATAGCAACATTATATCATTTTTTGGGACTAACCTATTGACATAGTGCCCAGTGCCAGTTGTTTTTGCTTGTTTTTTCCCTTCGCGGAAAATCCTTATCAAACAGGGTCCAAATGCCACAAAATTTTGTAGAGATTTTTTCCGGACCAGAAGAAAGCTTGGGAGCCAAGGAAGCACCTGGGGGAGGCCCGTGGGCCCACAAGACACAATGGCGCGCCCTGATGCTAATGGGTTGTGGGGCTCACGGGGGTCTCCTGCACCGCCTCTCAGCTCTATAAATACCAAAATATTCCAGAAACCCTAGTGGAGTCGACGAAAAATTATTCCATCCGCCACAAGTTCTGGAACCACGAGATACAATCTAGAGCCCTTTTTCGGCACCCTGCGGAGGGGAACATGATCACGGAGGGGTTCATCATCCTCATTGGCGCTCCTCCGATGATGCATGAGTAATTCACCTCAGACCTACGGGTCCTTAGGCAGTAGCTAGATGGCTTATTCTCTCTTTGTTCTTCAATACAAGGTTCTCTTGGAGATATATTTGATGTAATGACTTTTTGGGGTGTGTTTGTAGGGATCCGATGAATTATGAGTTTATGATCAGATTTATTTTGCGTTAATATCCATACTTGATTATTATAGCCTCGTATTTCTTCTCCGATATTTTGGTTTTGTTTGGCTAACTTGATCGATTTATCTTGCAATGGGAAGAGGTGCTTTGTGATGGGTTCGATCTTGCGGTGTCCTCACATAGTGATAGAAGGGCTGGCGAGACACGTATGTATCGTTGCTATTAAGGATAAAAAGATGGGGTCTATTCCTACATGAATAGATCTTGTCTACATCGTGTCATCGTTCTTATTGCATCACTCCGTTTCTCCATGAGCTTAAAACACTAGATGCATGCTGGATAGTGGTCGATATGTGGAGTAATAGTAGTAGATGCAGAATCGTTTCGGTCTACTAATCTTGGACGTGATGCTTATATACATGATCATTGTCTTGGATATCGTCATAACTATTCGCTTTTCTATTAATTGCCCAATAGTAATTTATTTACCCACCGTCTGCTATTTCTCGAGAGAAACCACTAGTGAAATATACGGCCCCCGGGTCTATTTTCCTATCATATACTTTCATATCTACATTACTATTTTCCTTTTTCTTTATTTGCATCTTTTATTTTCAGATCTATATTATCAAAAACCCAAAAATACCTCGCTGAATTTTATTTGCCGTTATTCTATTTGAATCTACCTATCTATCTATTTACCAATCATTTATCCCAAAGGGATTGACAACCCCTCTTACGCGTCGGGTTGCAAATATTTGTTCTTAGTGTTGTGTGGTTCTCCTACTGGTTCGATAACCTTGGTTTCATAACTGAGGGAAATACTTACTGTTGTTGTGCTGCATCATCCCTTCCTCTTTGGGAAATACCGACGCAGTTTCAAGCCACGTCAAAGGAATTTCTAGCGCCGTTGCCAGGGAGACATCATCAACATCCATCAGGTTCCTAATCACAAATCTCATCTCCTTGCAATTTACATTATTTGCCATTTTCCTCTTGTTTTTATCTCCCACACTTCACAAAAATTCCCCGTTTTATTCGCCCTCTTTTTCGTTTGCCTTTTTTTCGTCAGATATCTTGTTTGCCTACCATGTTGCTATGGCTAGCACGACTACCCCTCCTTTGTCACCGGATTTTGAAGTTCTATACTTCAAGCAGAAACAAGGAGAAAATTTGAAAGATTCTTGGTATAGGCTAATGGAATCCTATCGCATTTGCAACCTAAAGGGGGATGCAAAGATTTTGCTTCGTAATTTTTACATAGGATTAGCTTTGCAATTATAGACAACTCTAGTATTTTGCCGCTAAAGGGAACTTTATTGAGCTTTATGCTAATACTGCTTGTGAAATCCTAGAGGGAATATTAGGAGTTCCACCGCCAAAAAAGGGGGGTTTTTCTTTACACAAGAAGGGGTTCAAATTTTAGACAAATTGGGAGATTTGCATAAACATTTGGTTGAGTTACAAAAAAACATAATGAATCCCTCAAACATATTAGTGGAAATCTCAATCGCATGAATAATTTGATTACTCTTTGCAATAAGTGGTTGGATATTTTAAATCTCAAGATGGTCTCTTTTCCTGACAATTTGGGAAAGCGTAAAGAGCCTCCTGGGTTTGAAAAGGCCCTCACTAAGGTGGCGAAAACTAAAGTTGACAACACTTGAATCTATGCATTATGTCTAGCTAGGGGCGTAAAATAATAGCGCTTGTTGGGAGGCAACCCAATATGTATGTTTTTGCTTTTTTGCTTTTCTTGTTGTTTTCCAATAAATATACAAAGATGCCTCTAATTAGATGTGTTTTTTGTGATTTAAATTAGTGTTTGTGCCAAGCAAAGCCTTTGGGATGACTTGATTGATAGTTAACTTGATTGCGTTGGAAAACATAAACTTTTGCGTCCAGTGCCAGAATTCTCTGCGGTGACTGGAACGTGATAAACTTCTGATTTTTTTTACACGTTATTAATATACAAATTGCCCATGTCTCTTTCGCCAAGTGATATAATAACTCATCTGATCATAAAATAAATCTGATGGGACTGTTGGGGAACGTTGCATGGGAAACAAAAAATTCCTACATTCACCAAGATCAATCTATGAGATGACCATCTACGAGAGGAGAGATTGGATCTACATACCCTTGTAGATCTCTAAGCGGAAGCGTTAATAAACACGGGTGATGTAGTCAAATGTCTTGGAGATCCAATCACGATCCGTCCCGCGAACTCCGGTCCAAGTGCCGAACGGACGACACCTCCGTGTTCAACACACGTACGGCTTGATGAAGCCTTCACCTTCTCGATCCAGCGAGCGGTGGTGAAGTAGTAGCTCGAGTCCTCCAGCAGCACGATGGCGTGATGGTGGCGGTGGTGGTGGTGGAATCTCAGCAGAGCTTCGCTAAGCACTACTGAGAGGAAGAGGGCTACGAGGGAGAGAAAGGGCAGCGTCGTGGCGCGGAGATGTGCTCAAGGGTGCGGCTGCCCTACCTCTCCTCATCTATATATAGGGGGAAGGGGCAGAGGGGGCACCCCTAGGGGATCCATTCTAGGTCCGGTGGCCACAAAAAGGAAACCCTAGATGGGTTCTCCCCCCTAGGAGACTTGGCCCTCAAGGCAAAGGGGTGGGCAGCCCTAGGTGGCACCCCACCTCCTATGGCATCGTAGGATGGGGTGAGGGGGTGCGCACAGCCCCTTAGTAGGCTGGTGTGCCCCTTCCCCTTGGCCCATGAGGCCCCCAACACTTGTTGAGCCCCCTCGAAACCCCTTTCGGTCATGCTGGTCATCACCCAGTACCCCTGGAACAATTCTGGACTCCAATACCCTTCGTCCAATATATCAATCTTCACCTCCGGACCATTTCGAAGTCCTCTTCATGTCCGGGATCTCACCCGGGACTCCGAACAACATTCAATAACCACCATAATGACTCAACTATACTTATATCGTCACCAAACGTTAAGTGTGTAGACCCTGTGGGTTCGGGAACTATGCAGACATGACTGAGACACCTCTACGGTCAATAATCAATAGCGGGACCTGGATGTCCATATTGGTTCCCACATATTCTATGAAGATCTTATCGGTTGAACCTTGATGTCAAGGATTCCGTTAATCTCGTATGTAGTTCCCTTTGTCTATCGGTATATTACTTGCCCGAGATTCGATCGTCGGTATCTCCATACCTAGTTCAATCTCGTTACCGGCAAGTCTCTTTACGCATTCCGTAATACAAGATCCCGCGACTAACTCCTGAGTCACATTGCTTGCAAGCTTCATGTGATGTTGTATTACCGAGAGGGCCCAGAGATACCTCTTCGTCATACGGAGTGACAAATCCCAGTCTTGATCCATGCCAACTCAATTGACACCCTCAGAGATACCTGTAGAGCACCTTTATAGTCACCCAGTTACGTTGCGATGTTTGGCACACACAAGGTATTCCTCTGGTGTCAGTGAGTTGCATGATCTCGTGGTCATAGGAACATATACTTGACATGCAGAAAATGATAGCGATAAACTTGACACGATCATATGTTACGTTTATAGTTTGGGTCTTTGTTCATCACGTCATTCTCCTAGTGATGTGATCCCGTTATCAAATAACAACTCATGTCTATGGCTAGGAAACCATAGCCATCTTTGATCAACGAGCTAGTCCGATAGAGGCTCACTAGGGACATGTTATTGTCTATGTATCCACACATGTATTTGAGTTTCCGATCAATACAATTCTAGCATGGATAATAAACGATTATCATGAAGAAGGAAATATAATAATAACTACTTTATTATTGCCTCTAGGGCATATTTCCAACAATCTCCCACTTGCACTAGAGTCAGTAATCTAGTATTACATGGTAATGAATCTAATACCCATACGATCCCGGTGTCAATCATGTTTTGCTCGTGGAAGAGGTTTAGTCAACGGATCTGCAACATTCGGATCCGTGTGTACTTTGCAAATGTTTATGTCCTTGTCGGATTACGGGCTCCGCAAACCCAAAGAAGTCCGAACACAGGGGCGTGAACAAAGATCTCTCCCGCTCACGTCTACCTAGCGCCACGCCCTCGCCCAGTGGTGAGATTCAAGCAAGCAACAAGTAAAAGCACACACGAGTTTACCCAGGTTCAAGCCACCTTGCGGTGTAAAACCCTATGCCCTGCTTGAGTGGATTAGCCTTAGGAGGGCTTGAGTATGAACAAGTACAATGGTTCTTGAGCTCAAGAGGGTCAGGAGGCAAGTGTTGTTGCTTCCGTGAGGCGAAGGTGGGGTGTTTGAGATGAGGCCCCTCTCGGTTTTTTCAGATGCCTCCACAGTGGAGACGCTAGCTACTTATATAGGCGGCCAGGGTCCTCTTCCCTCAAAATGTTTAGGCGGGAAGGGATCCCACAACGACCATTTTGAGCGGGAACACAAGGGCGTTCCTATCTTGACAAAAGCGGTCTTCGCCTGCAAAGGGATCAGACGATGACGCGGTGGTGGGCTCGGTGGTGACATCCTCCCCGTCGTCCTTGCGGTATTCGGTCTTGTTGCACCGAAGGGGAAACCTTAGTCTCGCCCCTCGGGAACCTACGCCTGCGTTGTCTCCTTTGCACCAAAACGGCAACTGCGTCGCTAGCACGCACTGGCACCCACTGGCGCAGTGCGTCGCTGCTCGCATCATTGCCTCCTCCTGAGGCAGGCTTGGCTTTGAGTTCTCCACCCCTCCGGAGCAGCCTAACCGAGGCCGCTCCTGAGAGGGTCTTGATGTCGTTCTCCTCGCGAGGCTTAGCCCCCTCGCGAGTGTCTTGAGCAGCTGGTCGATCAGCTGGGTCGTACCAGGCGGTAGTAGGAGCGCGTCGTGGGCCGCAGGCAGGCAAGTCTGGGTACTGCTACTTCTCGAGCTTGCGTTGTATTCCCTCGAAAAGAAAAGGGTGATGCAGCACAGTAGTGTAAGTATTTCCCTCGGTTTTTGAGAACCAAGGTATCAATCCAGTAGGAGACCACGCGCGAGTCCCTCGCACCTGCACAAACAAATAAGAACTTCGCAGCCAACGTGATAAGGGGTTGTCAATCCCTTTACGGTCACTTACGGAAGTGAGATCTGATAGAGATGATAGTTTGATATTTTTGGTATTTTTGGATATAAGAACAGAAAGTAAAAACGGAAAAGTAAAGTAGATTGTAGATTGATATGTTGAGAATAGACCCGGGGGCCATAGTTTTCTCTAGTGGCTTCTCTCATGATAGCGGTATTCTACGGCGGGTAAACAAATTACTGTCGAGCAATTGATAGAAAAGCGAATACTTATGAGACTATCTAGGCATGATCATTATATATAGGCATCACGTCCGAGACAAGTAGACCGAAACGATTCTGCATCTACTACTATTACTCCACACATCGACCGCTATCCAGCATGCATCTAGAGTATTAGGTCATAAGAACAAAGTAATGGCTTAAGCAAGATGACATGATGTAGAGGGATAAACTCAAACATAGTGATATAAACCCCATCTTTTTATCCTCGATGGCAACAATACAATACGTGCCTTGCTGCCCCTACTGTCACTGGGAAAGGACACCGCAAGATTGAACCCAAAGCCAATCACTTCTCCCATTGCAAGAACTATAGATCTCGTAGGCCAAACCAAACCAATAATTCGAAGAGACTTGCAAGGATATTATAATCATACATAAAGAGTTCAGAAAAGAAGCAAATATTTCTCATAGATAATCTTGATCATAAACCCACAATTTATCGGATCTCGACAAACACACCGCAAAAAGAGATTACATCGAATAGATCTCCTCGAAGACCAAGGAGAACTTGGTATTGAGATCCAAAGAAAGAGAAGAAGCCATGTAGATACTAGCTATGGACCCGAAGGTCTGTGGTAAACTACTCACAACTCATGGTGAGGCGATGATAATGATGTAGAAGCACTCCGTGGAAGATCCCCCCTCCAGCGGAGCTCCGAAACAGGCCCCGAGATAGGATCTCACGAGAACAGAAGGTTGCGGCGGTGGAACTAGGGTTTTCTCTATTGTTTTGATGGTTTCGGGGTACGTAGATATATATAGGAAGAAGGAGGGCACCGGGGGCCAAACGTGGGGCCCACGAGGCAGGGGGGTGCGCCCTGTAGGGGTGGCGCGCCCCCACCCTCGTGGACGCCACGTGTGCCCTACTCCGTGGTTCTCAAGTCTCCCGTGTGTATTTTTCTCCAAAAATATCTCTCCCGAAGGTTTCATTCCGTTTGGACTCCATTTGATATTCCTTTTCTGTAAAACCCTGAAATAGGCAAAAAACAGCAATCTGGACTGGGCCTTTGTGTTAATAGGTTAGTCCCAAAAATAATATAAAAGTGTATAACAAAGCCCATTAAACATCCAAATCATCATAAATAATAGCATGGAAGAATAAAAAAAATATAGATACATTGGAGACGTATCAAGCATCCCCAAGCTTAATTCCTGCTCGTCCTCGAGTAGGTAAATGATAAAAACAGAATTTTTGATGTGGAATGCTAACTTTCGCATACTTCTGTAACTCCATTTTTTTTTAAATAAATTGGTAAATGTGAGGAATTTGTCTATTTATCATATGCAAAAAGAATCAACTAAATAGCACGTCCAGTAAAATCTGGTGACCATTCTAGCGAGCGCTAACGATTCTGTTTTTCACAGCAAGATCATATAAACTTCACACAAGTCTTCCCAAAGGTTCTACTTGGCACAAACACTAATTAAAACACAAAACCACATCTAAACAGAAGCTAGATGCAATATTTATTCCTAAACAGAGGCAAAAACAAAGAAAATAAAATTGGGTTGCCTCCCAACAAGCTCTTTCTTTATAGCCACTAAGATAGGCTTGATAATTCAATGATGCCCACATTAAAGATAAGAATTGAAGCACAAAGAGAGCATCATAAAGCATGTGACAAACACATCTAAGTCTAACATACTTCCTATGCATAGGCGTCTTATAGGAAAACAAATTAGCAAGACAAGAAAGATCTATCATATGCAAGGAAGAAGAAGGAAACAAGATCAATCTCAACATGAAGAGAGGTAATTTAGTAACATGAAGATTTCTACAACCATATTTTCCCTCTCATAATAATTGCTTGTAGGGTCATAAGCAAATTCAACAATATAGCTATCGCAAAACATATTCTCAACACGACCCACATTCATACGAAGTTGACATTCTTCCAGAATAGTGGGATCAACATTAACTAAAGTCATGACCTCTCAAGACCCACTTTTAATATTATTGCAAACATTATTATCAATCTCATATTCATTATGGGGCTTAAATAAATTTACAAGATCGTAAGAAGCATCACCCCAATCAAGATCATTGCAACAAGTAGTGGGCATAACAAAATAAGCATCCCCAAGCTTAGGGTTTTGCATATCATTAGCACAATTGACATTAATAGAATTTATAATAACATTATTGCAATCATGCTTTTCATTCAAGGAGCTATCATGAATCACTTTTTCTTTTAACAATTCCTCACAATTTTCAGATTCATGAATTTCAAGCAAAACCCTATAAAGATAATCTAGTGCACACAACTCACTAGCAATTGGTTCATCATAATTGGATCTCTTAAAAAGATTAGCAAGTGGATGAGGATCCATAATTTAGCAAGCTAAGAGAAGGCACATAGCAATACAAGCAAACAGAAAGGCAAACGGAAAAAGAAGGGCGAATAAAACGGCAAGGGTGAAGTGGGGGAGAAGAAAACGAGAGGAAAATAAATGTAATGCGAAGGATAAGGGTTTGTGATAGGTACTTGGTATATGACTTTTGCGTAAGCCTCCTCGGCAACGGCGCCAAAAATTCTTCTTGCTACTTCTCGAGCTTGCGTTGTATTCCCTCAAAGAGGAAAGGGTGATGCAGCACAGTAGCGTAAGTATTTCCCTCAGTTTTTGAGAACCAATGTATCAATCCAGTAGGAGACCACACGCGAGTCTCTCGCACCTGCACAAACAAATAAGAACTTCGCTGCCAACGTGATAAGGGATTGTCAATCCCTTTGAGGTCACTTACGAAAGTGAGATCTGATAGAGATGATAGTTTGATATTTTTGGATATAAGAACAAAAATAAAAAACAGAAAAGTAAAGTAGATTGTAGATTGATATGTTGAGAATAGACCTGGGGGCCATAGTTTTCTCTAGTGGCTTCTCTCATGATAGCGGTATTCTACGGCGGGTAAACAAATTACTGTCGAGCAATTGATAGAAAAGCGAATACCTATGAGACTTTCTAGGCATGATCATTATATATAGGCATCACATCTGAGACAAGTAGACCGAAACGATTCGGCATCTACTATTATTACTCCACACATCGACCGCTATCCAGCATGCATCTAGAGTATTAAGTTCATAAGAACAGAGTAACGCCTTAAGCAAGATGGCATGATGTAGAGGGATAAACTCAAACATAGTGATATAAACCCCATATTTTAATCCTCGATGGCAACAATACAATACGTGCCTTGCTGCCCCTACTGTCACTGGGAAAGGACACCGCAAGATTGAACCCAAAGCCAAGCATTTCTCCCATTGCAAGAACTATAGATCTAGTAAGCCAAACCAAACCAATAATTCGAAGAGACTTGCAAGGATATTATAATCATACATAAAGAGTTCAGAAAAGAACCAAATATTTCTCATAGATAATCTTGATCATAAACCCACAATTCATCGGATCTCGACAAAGACACCGCAAAAAGAGATTACATCGAATAGATCTCCTCGAAGATCGAGGAGAACTTGGTATTAAGATCCAAAGAAAGAGAAGAAGCCATCTAGATACTAGCTATGGACCCGAAGGTCTGTGGTAAACTACTCATAACTCATGGTGAGGCGATGATGATGATGTAGAAGCACTCCATGGAAGATCCCCCCCCTCCGGTGGAGCTCCGGAACAGGCCACAAGATGGGATCTCACGGGAACAGAAGGTTGCGGCGGTGGAACTAGGGTATTCTCTGTTGTTTTGATGGTTTCGGGGTACATAGATATATATAGGAAGAAGAAGGGCACCGAGGGCCAAACGTGGGGCCCATGAGGTAGGGGGCGCCCCCACCCTCGTGGATGCCACGTGTGCCCTACTCCATGGTTCTCAAGTCTCCCGTGCGTATTTTGCTCCAAAAATATCTCTCCCGAAAGTTTCATTCCGTTTGGACTCCGTTGTATATTCCTTTTCTGTAAAACCGTGAAATAGGCAAAAAGCAGCAATCTGGACCGGGCCTTTGGGTTAATAGGTTAGTCCCAAAAATAATATAAAAGTGTATAACAAAGCCCATTAAACATCCAAAACATCATAAATAATAGCATGTAAAGATCAAAAATTATAGATACGTTGGAGACGTATCAGGTACCCTGGTTCCCAGGACGCCGACAGTAGCCCACGGGCCCAAGGCGCGCGCGAAGTTGGCTTCAAGGCGAAGCCTTAGCCGAGGACGAAGTGTCGCGGGCCCCAAAAGACTGCGGGCCAGGCTGGCGCATGACGGTTGGATGGGACGTGGGCGACTCCGCTCCCCACGCAGTCTTGGTGACCGTGCGACTTGACATCTCCCTGGCGCGAACGGCAGGATCATCATGGCCATGCGCGAGTGGCCGGCGATTGATCTTCTCAGCCTATAAACAGGGGGTGAAGCGCCACCCCCGTTCACTTGACAGTTGCGGATCAAACCCCAGCTCCTCTTTCTTCGTCGAGGGTTTTTCCGTGGCGCCGATACGTAGGTTCTCGGCTGCACAGAAATGGAAGGCTCTGATGGTGGAGCCCGAGGAGCTCCCGCCGAAGAAGAGGCGCCATGAATCCCCAAGGGTGCCCCTGAGGCTGGCGGACGCCCGTACGTGGTGCACGCGGGCGCCGTCGGGATTCCCGCTTCGCCTGGGTCCCCCGACGACAGGCATGCGATGCGCGGGCGGCAGTGATGGGGGCGGTGCGGTCAGCCGCCCGGAGATGCGAGTGGTTTCACGCCTCCCGTCGTCGTCCCACACTAAAGACGACGTCCGCGAGTTTGTCGTGTGGGCGGGAGCCCCTCCGCACTCTTGGATCCTCTTTCCCCCATTCTTGAAGGAGGTGCTCCCGGCTCACGGACGGGTAACGATGTAGCTGCGGCACGACGGGTCCCATCTTCCCCCCTTCATACGCCAACATGGAGGTGATCTCCTTCGGCAGGGTCTACATGACCTAGGGTTGGGGCGTGGTGTGCCGCGCCTGCGCCCCTGCCGGGAGGCACATTCTTCATTTCACGCTGGACGGGCTGGCCATGTTGACCTTCAAGGTCTTCGGGGTGGACGGCTGGCAGCTGGCGTGCAACGCGAAGGATGGGCCCGCCGGCGACCATCTCCCATGCTGCTAGGGCGACGAGGCTCGGGGAGAAGCATTCGCCGTCAACTTTGCCTCCGACTCCTTCAGCAGCAGCTATGCTTCTCCCGAGACAGCCTCGAGCTCTGACGAGAGCTACGAGCAGCCGAGTCACCGCTCTCGCCATCAGAGGGGAGCAGCATCCTCCAGCCGCCGCCACCGCTGAAGGAGCCCGGGCCGTGTCCCTCCGGGAGCGGCCTTCTTTTGCTTGGTCCCTGCGAGGCAACCATGGATGGCCCCATGAGGGCATGTAAATCTTTTGCGACACTCTTGCTATTATCCGATGTCATGAACTTATGTTCCCCATGAGATCCTTCGCTAGAGCAAGATTTTCCCTTTCTTCCGTCCCCGCGGTGGCTTAGGGCCCTACGCGTGCAAGACCCAGTCCCTAGGCAGGCTTCAGCCGTCGCTGGTATGCCAGGTCACGATGACGTGGTCAAGGCTAGGAGGTGAGCGGCCCAGGGTCCGGTAAGAGCCCCTGAGGCGCGATGCTCGGGAGGTCCCCCTTAGCGTGCAGGTAGCGACTGCGAGAGCCGGCGAGAGGGGCCTTCGTGCTCCAGTGAATTCACAATTACGGTGGGTGGAGGCGTAGGTACGTGAGTGAATGTGGGCGTTGAACACTTATCTTAGTGATCCCTTGCGATCGGGCGACAGTGACGCTTGATCGCGGCCGAGGAGGCGGAGGCTGGTGATGGTGCGCTCGGCGATGCCTGGCATGTCCCTGTCAGGATGAGAGAAATGCAAGTGCCTCGGGGAGGCGTAAGGACTCGCTTGAATTTGGAGAACTTGATGTTATTGTAATAACTAGGCTTGAACTTGGTGATTTCTGTGCTTGCTTCCTTTCATGTTTGCTTAGGTGCTCTGCGTTGGCAGTGCCCAACCCCGCGCATACCTCGACCGCCATTGAGTCCTCCGGGTCACCGGGTTTATTGTAATAACTAGGCTCAAGGAATGAGGGGCTACGTGGCTAGTAAGGCCCCTGGGTCGCGATGCCCAGGGGTCCCCCTTAACGCTCAAGCAACCCCGTTTGCATTCTGCGTCAGCAAGGTCCAGCCCCGCGCATACCTCGACCGCCATTGAGCACCGGGCTCAAGGAGTGAGGGGCTACGTGACTAGTGAGGCCCCTGGGTCGCGATCCCAGGGGTCCCCCTTGACGTGCGAACGACTCTCATGAGGGAGAACGAGCACCATACCTTGCTCACGAGCCTTAGCCTAGGATGGGGGTGCGAGAAAGCCAGGTGTCTGGGCACCTGGTAGGGTGACGTCTGCCAGGCGTGACCTGAGCATAGCCCCCATGCCTAGCCCCCCTCGCGACACCCATCCAAGGAGAAGCTGTGAGCGTCGTGAGCTGAAAAGCTCCCTGAGGTTGGTGCGACCGATGGGGGCCGCCCTCAGTTGTTTATAACTAGCGCGGAGCATAGAGCTACCACACTTGCGCAGAGTGTGGGCATAACCGCGCCTCGGTCGTAGCGGCCAACGCGGAGCTTGGTGCTTCCACTGGTTCATGGGCAAAACCGCTCATCGGTTGGTTCTGCCAGCGCGGAGTATGGTACTTCCACTGCACCGTGGGAGGGAGCCTGCCACCGGGAGAGACTCCAGGGCGTGTACAGCCCCGTCCTGACACGTGGCTTGCATGCCAGGACATCCAAGGTGTATATGGGTCCTCCTCAGGACGAGCTGGAACGACTGTGAGGAAGTTCTCGTGAGCTTACACATCACCCACGAGACCCTACCCTGAGGCGGGTTGCGCCTGAGTCTTCTTCTGCAAAATGTGAGAAGAGATGCGTTGTGTCGACCTGCGCCGAGTCCATCTCTAGAGGGCATCGCACGAGAAGGCCGCAGCACCAACGACCCCAGGAGGTGACGTTAGCGGGACCGACCCGTAAGACAGAGCTTAGCCGCTGGATTTATCGACGATGCAGGGACGTACTCAAGCACCGACGCCGTGCCCAGTCTTCTCATGCAACAGCCCAAAAGAAAGACAACCGGCGCACGGTTCCTGCGTGAGCGAGGCACCTGCCACGGGCCCCCACTTACCCATCCACGATTAGCCCATGCGAGAACAAGGCACTGATACGTCTCCAACGTATATATAATTTTTGATTGTTCCATGCTATTATTTATGATGTTTTGGATGTTTAATGGGCTTTGTTATACACTTTTATATTATTTTTGGGACTAACCTACTAACCCAAAGGCCCAGTCCAGATTGCTGTTTTTTTGCCTATTTCAGTGTTTTACAGAAAAGGAATATCAAACGGAGTCCAAACAGAATGAAACCTTCGGGAGAGATATTTTTGGAGCAAAATACGCATGGGAGACTTGAGAACCACAGAGTAGGGCACACGTGGCATCCACGAGGGTGGGGGCGCCCCTCGTACAGGGTGCGGCCCCTGCCTCGTGGGCCCCACGTCTGGCCCCCGGTGCCCTCCTTCTTCCTATAGATATCTACGTATCCCGAAACCATCAGAACACAGAGAAAACCCTAGTTCCACCGCTGCAACCTTCTGTTCCCGTGAGATCCCATCTTGGGGCCTGTTCCGGAGCTCCGCTGGAGGGGGATCTACCACGGAGTGCTTCTACATCATCATCACCGCCTCACCATGAGTTGTGAGTAGTTTACCACAGACCTTCGGGTCCATAGCTAGTATCTAGATGGCTTCTTCTCTCTCTTTGGATCTCAATACCAAGTTCTCCTCGGTCTTCGAGGAGATCTATTCGATGTAATCTTTTTTTGCGGTGTGTTTGTCGAGATCCGATGAATTGTGGGTTTATGATCAAGATTATCTATGAGAAATATTTGGTTCTTTTCTGAACTCTTTATGTACGATTATAATATCCTTGCAAGTCTCTTCAAATTATTGGTTTGGTTTGGCCTACTAGATCTATAGTTCTTGCAATGGGAGAAGTGCTTGGCTTTGGGTTCAATCTCACAGTGTCCTTTCCCAGTGATAGTAGGGGCAGCAAGGCACGTATTGTATTGTTGCCATCGAGGATAAAAAGATGGGGTTTATATCACTATGTTCGAGTTTATCCCTCTACATCATGTCATCTTGCTTAAGGCGTTACTCTGTTCTTATGAACTTAATACTCTAGATGCATGCTGGATAGCGTTCGATGTGTGGAGTAATAGTAGTAGATGCAGAATCATTTCGGTCTACTTGTTTCGGACATGATGCCTATATATAATGATCATGCCTAGATAGTCTCACAAGTATTCGCTTTTCTATCAATTGCTTGACAGTAATTTGTTTACCCGCCGTAGAATGCCGCTATCATGAGAGAAGCCACTAGAGAAAACTATGGCCCCCGGATCTATTCTCAACATATCAATCTACAATCTACTTTACTTTTCCGCTTTTACTTTCTGTTCTTATATCCAAAAATACCAAAAATATCAAACTATCATCTCTATCAGATCTCACTTTCGTAAGTGATCGTAAAGGGATTGACAACCCCTTATCACGTTGGCTGCGAAGTTCTTATTTGTTTGTGCAGGTGCGAGGGACTCGCGCGTGGTCTCCTACTAGATTGATACCTTGGTTCTCAAAAACTGCTGGAAATACTTACGCTACTGTGCCGCATCACCCTTTCCTCTCCGAGGGAATACAACGCAAGCTCGAGAAGTAGCAGGCACCAAGAACCACGGGAGGTGACGTCACGGGAATGGCTCGCGAGACAGAGCTCAGCCCTTGGATTTAGCGACACTGCAGGGACGGACCCGAGCACAAATGCCGTGCCAGTCCTTAATCGGGCGGTCACAGGCGGGCTTGCAAGGGCTCATGACCTTAGTGGCGGTGAGGACGCCAAGCATTTAGATAATGCAAGTAGGGAGAAACAACTAGCCTTGATTTATGCGCAAAAGAGATAGCAGTGGGGGTGAGCCCCCAGCAGCTCGAGGATGATGCAACCCGGGGGGCGCCCTCGATTGAATACTTGAGACATCACCTGATACTTGTCGTCGAAGAAGAGTTGGGGTAGCTGAAGACGCGAGTCATGCGGGTCGCTCCCGAGGATCGCCGGGCTCCGGAGGCCCTCAGTGGTCACGGGGGGCTGGCTCCTGCTCCGTCAGGACCGCCTGCCACTGAGCCTCCTGAGCCCCCAAAGCCCGCCGCGTGAGGTACTGGAACGTGGCAGCTGTGTTGCAGAAGCCGAAGAGCGTGCGAATGTAACTGAAGGGGAGAGTCCTCCTCCAGCCGACAGCCGTCGGCCAGAAGGGCTCCAGAGAAGCGGCTCGGTTGAGGCCCGCGATGTCGACGTAGACGCGGAATTGGTTGCTTGGGTTGCGGGTAGGTGAGCTTGGTGCCGTGCGGTTGCGCCCACTGCGTATGAGCCTTGCGTACTGAAGTTCCTCGGTAGCCTGGTCGATGAAGTCTTGAGCCCCCAACGCTGTATGGCTCACGCTGGGCTCACAAAAACGCGCGTTGAGACACGCCTGCAGGTGGTGCCCGAACATCTCCCTCGTGATGCTGGTCAGACCAGAGGCACTCCGGAGGAGAGCCCCCGAGCCCATCCTGAGAGGGGCACTGGGCGCGCCTCCCTATGCGAGGGTGGAGGGCGCCTCGTCGGCAGGCGCGGGTCCCGAGGCGGTGCCGTCAGGATCCCCTGTGTCCTGAGGTCCGTTTGCGGGCAGGTGCTTCTTCTTCTTGGGGGCGGTCTGCAGGGCGAAGACAGCTCCATCTTCGTCGGAGCTCTCGACCGCTGCGGTCTACATGCGATCGTGATGACCCCGCCACTCCCGGTCATCTTGAGGACGTTGTAGCCGTGATGGGTCGCCGCCATGAACTTGGCGAGGGCCGGATACCCTAGGATGGCGTTGTACGGGAGGTGAATGTTGGCGACGTCGAAGTCGATGAGCTCGGTGTGATAGTTGTCGCGATCACCGAAGGTTACAGGGAGGCGGACCTGCCCCATCGGGAGTGTGGAGCCATCTGTGACTCCGTAGAATGGCTTAGTTGGGTGCAGCTGATCGTAGGGGACTTGGAGCGTCTCGAAGGTCTGGACGGAGAGGACATTGAGCCCTGCTCCACCGTCGATGAGGGTCTTGGTCACGAGGATGTTGCTGATGGTCGGAGTGCAGAGCATCGGGAGAGTGCCTGGGGCTGCAGTGCACTTGAGCTGGTCCTTGGGGTTGAAGGCGATGACCTGCTTGGTCCACCTGAGGTTGCGCACGGCGTCAGGCTTGGGGAGTGCCGCGTTCACCTCACGAGCGAACTGCTTGAAGATGCGGTGGGAAGCTGGAGCGTGGGCTCCTCCCAGGATGCATGCAACCGCGTGTGGCTCCTGAAAGCCCCCTGCTTCGTCTCCCTGGCGGTTGTTGTCGTTCCTTCTTGGCGGTGGTGGCAGGCCCGCGTTGCCCTGAGGGCGACCCTCACGAGGCTGGTCGCGCCAGGGGGCGTCACGAGGCTGCTCCTGCCAGCGGTCTTCACAAGGTTGGTCGCGCCATCCTTGGCGCGAGTTCCTGCCGTCCCAGCGTCCTCCACCACATCCCCCTCCGCGGCCGTAGCCGCGGTTGTCGCGCTCAGGACGCTGCCCAACGCGCCCGTCACGCATCGCCCTGAGTTCTTGGCAGTCGTTGGTGTTGTGGCTGTGAACATCGTGGAAGACGCAGTACGGACGGTTGTCTCTGGGGGGGTCGTTGTAGCCGCAACCACGCTTCACTTCTGGCTCTGCAGCCAGCACGGCGGGTCCCTTGCGCTTTGCTTCCTTGGCCTTGGCCTTCTTGTCGTCAGCCTCCACTTCAGGCAGCTCCAGGAGAGAGAGGCGGCCTTCCTCTGCCCTGGCGCACTTCGCCGTGAGGATGAACATCTCGAGGGCCGTGCACAGGTCCTCGTGGATGGCGAGCTCCTCCTTCATCCTGACGTCACGGACACCATTAGAGAACGCCGAGATGTTGGCCTCGTCCGAGACCCTGGGGATCCTGAGGCGCACGGTGTTGAAACGCTGGATGTACTTCTGCAGGGTCTCCCCAGGTTGTTGCTTCACGTGGCGCAGATCCGCGGCCACCGGGGCTCGGTCGCGGGTACCTTGGAAGTTGGCGAAGAAACGCTCACGAAGCTCCCCCTAGGAGGAGATGGATCCCGCGGGGAGGTTCAGGAGCGAGCGCCGTCCTTGAGGGCCATGGGGAACCAGTTCGCCATGACCTGCTTGGTGCCGTTGGATGCCTCGATGCTCAGCTCGTAGAGCTGGAGGAACTCTGCGGGGTCGGCGGTGCCATCATAGCGCGGAGGCAGATCCAGCTTAAACTTGCCGGGCCAGACGAGGCGCTGCAGCTCTGGAGCTAGGGCGCGACATCCAGTCGTGCTCATGATTGCAGGCGCCCCCTGCGCCTGCGGTGCTGGTTCCTGGGGTACAGGCACCACCACCTCGTGTGGCGCGCGGTTCTAGTGCTGCGAAACGGGGAGCCACGAGCTTCTGCCTGGGGATGCGGGACCACCTGGCAGCTCTCCTCGTCGCGCGCAGGGGCCCTGCGGGGCTGCTCGCACCGTGGAGCCTCGCGTTTGAGCCACTGGCCAGTGCCGTGCAGTGGAGGTGGAGCCGGGACGCCATGGTCCAGTTCCCCGCCATGAGCGACGGAGGACGGGAGGAGTGAGTTGGTGCAGGTACCTCCCCGGCGGCATTGACGAGTTCGGTGATGCGGTGGAGCCACTCGTCGTAGAGGTCGTCCGTTGGACGATAGCATAGGAGCTCCCGCGCCATCAGTAGCGCAGCCTGCTGGTAGGCAGACCCGCGGCGGATTAGCGAAGACGACGCCGTGGCCGGCGAGGGTGATGGTGTTGCCGTGCGGCCATCGCGCCGCACGGATAGTGGCAGCGATGAGTCCTGCTGCTCGTGGACGGCTGGGTCGGTGGCAGCATTGGCGACCGGCGAGTTGGGGTGGAGTGGTGTGCCGTTGCCCGCGGGCGCCGTCTGAGCGACGTTGGCGGCGCGCGCTCGGCGTGTGTCCACCATGGCGGTGAAGCGAGGCCGACGAACGAGAGCGGGACGAGGTCGTCAGAGAGGCGAGATTTTGGCACGCCCCCTACCTGGCGCGCCAAATGTCGGATTACGGGCTCTGCAAACCCAAAGAAGTTCGAACACAGGGGCGTGAACAAAGATCTCTCCCGCTCATGTCTACCTAGCGCCACGCCCTCGTGTGGTGGTGAGATTCAAGCAAGCAACAAGTAAAAGCACACACGAGTTTACCCAGGTTCAGGCCACCTTGCGGTGTAAAACCCTACGTCCTGCTTGAGTGGATTAGCCTCAGGAGGGCTTGAGTATGAACAAGTACAGTGGTTCTTGAGCTCAGGAGGAGAGCTCAAGAGGGCCAGGAGGCAAGTGTTCTTGCTTCCTTGAGGCAAAGGTGGGGTGTTTGAGATGAGATCCCTCTCAGTTTTTCAGATGCCTCCACACTGGAGACCCTAGCTACTTATATAGGCGGCCAGGGTCCTCTTCCCCCGAAAAGTTTAGGCTGGAAGGGATCCCAAAACGGCCATTTTGAGCGGGAACACAAGGACGTTCCTATCCTGACAAAAGCGGTCTTCGCCTGCAAAGGGATCAAACGATGACGCGGTGGTGGGCTCGGTGGTGATATCCTCCATGTTGTCCTTGTGGTCTTCAGTCTTGTTGCACCGAAGGGGAAACCTTTGTCTCGCCCCTCGGGAACCTGCGCCTGCGTTGTCTCCTTTGCACCAAAACGACAACTGCGCCGCTGGCACGCGTTGGCACCCGCTGGCGCGGTGCGTCACTGCTCGCGTCACTGCCTCCTCCTGAGGCAGGCTTGGCCTTGAGTTCTCCACCCCTCCAGAGCAGCCTAGTCGAGGCCGCTCCTGAGAGGGTCTTGGTGTCGTTCTCCTCACGAGGCTTAGCCCCCTCGCAAGGGTCTTGAGCAGCTGGTCGATCAGCTGGGCTGTACCAGGCCATAGTAGGAGCGCGTCGCGGGCCGCAGGCAGGCAAGTCTGGGTACCCTGGTTCCCAGGACGCCAACAATCCTCCTCCTTGACCGCATCGCGGATGGAATTGAAGCATCGCTTTATGTGTCTGGTCCTCTTGTGAAACCTTTGTTCCTTGGCCAGAGCAATGGCACCAGTGTTGTCACAGAACAGAGTCATTGGGTCCAGTGCACTGGGCACAACTCCAAGATCTGTCATGAACTGCTTCATCCAGACACCTTCCTTCGCTGCCTCTGAGGCAGCTATGTACTCCACTTCACATGTAGAATCAGCTACCATGATTTGCTTGGAACTGCACCAGCTTACCGCTCCACCATTTAGAATATATATGTATCCGGTTTGAGACTTAGAGTCATCCAGATCAGTGTCAAAGCTTGCATCGACGTAACCCTTTACAATGAGCTCTTGATCACCCCCATAAATGAGAAACATTTCCTTAGTCCTTTTCAGGTACTTAAGGATATTCTTGACCATTATCCGGTGTTCCATTCCAGGATTACTTTGAAAACTTTCGGCCATACTTATGGAAAGGCTGACATCTGGTCTTGTGCACAACATCGCATACATGATAGACCCTATGGCAGAAGCATAGGGGATGGCACTCATCTTTTCTCTATCCTCTGTAGTCGCTGGGCGTTGAGTCTTACTCAACTTCACACCTTGCAAAACAGGAAAGAACCCCTTCTTGGACTGGTCCATTTTGAACTTCTTCAAAATCTTATCAAGGTATGTGCTTTGTGAAAGTCCTATTAAGCGTCTTGATCTATCTCTATAGATTTTGATGTCTAATATGAAAGTAGCTTCTCCTATGTCCTTCATTGAAAAACTCTTGTTCAAATATTCCTTCACGTTTTTCAAAAGTTCTACATTGTTTCCAATCAGCAAAATGTCATCCACATATAATATTAGAAACGCTATAGAGCTCCCACTCATTTTCTTGTAAATACAAGCTTCTCCATAAACTTGTATAAACCCAAACGCTTTGGTCACCTCATCAAAGCGAAGATTCCAACTCTGAGATGCTTGCAACAGTCCATAAATGGATAGCTGGAGTTTGCATACTTTTTCAGCATTTTCTGGATCGACAAAACCTTTCGGCTGCATCATATACAACTCTTCCTTAAGGAAACCGTTAAGGAATGTTGTTTTGACATCCATCTGCCAAATTTCATAATTGAAAAATGCAGTTATTGCCAACATGATTCTGATGGACTTAAGAATCGCTACGGGTGAGAAAGTCTCATCATACCCAACTCCTTGAACTTGTGAAAACCCCTTTGCCATAAGTCGAGCTTTATAGACGGTGACATTACCGTCTGCGTCCGTATTCTTCTTCAAGATCCATTTATTCTGAATGGCATTTAGCCCTTCATGTAATACTTCCAAAGTCCTTACTTTGTTTTCGTACATGGATCCCATCTCGGATTTCATGGCCTCTAAGTTTTGTCGGAATACAGGCCTACCATCTCTTCTCCATAGCTCATAGGTTTATCATTGTCCAACAACATGACCTCTAAGACAGGGTTACCGTACCACTCAGGAGTAGTATGTATCCTTGTCGACCTACGAGGTTCGATACTAACTTGATCCGAAACTTCATGATCGCTATCATTAGCTTCCTCTTCAACTGACGTAGGTGCCACAGAAACTTATTTCTGCGCTGCGCTACTCTCTGGTTGAAGTGAAGGTTCAATAACCTCATCAAGTTCTATCTTCATCCCACTCAATTCTTTTGAGAGAAACTCTTTCTCGAGAAAGGACCCGTTCTTAGTGACAAACACTTTGCCCTCGGATCTGTGGTAGAAGGTGTACCCAACCGTATCCTTTGGGTATCCTATGAAGACGCAATTGTCCGCTTTGGGTTCAAGCTTTTCTGGCTGAAGCCTTTTAACATAAGCATCACAGCCCCAAACTTTAAGAAAAGACAATTCAGGTTTCTTGCCAAACCACAGTTCATACGATGTCGTTTCCACAGACTTAGATGGTGCCCTATTTAAAGGGAACGATGCTGTCTCCATGATGGCTTCTCTCCCCTCGTTGGTTACCCCAAGTGTAAGGTTTGAGATGCAGTGTAGCGGAAGTTTTCCCTTGGCAAAGATACCAAGGATCGATTTCCCCTGAGACTCCCAGTTTCAACAAGAAGGTGTCAACTGCCAACGGCGCCAGATATTAGCAATCAACGTGGACCTGCACACAGATACAAATAACTTTGCTCCCAACGAGTACAGAGAGGTTGTCAATCCCTCCGGCCTTGTCGTTTACAAAGGATCAAACGCAAGTGATAATAGTGATAGGTATTGCTGCAAATAGTAAGTAAAACAGAAAGTAAATAGCGGATGTGATCAGTGATGGTAATATGGACCGGGGTCCCATGATGTTCACTAGTGATGTCTCTCTCCCAAAAGACGATAAAACAGCTATGTGGGGTAAACGAATTACAGCTGGGCAATTGACAAAATTATGTGCGCAAACCAATGCTAACTATGTTGCAAGAAAGGTAGAGGTTCAAAGCATGGGCGGTACGCCAAGGCAAGTAGACCGAAATCCATCTGCATCTACTACTAATCATCCACCTTGAGATATCTATCCAGAACATCTCGTTGGTATTAAGTTGCGAGTCCCACCCATAGTGTAAACTCAAAGCAACAGACAACTGCATTAAAAGAACTTTGCGTAAAGTAAACAGTCCTTGCACCCGCGGGCACAAGCACCATTGTTTTCCCCCTTGTGGCAACAGCACATCCCCTAGACTCATGTTTCTGTCACTCAAGCTAGTCATCAAGGGGCATGAACCCACAATCGAGCATAACGTTCCTTCTTGGAGTCACTACCTACTACTTGGCCAAAGCAATAAATAGCAACGGAGAACATGCAAGAATTACTTACGAACATAAATATAAAAGAGGTAAATCAAATATATTACTCAAACACAATCTGAACATAATCTCACAATCCATCGGATCCCAGCAAACTCATCATAGCAACAGCATAAGGATTACATATGTGCCTCGATCATGTAGGGCAGCTCACGAGGTCTAATTAGTGAAGCACAAGAACGGGAGGAGAACATCACATAGCTACTGGTCATGGACCCATGGTCCAAGGGAGACTACTCACAACTCATCTGGGAGGCGTCCATGGTGGTGGAGAGGCTCCCGGTGGTGATCCTCCCCTCCGGCAGGGTGCCGGGAAGAGTTCTCCTGGTGCTCCCGATCTTGGAAGCGCGGCGGCGGTGGAACAGAGATGAGATCGCGAAAAAGGGTTCCCGTCTCGAGGGTTTCGGGACGCGTGTTAAATATATGCCAAAGGGGGGCATCAGCGGAGGCCTGGGGGGCCCAGGCGCCCCCCCGGCGCGGCCAGGAGGGGGCCGCGCCACCAGGGCGCCTGGAGCCCTGGTGGCCCCCCTCCGGCCCTACTTCGGCTGCCGGGAAGCTTCTGGAACGCTGATTTTTTATATAATTTTCCCGGGATTTTTCTGGCAGTTTACGTGATGGGAAAACCTGAAATACAAAAACAGTAGAAAACAGAAACTGGCACTGGGGTGCACTGAGTTAATAGGTTAGTCCAAATATGATCAAAAGTGTATGGAAGTGTATAAATAACATAGCAATATCACCCAAAAGAGGCATGGAGCAAGCAGAAATTATAGATACGTTTTGGATGTATCAACATCCCCAAGCTTAATTCCTGCTCGTCCTCGAGTAGGTAAATGGTAACAAGAATAATTTCTGTGGTGACATGCTATTAACCATATAAGGATTTTTGATAGTCACATGACAAAAGCTTACTGAGACAATGAATCTATAGTAATTAAGTTGCCTCATGAGAAAATCACAAAGAACTGAAAGTTTTACAATATGATACTGAAACATCAAATAGATTTGTAATGAGCATGATGTGCAAATATGATAAAGTGATATCTCGCTTGCCCCCTTTAGTGAAGCAAAACATAAATGCAGGGGCACCTCCAAGGTTTAAGTGATGACTAGATACAATGATTTCAGAATAAACGATATCACAATCATGCAAAAGACAATGCTACTTTGGGACACTGCACATTACACTCAGAATGACAATCATGCTCTCAGTAGTTGGTGCTTTAAAAGAAGGTGGAGACTCTCGAACCGTGGCTTTTGTTGGCAAGGTTGAAAACCCGTAGTCGGAAACAAAGACAAAACATGTACCAGAGCTCTTGGTTTTAAAAACAGAAGTAATAATTATTATTTTTAGATTATGCATGTTTCATCAACGAATGCTAGCAGACAACTCAATCACTTCTTGAGATGGACAAGTTTCGAGGAACGGCTCCCGAATGAGGACGATCACATCCTCTTAATCTCCTTTGTTTATCACTTCCAAAGTTTTCTGATTTCTCATGAACAAAGCGTGAAGAAGGGTTTGTTTGTTATATTATTTTTGAGCCGGGCGCACTCTTTGCCAGTTCTTCTCGTATTATGGGTTTGCACATTAGACATGCAATCCCGGGGTGAAGCTTGTCCAACTTAAAAAGATCATGAATTAACTACTACTTCCTCATGAACTAAAACAGAGGCACAAAACAAAAATGCATTTTTTGAATAATTTCGAGATGGTACATGAAAGTCTCCGTTAGGAATGGCAGGTAAATACCATGTATAGGTAGGTATGGTGGACTCATATGGCATAACTGGTTTAAAGGATTTTGGATGCACAAGCAGTCAGTCCGCTTAGTACAGGTGGAGGTTAGCAAAAGACTGGGAGCGACCAACTAAGAGAGCAATGACGGTCATAATCATGCACAGCAACAAAGCAACATTGAATCAGGCATGGAAGTTATATCGCTACTCAGAAACAAAAGATCATCAAGGCTTGACAAACTTTCTTTACAGTCTTAAATATGCGTGAGCATACGCCAAGTCAATCAAAATAAATTCTTGAAGGAAGATATTACTAAACCATACCACATCATAAGCAAACAAATCATGTTGGTACTCCAATAACACATTGGGAACCCCCCCCCCGCTATTTGAGACTAACCATAAGAAAACATGAACTACTAAGCACCATTATGCACGTAGCATTTTTATCATAGACATATCAACCAATGCAACAGAAGCAAACTCTCTTAATAAGATAAGCATGATAACTAAAGAGAGTTCAAGCAACCAACTAAACAAAAGCTCTTTAAGGATTACATATGTGCCTCGATCATAGCAACAACATAAGGATTACATATGTGCCTCGATCATGTAGGGCAACTCACGAGGTCTAATTAGTGAAGCACAAGAACGGGAGGAGAACATCACATAGCTACTGGTCATGGACCCATGGTCCAAGGGAGACTACTCACAACTCATCCGGGAGGCGTCCATGGTGGTGGAGAGGCTCCCGGTGGTGATCCTCCCCTCCGGCAGGGTGCCGGGAAGAGTTCTCCTGGTGCTCCCGATCTTGGAAGCGCGGCGGCGGCGGAACAGAGATGAGATCGCGAAAAAGGGTTCCCGTCTCGAGGGTTTCGGGACGCGTGTTAAATATATGCCAAAGGGGGGCATCAGCGGAGGCCTGGGGGGCCCAGGCGCCCCCCCCGGCACGGCCAAGAGGGGGGCCGCGCCACCAGGGCGCCTGGAGACCTGGTGGCCCCCCTCCGGCCCTACTTCGGCTGCCGGGAAGCTTCTGGAACGCTAATTTTTTATATAATTTTTCCGGGATTTTTCTGGCAGTTTACGTGATGGGAAAACCTGAAATACAAAAACAGCAGAAAACAGAAACTGGCACTGGGGTGCACCGAGTTAATAGGTTAGTCCAAATATGATCAAAAGTGTATGGAAGTGTATAAATAACATAGCAATATCACCCAAAAGAGGCATGGAGCAAGCATAAATTATAGATACGTTTTGGACGTATCACTCCAACGCATAACTCCAAAACGATAGTGGCAGATTGGCAAGTGACTCATAGAACGCACCATATATCCAATAAGGTACGATTACGATGTTCGGACACACCATTACGCTGTGGTGTGATACGTCCATTTTGCAACATGCTTTTATATTGATATTTATTGCATTATGGGCTGTTATTACACATTATGTCACAATACTTATGCCTTTTCTCTCTTATTTTACAAGGTTTACATGAAGAGGGAGAATGCCGACAGCTGGAATTCTGGGCTGAAAAAGGAGCAAATATTAGAGACATATTCTGCACAACTCAAAAAGTCCTGAAACTCCAGGAAAGTCAGTTTTGGAATATATTAAAAATATCAGGCAAAGAAAGCACCAAAGGGGGCCACCCCCCGTCCATGAGGGTGGGCGCGCGCCCTACCCCCCTGGGCGCGCCCCCTGCCTCGTGGGGCACCTGGCAGCCCCCCGATACCCATCTTATGGTATAATGTGTCTTCTACCCTGGAAAAAATCAGAAGGAATCTTTCGGGACGAAGCGCCACCGTCTCGAGGCGGAACCTTGGCGGAACCAATCTAGGGCTCCGGCAGAGCTGTTCTATCGGGGAAACGTCGTCATCACCATCGATCCTCTCATCGGGAGGGGGTCAATCTCCATGAACATCTTCACCAGCACCATCTCCTCTCAAACCCTAGTTCATCTCTTTTATCCAATCTTTGTGTCAAAACCTCAGATTGGTTCTTGTGGGTTGCTAGTAGTGTTGATTACTCCTTGTAGTTGATGCTAGTTGGTTTATTCGGTGGAAGATCATATGTTCAGATCCTTTATGCATATTATTACCTCTGATTATGAACATGAATATGATTTGTGAGTAGTTACGTTTGTTCCTGAGGACATGGGAGAAGTCTTGCTATAAGTAGTCATGTGAATTTGGTATTCGTTCGATATTTTGATGAGATGTATGTTGCCTTTCCTCTAGTGGTGTTATGTGAACGTCGACTACATGACACTTCACCATTGTTTGGGCCTAGAGGAAGGCATTGGGAAGTAATAAGTAGATGATCGGTTGCTAGAGTGACAGAAGCTTAAACCCTAGTTTATGTTTTGCTTCGTAAGGGGCTGATTTGGATCCATATGTTACATGCTATGGTTTGGTTTACCTTAATACTTCTTTTGTAGTTGCGGATGCTTGCAATAGAGGTTAATCATAAGTGGGATGCTTGTCCAAGGAAGGGTAGTACCCAAGTACCGGTCCACCCACATACCAAATTATCAAAGTAACGAACGCGAATCATATGAGCGTGATGAAAACTAGCTTAACGATAATTCCCATGTGTCCTCGGGAGCGCTTTCCTTTATATAAGAGTTTGTCGAGGCTTGTCCTTTGCTACAAAAAGGATTGGGCCATCTTGCTGCACCTTATTTACTTTTATTACTTGTTACTCGTTACAAATTACCTTACCACAAAACTATCTGTTACCGATAATTTCAGTGCTTGCGGAGAAAACCTTTCTGAAAACTGCCTATCATTTCCTTCTGCTCCTCGTTGGGTTCGACACTCTTACTTATCGAAAAGACTACGATAGATCCCCTATACTTGTGGGTCATCAAGACTCTTTTCTGGCGCCGTTGCCGGGGAGTGAAGCACCTTTGGTAAGGAAAATTTTATATAGTGTGCTGAAATTTATTGTCACTTGTTACTATGGAACATAATCCTTTGAGGGGCTTGTTCGGGGTATCTTCACCCCGACCAGTAGAGCAAAGAGTTGCTCCTCAACCTACTGAACCTACTGAAAACGTCTAATTTTAAATTCCTTCCGGTATGATAGAGAAACTGCTAGCTAATCCCTTTACAGGAGATGGGACATTGCATCCCGATTTGCACCTAATCTATGTGGATGAAGTTTGTGGATTATTTAAGCTTGCAGGTATGCCCCGAGGATGTTTTCAAGAAGACGGTATTCCCTTTATCTTTGAAGGGAAAGGCATTGACATGGTTTAGGCTATGCGATGATATTGGATCATGGAACTACAACCGGTTGAAATTGGAATTCCATCAGAAGTTTTATCCTATGCATCTGGTTCATCGTGATCGTAGTTATATATATATATATATATATAAAATTTTTGGCCTCATGAAGGATAAAGTATCGCTCAAGCTTGGGGGAGGCTTAAGTCAATGTTATATTCATGCCCCAATCATGAGCTCTCAAGAGAAATTATTATTCAAAAAAATTATGCTCGACTTTCTCTCAATAATCGCTCCATGCTCGATACTTCTTGTACTGGTTCTTTTATGATGAAGACTATTGAATTCAAATGGGATTTATTGGAAAGAATTAAACGCAACTCTGAAGATTGGGATCTCGATGAAGGTAAGGAGTCAGGTATAACACCTAAGTTTGATTGTGTTAAATCTTTTATGGATACTGATGTTTTCTGTGAATTTAGCACTAAATATGGACTTGACTCTGAGATAGTAGGTTCTTTCAATGAATCATTTGTTACTCATGTTGATCTCCCTAAGGAGAAGTGGTTTAAATATCATCCTCCCATTGAAGTAAAAGTAGTTGAACCCGTTAAAGTTGAAGAAAAGACTATCACCTATAATGTTGATCCTATTGTTCCTACAACTTATATTGAGAAACCACCCTTCCCTGCTAGAATAAAGGATCATGCTAAAGCTTCAATTGTGGTTCGTAAGAGTAATACTAGAACACCTACACCCTCTGAGCAAAATAAAGTTGAACGTAGTATTGCTATGGTTAAGGATCTCTTGGTCGATAATATTGATGGGCATGTTATTTACCTTTGTGATGAAGCTGCTAGAATTGCTAGACCCGATACTAAAAATAAACATAGACCTATTGTAGGCATGCCTGTTATTTCTGTTAAAATAGGAGATCATTGCTATCATGGCTTATGTTATATGGGTGCTAGTGCGAGTGCAATACCTCATTCCTTATATGAAGAAATTATGCACGATATTGCACCTGCTGAGCTAGAAGGTATTGATGTTACGATTAAGATTGCTAATAGAGATACTATTTCACCAATTGGGATTGTTAGAGCTGTTGAAGTCTTGTGTGGGAAAATTAAATACCCTACTGATTTTCTTGTTCTTGGTTCCCCACAAGATGACTTTTGCCCTATTATATTTGGTAGACCCTTCTTGAATACCGTTAATGCTAGGATAGCTTGCAAAAAGGATGTTGTTACTATTGGTTTAGGCGATATGTCTCGTGATTTTAACTTTGCTAAATTTTGTAGACAACCCCATGATAAAGAATTGCCTAGTAAAGATGAAATTATTGGTCTTGCTTCTATTGCCGTACCTCCTAACAATCCTTTAGAACAATATTTGCTAGATCATGAGAATGATATGTTTATGAATGAGAGAAGGGAAATATATGAAGTATTCTTTAAACAGGGACCTTTATTGAAACACAACTTGCCTGTTGAAATCCTAGGAGATGATCCTCCACCCAAGGGTGATCCCGTGTTTGAGCTCAAACCATTACGTGATACCCTTAAGTATGCTTATCTTGATGAAAAGAAGATATATCCTGTTATTATTAGTGCTAACCTTTCAGAGTAAGAAGAAGAGAGATTATTGAAAACTCTGAAGAAGCACCGTGCTGCCATTGGATACACTCTTGATGATCATAAGGGCATTAGTCCCACTTTGTGCCAGCACAAAATAAAATTGGAGAAAGACGCTAAACTAGTTGTTGATCACCAACGACGGTTAAATCCTAGGATGAAAGAAGTGGTAAGGAAAGAAATACTAAAGCTTCTAGAGGCAGGTATACTTTATCTAGTTGCTGATAGTCAGTGGGTAAGTCATGTCCATTGTGTCCCTAAGAAGGGAGGTATTACTGTTGTTACTAATGATAAAGACGAATTGATCCCACAAAGAATTGTTACAGGTTATAGAATGGTAATTGATTTCCACAAATTAAATAAAGCTACTAAAAAGGATAATTCCCTTTACCTTTTATTGATCAAATGCTAGAAAGATTATCCAAACACACACATTTTTCGCTTTCTAGATGGCTATACTGGTTTCTCTCAAATACCTGTGTCAAAAGAGGATCAAGAAAAACCACTTTTACTTGCCCTTTCGGTACCTTTGCTTATAGATGTATGTCTTTTGGCTTATGTAATGCACCTGCTACCTTTCAAAGATGCATGATGGCTATATTCTCTGATTTTTGTGAAAATATTATTGAGGTTTTCATGGATGATTTTTCCATTTATGGAACTTCTTTTGATGATTGCTTGAGCAACCTTGATCGAGTTTTGCAGAGATGTGAAGAAACTAATCTTGTCTTGAATTGGGAGAAGTGCCACTTTATGGTTAATGAAGGTATTGTCTTGGGGCATAAAATTTCTGAAAGAGGTATTGAAGTTGATAAAGTTAAAGTTGATGCTATTGAAAAGATACCGTGTCATAAGGACATCAAAGGTATAAGAAGTTTCCTTGGTCATGCCGGTTTTTATAGGAGGTTCATTAAAGACTTCTCAAAAATTTCTAGGCCTCTGACTGATCTCTTACAAAAAGATGTACCTTTTGTCTTGATGATGATTGTGTAGAAGCATGTGAAATACTTAAGAAAGCCTTGATCTCTGCACCTATTGTCCAGCCACCTGATTGGAATTTACCCTTTGAAATTATGTGTGATGCTAGTGATTATGCTGTAGGTGCTGTTCTAGGACAAAGAGTTGATAAGAAATTGAATGTTATCCAATATGCTAGTAAAACTCTAGACAGTGCCCAGAGAAATTATGCTACTACTGAAGAAGAATTTTTAGCAGTTGTATTTGCGTGTGACAAGTTCAGACCTTACATTGTTGATTCTAAAGTAACTGTTCACACTGATCATGCTGCTATTAAATATCTTATGGAAAAGAAAGATGCTAAACCTATACTTATTAGATGGGTTCTCCTACTACAAGAATTTGATTTGCATATTATTGATAGAAAGGGAGCTGAGAACCCCGTTGCAGACAACTTGTCTAGGTTAGAGAATGTCCTTGATGACCCACTACCTATAGATGATAGCTTTCCTGATGAACAATTAGCTGTCATAAATGCTTCTCGTATTGCTCCATGGTATGCTGATTATGCTAATTACATTGTTGCTAAATTTATACCACCTAGTTTCACAGCAAAAGAAAAAGTTTTTCTATGATTTCAGAAATTACTTCTTGGATGACCCACACCTTTATAAAGAAGGAGTAGATGGTCTTATTAGACGTTGTGTACCTGAGCATGAACAGGAACAGATCCTACGCAAGTGACACTCCAAGGCTTATGGAGGACACCATGCTGGAGATAGAACTGCACATAAGGTATTGCAATTCGGTTTTTATTGGCCTACTCTCTTCAAGGATGCCCGTAAGTTTGTCTTGTCTTGCGATGAATGCCAAAGAATTGGTAATATTAGTAGACGTCAAGAAATGCCTATAAACTATTCACTTGCTATTGAACCATTTGATGTTTGGGGCTTTTATTATATGGGACCGTTTCCTTCCTATAATGGGTATACACATATTTTAGTTGTTGTTGATACGTTACTAAGTGGGTAGAAGCTATTCCAACTAGTAGTGTTGATCATAACACCTCTATTAATATGATAAAGAAGTTATTTTTCCGAGGTTTGGAGTCCCTAGATACCTAATGACTGATGGTGATTCACATTTTATTCATGGTGCTTTTCGTAAAATGCTTGCTAAGTATGATGTTAATCATATAATTGCATCCCCATACCATCCACAGTCTAGTGGTCAAGTAGAACTGAGTAATAGAGAGATAAAATTAATTTTGCAAAAGACCATTAATAGATCTAGAAAGAATTGGTCCAAGAAACTTGATGATGCATTATGGGCCTATAGAACTGCATACAAAAATCCTATGGGTATGTGTCTGTATAAAATGGTTTATGGAAAAGCATGTCACTTACCTCTCGAACTAGAACATAAGGCATATTGGGCCATTAAAGAGCTCAATTATGATTTCAAACTTGCTGGTGAGAAGAGACTATTTGAGATTAGCTCACTTGATGAGTGGAGAACCTAGGCCTATGAAAATGTCAAATTGTTTAAAGAAAAAGTTAAAAGATGGCATGACAAAAGGATACCAAAGCGTGAGTTTAATGTTGGTGACTATGTTTTGCTATACAACTCTCGTTTAAGATTTTTTGCAGGAAAACTTCTCTCTAAGTGGGAAGGCCCTTACGTTATCGAGGAGGTCTATCGTTCCGGTGCCATAAAAATCAACAACTTCGAAGGCACAAATCCGAAGGTGGTGAACGGGCAAAGAATCAAACATTATATCTCAGGTAATCCCATAAATGTTGAAACTAATGTCATTGAAACCGTAACCCCGGAGGAATACATAAGGGACACTTTCCAGAACATTTCAGACTCTGAAAAGGAAGAGGTATGTGGTACGGTAAGTAAACCAACTCCAAAACAGTTCTAATAGCAATTTATCTCCGTTTTGGAATATTTAAGAAAATAGGAAAATAAGAAGTAGCCCGAAAGGGACATGAGACATCCACGAGGGTGGAGGGCGCACCCTACCCCCTGGGCACGCCCCCTTGCCTCGTGGGCACCTCGTGAGCCCTCCGGATTCCGTTTTCTTGCACGATACTTCTTTTGGTCGGTAAAAAATCATTATATAATCTCCCGAAGGTTTTGACCACCGCACCACGCGAATATCTCCTGTTTTTGTTTCGAGCTGTTTTCTGCCAGAGTTGTCAAGGCCAGGCATCATGTCGCCCCCCTCCTCCAACAACGCGGGCGATGATGCTTGGCTAATGAAGATAGAGCTGAAGAGAGAAGAACCCGGGGAGATCGACAATGATGATTGGATCAAGAAGGTGTGACGCCCGAAGACCGACGTCCCAGAAGATTCCAGAAGATTCCAGATGTTCTGGGTTCTCCTTGTGTTTCTTTGTGCTTGTGTTATTTTTTTTTCATTGCATCATGTCATCATGCCATCATGTCTTTATCTTTGCATCTCAACTTAAATAAATTGTGTGGACCTTCGGTCCATTTAAATCGAGGGAAGGATGACTTCTCTTTATAACATATAAAAGCCTGTCAATATTATTAGGGAGCTATAAATAAATATTCCATTAATTTGGAATTCACCACAACAAACTTGCATTTTAAATCTCGTACTTTTCCAAGATATTTAATCCTTGATCTTATCCTTTTTGCTTCAATTTAAGTTGTGGAGCTTTGACATTATGCCAGAGTAGCTACATTCAAACTTTGGCTCAACTTGTATTTATTTGGTCCTCCAAATAAATATTTTGCTTCTCTTTCTTTTCCTGTGATAGAAAGGAAGATATTTAGTTTTTTTATAGCAACCAGCCCAGCTTGGGGCCTCCTAGCAGCCAGCCCAGCAGCCTACCTCCCTGGCCCATCTCCTCCCAGCCGGCCCGATTTCCCTTCGAACCCTAGCCGATACCCTAGCGATCCAGGCTCCCAGTCGCTCCTCCCCTCGTTTTCCCTCGCGCCGCCGCACTCATCCCGCATCTCCCTCGACCCCGCACCCCGATTCCCTCTTTCCCCTCGATCCATCTCCCTCTCGAACCCCCTCGCCCCATCCCTTCGACCAGCCCGCGCTCCTCCCTCCGTCTCCAGCGCCATGGCCCCGCGCCCCCAATCGCAAGCCGCCACCGGCCAGGAGCTGCCGCGTCCAAGCTCCTCGTCACCGCGCCCCTACCTCCCCGCCGTCATCGCAGAACTGCCAGAAGGCCGCGACCTCTGCCGCCTCGGCAACCACCAGGGTCACCTCCCTCTGCTTCGCCCGGGTCCCCTGCTTCAGTCCAGTATCGCACCCCGTCCAAGGCCACCAGCGCCCGCGCCCTCGCGCCATGGCCCGTGCCCCTTCGTCGCCTCGCAGCGCCTGCGGGCCTCCTCCACCAGCCGCCGTCGTCAGCGCCCCTGTCTCCCTCCATGGACGCCCACCGGCGCCCCAAGCTCTCCGCGGCGTCGCGTCTCCGGCCTCCCTGCCTCGCCTCCTTCGTCGAACCTCCCCGACCGGCCTCAGGCATGAGCAGCTCGCCGGCCGCCTTCGGTGCACCTTGCTGCCTTTCTTTTTCCCTTTGTTGTGAAGACCGCAGCTGCAAGACCCGTGGGCGCCAAGTTCATCAAACGAGGGACCCCAAGACCGTGCGAGTACGACTTCATGGATTCGCCAAGTACCCCTACGGTAAGTACCACGACGACCCGCCAAGTACATCTACGGATACCCGAACGCCTACGAGCTCCGTGAACGACTACCGTTACCCCCCTCCAAGTTCGACTACCGTCGCCCCGAAGACGTCTGATGCCGTGACAAGTACCCCTACCGATGATTGTGTACCACTACTTCCTCGACGAACGGAAGGACTACTTCCTCTACGACCCGTGTACGACTACTTCCACTACGTCCCTCGACGACTCGAACCCCCTCCGAGACCGAACGCTTCGAAGGTATAACCCCGAGACGATGACCCGAGAACGTATGCTTGTTGTGTTGTATGAGATGTTTCCCTTGTGTGCACCGTGCCCGTTTAGTCTTTTGTCGTGCTCCTCGGTTGCCTCGTCGCTGACCCGTGGGAACCCGGTGACGGGATCACCCCACCTTTCATCTTGTTCGACTCGCTCATGCCATCTTTCTTTTGCACCGGTCTCTCAACGGGTTACCGGAACCGATATGTTGCCGTTGCATCATTTTCGGATCGTTGCCATGGCACCCTTTTCCTTCCACCACGGTGACAAATACTCCTTATCTTCTTCATGTCATCTTTTAATAAATTGCATAAACTTGATCATGTCATCCGCATCATGTTAACAACATTAAAATGTGTGATTGTTGTTTGCTTAAAACTGCTAATCATGCTCATGGGGTTTTCCGGATTTGTTGTTGTTATTTTCCGGCCTCATTTAAAATGCCTAAATAGTGTAGTTTTATTATGCTTCACCTCTTGCCTTGTTAACAAACATTTAACCTTGTCTTGTAAATAAACAAGAGTCAACTAAATAAATAAATGTGGTGTTTCGTTAATATGCAACTCGTTGCATATTGAGCTCCACTTAACTTGTAGTTTTGTTTGTGCACTTTGCCATGCCATGCATAATTAAACCGGACATGCATCATACTTGGATGTGCATCGTATGCCATGGTTATGATATGTGTGTTTACCATGTTGTTTGCTTCTTCCCGGTTGCTTCTCTTGTTAGCTTCGGTTTCGTTCCGGAGTTGTGAGGATTCGCTCGTCTATGTTGCTCCGTCTACTTCATGGATCTGTTCTTCTCCCTCGCGGAATCCCAGGCAATATGATCATACCCTTGATACCTTTACTACCATTGCCATGCTTAGTTGTCTCGATGCTATCATTACATGTCATGCTACCCATCTTTTATTGTCAGCCCTCTCCTTGTTGCCATGAAACCTCTAACCTTTGACACCTTCCTAGCAAAACCACTGTTTGGCTATGTTACCCGCTTGCTCAGCCCCTCTTATAGCGTTGTTAGTTGCAGGTGAAGATGAAGATCGTTCCAGGTGGGAACTTGTTGTTGGAATATCACAGTATCTATAATTATTATTAACACACCTATATATTGGGCATGGGTGGAAGGCTTGGCCTTTTGCTCGGTGTTTTGTTCCACTCATGCCACCTTAGGCGCCGATAAACCGGCATTATGTTCCTTGATTTTGCGTTCCTTACACGATGGGTGGATGGGGACCCCTTGACAGTTCGACTTTGAATAAAACTCCTCCAGCAAGGCCCAACATTGGTTTTAATTTGACTCATAATAACAACTTAATTAATTAATTAAAATTGCATAGGGGGTCGCGTCCCCGGGGATTCTTTCTACATAGCAGGGGGGCTAGTGCTGATGCTGTTGGTCCCAAACGGGCAGACTGCGGGACCGCCTCGGGGAAACTCGAGGTATCTGGCTCCTGTAGGATGTCCCATCCGGTTGTGGCCTGAGACGAGATACGCGCGGCTACTATCAGGGTGTCGGCACGCCGGGAGGTCTTGCTGGACTTGTTTTACCATTGTCGAAATGTCTTGTGCACCGGGAAGCCGAGCCTGATCGGATTTTCCCTAAGATAAGAAGTGATGATAGTATATTTATCACTTCAGCTAATCGTGAGAGCTTGTGATGGGCTAAGTTGGGACACCCCTGCAGGGTTATGATCTTTCGAAAGCCGTGCCCGCGGTTATGTGGCAGATTGGAATTTGTTAATGTCCGGTTGTAGAAAACTTGACAGATGATCCGAAGTAAAACACACAACTGTGTGAGTAACCGTGACTGTGTCTTTTCACTTTGAGAAGAGAACACGGTGGGGTTATGTTTGACTCGTATGTAGTTTAGGATCTTTAGCGATCACTACTAGTTTGCGACCGTTTTGCGTAGATGCTCATCTTATTCTTGTACTCGTAAGTTAGCCACCATATTATGCTTAGCCGCTGCTGCAACCTCACCACTTTACCTCCTCCTACCCATAAAGCTTTGTTAGTCTTGATACCCATGGTTATGGGATTGCTGAGTCCTCGTGGCTCACAAATACTACAACACAAGATGCAGGTTCAGTCGAGAATGATGCACGAGCTGGTTCAGAGCTTCGCTGGGAGCTCGATGATGAGAGTGGCCGTATGCTTGTGACGTTTTCGACGATCAGTTGTGGTTTCTACTAGGATTCGATCTAGACCTGTGGCTTTATGTTTTGGTATCTTGCCTTTGTATCTTCGCCCGTAGTCGGGTTGTGATATTTTGAATGATGTTTTGCTTATGTAATGTATTGTGTGAAGTGGCGAGTGTAAGCCAACTATCTCCTTTTGCAATTTAATCCCTCTTTTACATGAGTCGTGCAAAGATACCAAACTTGAGATCATTCCAGAATGGGCTTATACCTTTAAGTCGTGCCTCGACACGTAGGAGGTATAGTCCCATCCTGGGCATTACAAGTTGGTATTCAGAGCCTTCTCTGACCTAGAAGGCCCCACTGATTGATCGAATCGTTGACGGTTGAGTCTAGGCACACACTTAAAATGTTTTGAGTCCTATATATATATATATATATATATCGGAGAGTAGGATTTCTTTTGCTCCTCATCTCTTTTCACTCTGGTGAGGACTCCTGACGATTACTTTTATCTCTTCTATTCTAAAAATTCACCAATTTTTTTTAGGATCTCGCGAGTATTGTTTGGATTGTTCCGATGTCTTTGTGACGAGAACATTGTTCTCGATGCCTCCTGACATTAGGGGTTGTGGCAGTGTCCCGGTGAGTTGAGCTCCGAGGTGTTGTCGTCACAAATATATTGCATCAGTTCTAGAATACTTAAGACGGCCGACATCGAAAACTCTCCTATGCGGTTAGTGGCAAGATAACCCCGACATCACCCAGTACTGGGGAGGTAGTTCGAGAGTATTGCCATAGCTTGTATAGTAGATGCGTTTCGAAGGTCCGAGGTAAACGGTTTCCGGAAATAACTGGTTATGTGTTGAAGGATGGATACAGCTGGATGTAGGATTAGAGTTGAGTGCGCGATGCTTCCCCTGTATCCCCAACACCTGATTGCATAACTGGAAACTTTCGGAAATTAATAGGCGGGTTCATCTAGTAGCTCGTAGGCATTCTTCCAACGGATGCACAATATGAAGTTCGGGGTTCTACATTGAGTGAAGTGGTTTTATGGGCTTGTTCCGATCGGGAGTTGCATCTTAAAGGGTCCTTGGCTATGCTGATCCGGGGATTGCAAAACCCTTTTGTAACACGTTCCATAAGCTTTCAGCACAAAGATGTCGAACGAAACTTCTATATTGTATTTGTTCTATCTGATCCTTGTTGCTTTTATTTAGCTTTTGTTCTCCCAAGTGGCTTCTCGACAAGTTGATGTACCTGCGGAATTCATTCGTTCAATTCTCTGTTCAGATGATATTGTGAAGATTATGTTGCAACATGTCTATCCGTTGTTTTTGTCTTGATTCTGGTATTCGAGTTGCTTCGATGTCAAATGTTGATTCCATACCTTCCTAAGCGGTGTTCTCATATTTATATGAGAGTGCTAATTCTTCTTGACCATCGAGATTTTCATGTTAATTCTTTTCAACCGGTGTGCCTTCTCTTCAAGTTATTCCATACGTACGTCGTTGAGAAATCTGACGATTTGTCTGTTTCGTTCATCCCAAGTGTCTTTGTTTTACCCACCCTCCCTCCCTTCTCTTTATGGAGCTGGAATTCTTAATGAAGTATCCATTTTATTCATGTGAGGTTCTTCATTCTTTTCCTTCAATGTTCTTATCCGGTGTTTATCGTGAAGATGCTCAAGAGCTTCAAGTTCATCATTCTTGATTCTAATATTCTTCTCCGGTGCACCAATTAATCATTCTCCTATTGCTATTCATATCCGGAGTGCTGAAGATTCACGTTTCCATTCTTAATCCATTCAAGCTATTTTGAGATTGCTATCTTATTCAAGCCATTTAATTCAACCGGTGCAATATCTATTAAGCAATCTTTTCCAACGGTGGTTTCGTTGAGTCGGCCCTAACCCACAGGTCTTTTCCCAGGATCTTATCTGACTCTTCTAATTTTCCGGAGTTATACTCAAATTCTTTCAAAGTGTGACGTAAGAATGATTTCCTTCAGTCACATGCCTTCTCCAAGATCGCTTTAAAATTCTTTTTCATCATTGGTTCAACCTTTTAATTCTTCATTCCGGAGTGCTCAACAATTCTTATGGCATTTCTCGTCTTCATTCTCAACATTTGGAGACCGGAGAAGAGTTTCTCTTAAATTTTGACCCGTTCTCTTGATGAGTTGTGGTTTTAGCTTCATACCATCCTCATAAGTGTTCAATTTGTGAGGAATTCTTTTTATACCCTTCCGAAGCTTTTCATGAATTCTTCCATTGTGATCCTCCGAAGGCCATCATTTCAGAAGATTTCTTCGTTCTCAGTTTTCAACTTCGTCCTCCAAATATTCTTCATTGATGTCTCTTTGTTCGTCTCCATATTCTTACGGTGGTTCTTTCAAGATTACCCTTCCGTTGTTATCATTTTAATTCATTTGTTCTTTTCATAATCCTACCGGTGCTTTGTTGAAGATTTACCCAAGCTTGTGCGAGATCTCTCTCAATTCTTTTCAACGAGAATAAGTAGTATGCCAAATCCATTGCTTGTCATCAATTTAATTTGACGAAGGATATGCATGACATAAATCTTATTCTTATTTCCCCAAAGTGATAATCTCTGTTTTCCGGAGCTTGTTCATCATATCTTATTCTCGGTTCTAAGTTGTTCATCTTGTTTTTCGGAGCTCCAAATTATTTCAATTATTATCATTTCAAAGCTCCATCTAATTCATCACGGGCCTTGAATCTTATTCTTTTCATCTTTCACTTCTCATGCTTTTCATTACCGGAGTTCTCATGGTGGTTCATCATGATTTAATTCTTCCTCGAAGTTTTCATCAGGATTCTTGTTGGAGCTCAAGCATTCTTCATCATGCTTTCCAATTGCAATTCTTTCTACCTTATCTTTTCAGATGGTGTTATGTCATTTTTGACAATTCCTTCATGTTTCATGATTCACGAGTTGTCAGGAATGAGATATTTTAAACCCATCATTTTCTTTGTTCAGGAGATCTTTTCAACCCTTTAATTATTCATTGGAGTTATCTTGGGTTGTATTTCACCTAAAAGCTTTCCCTAAGGATTGTTGCTAATTATGGTGCTTATAATGACCCAAGTTCCCTATTATCCTCTCGGTGAAAGAAATTTTCATCCCTTTGTTGATCTCAATCCAAGCAATTCATTTCCGTCAGTGGCTGGTTCTCACCTCTTAATTTTGAGATGTTTTCCATAAGCCCACATCAAGCTTATTCTTCGCGTTGTTGAATTTCCATCAACCCCATTCAACCCTTCTTTGTAAGGTGGATTTCCTAATTCATTTGTGGGAGAAGTTGTCATTTTTCTTCTTCGTTCAATTCTTTCATTGATTTATATGCTATTCTTTCGTTCCGGAGGCTTTGTGTTATTGCTCTCTTTAACCATCATATCATTTTATCGAGATCATGTTTTTCCCTTGCTTATCATTTATCCGGAGTGTTGTATTCTTCATTCAGTTCCGTCATTCATCTACTTTTGCCTCACTTTTCAACCGGAGTGCTGTCTGAGATCTTTCTTACCCCTTGTGTCATTCTTTTAATTGTTCCGGAGGTAGTGTGTTGTTGATTTCATCAACTATATTCCCATCTCCTCAAACTCTTGTTAATTCCTTTGATTTTCAGACGGAGTGCTGTCCAAATTATTTCGTTCTTATTCCTTCTCAATCTTGGTTAACCGGAGTGGTTTTGAAATTCTTCCGTCATCCGTGAGCTCTTGTTTCATGTCTTTCAACCTACAAGGTTCTCTTTGTGTTCCTTGTTCCTCCTTTTACCGGAGTGCTCTTATCTTTGTTCATCTCCATTGTATTCTTTCTTTCAGGATTGTTCAACCTCTCAAGGTTCTTTGGTTTCACTCGTCTGTCAAAGAAGCAACTTTGTTTTACCTCTTCTTTTCGTTTCTATCCGGTGCCATCTCTAGGATCTCGGGTCGAGATCCTCTGTTAGTGTGGGAGAGTTGTGACGCCCGAAGACCGACGTCCCAGAAGATTCCAGAAGATTCCAGATGTTCCAGGTTCTCCTTGTGTTTCTTTGTGCTTGTGTTATTTATTTTTTGCATTGCATCATGTCATCATGCCATCATGTCTTTATCTTTGCATCTCAACTTAAATAAATTGTGTGGACCTTCGGTCCATTTAAATCGAGGGAAGGATGACTTCTCTTTATAACATATAAAAGCCTCTCAATATTATTAGGGAGCTATAAATAAATATTCCATTAATTTGGAATTCACCACAACAAACTTGCATTTTAAATCCCGTTCTTTTCCAAGATATTTAATCCTTGATCTAGCTTTGACATTATGCCAGAGTAGCTACATTCAAACTTTGGCTCAACTTGTATTTATTTGGTCCTCCAAATAAATATTTTGCTTCTCTTTCTTTTCCTGTGATAGAAAGGAAGATATTTAGTTTTTTTATAGCAACCAGCCCAGCTTGGGGCCTCCAAGCAGCCAGCCCAGCAGCCTACCTCCCTGGCCCATTTCCTCCCAGCCGGCCCGATTTCCCTTCGAACCCTAGCCGATCCCCTAGCGATCCAGGCTCCCAGTCGCTCCTCCCCTCGTTTTCCTCGCGCCGCCGCACTCATCCCGCATCTCCCTCGACCCCGCACCCCGATTCCCTCTTTCCCCTCGATCCATCTCCCTCTCGAACCCCCTCGCCCCATCCCTTCGACCAGCCCGCGCTCCTCCCTCCGTCTCCAGCGCGCCATGGCCCCGCGCCCCCAATCGCAAGCCGCCGCCGGCCAGGAGCTGCCGCGTCCAAGCTCCTCGTCACCGCGCCCCTGCCTCCCCGCCGTCGTCGCAGAACCGCTAGAAGGCCGCGACCTCTGCCGCCTCGGCAACCACCAGGGTCACCTCCCTCTGCTTCGCCCGGGTCCCCTGCTTCAGTCCAGTACCGCGCCCCGTCCAAGGCCACCAGCGCCCGCGCCCTCCCGCCATGGCCCGCGCCCCTCCGTCACCTCGCAGCGCCTGCGGGCCTCCTCCACCAGCCGCCGTCGTCAGCGCCCCTGTCTCCCGCCATGGACGCCCACCGGCGCCCCAAGCTCTCCGCGGAGTCGCGTCTCCGGCCTCCCTGCCTCGCCTCCTTTGTCGAACCTCCCCGACCGGCCTCAGGCATTAGCAGCTCGCCGGTCGCCTTCGGTGCACCTTGCTGCCTTTCTTTTTCCCTTTGTTGTGAAGACCGCAGCCGCAAGACCCGTGGGCGCCAAGTTCATCGAACGAGGGACCCCAAGACCGTGCGAGTACGACTTCATGGATTCGCCAAGTACCCCTACGGCAAGTACCACGACGACCCACCAAGTACATCTACGGATACCCGAACGCCTACGAGCTCCGTGAACGACTACCGTTACCCCCCTCCAAGTTCGACTACCGTCGCCCCGAAGACGTGTGATGCCGCGACAAGTACCCCTACCGATGATTGTGTACCACTACTTCCTCGACGAACGGAACGACTACTTCCTCTACGACCCGTGTACGACTACTTCCACTATGTCCCTCGACGACTCGAACCCCCTCCGAGACCGAACGCTTCGAAGGTATAACCCCGAGACGATGACCCGAGAACGTATGCTTGTTGTGTTGTATGAGATGTTTCCCTTGTGTGCACCGTGCCCGTTTAGTCTTTTGTCGTGCTCCTCGGTTGCCTCGTCGCCGACCCGTGGGAACCCGGTGACGGGATCACCCCACCTTTCATCTTGTTCGACTCGCTCACGCCACCTTTCTTTTGCACCGGTCTCTCAACGGGTTACCGGAACCGATATGTTGCCGTTGCATCATTTTCGGATCGTTGCCGTGGCACCCTTTTCCTTCCACCACGGTGACAAATACTCCTTATCTTCTTCATGTCATCTTTAAAAAAAATTCATAAACTTGATCATGTCATCCGCATCATGTTAACAACATTAAAATGTGTGATTGTTGTTTGCTTAAAACTGCTAAACATGCTCATGGGGTTTTCCGGATTTGTTGTTGTTATTTTCCGGCCTCATTTAAAATGCCTAAATAGTGTAGTTTTATTATGCTTCACCTCTTGCCTTGTTAACAAACATTTAACCTTGTCTTGTAAATAAACGAGAGTCAACTAAATAAATAAATGTGGTGTTTCGTTAATATGCAACTCGTTGCATATTGAGCTCCACTTAACTTGTAGTTTTGTTTGTGCACTTTGCCATGCCATGCATAATTAAACCGGACATGCATCATACTTGGATGTGCATCGTATGCCATGGTCATGATATGTGTGTTTACCGTGTTGTTTGCTTCTTTCCGGTTGCTTCTCTTGTTAGCTTCGGTTTCGTTCCGGAGTTGTGAGGATTCGCTCGTCTATGTTGCTCCGTCTACTTCATGGATCTGTTCTTCTCCCTCGCGGAATCCCAGGCAAGATGATCATACCCTTGGATACCTTTACTATCATTGCCATGCTTAGTTGTCTCGATGCTATCGTTACATGTCACGCTACCCATCTTTTATTGTCAGCCCTCTCCTTGTTGCCATGAAACCTCTAACCTTTGACACATTCCTAGCAAAACCACTGTTTGGCTATGTTACCCGCTTGCTCAGCCCCTCTTATAGCGTTGTTAGTTGCAGGTGAAGATGAAGATCGGTCCAGGTGGGAACTTGTTGTTGGAATATCACAATATCTATAATTAGTATTAACACACCTATATACTGGGCATGGGTGGAAGGCTTGGCCTTTTGCTCGGTGTTTTGTTCCACTCATGCCACCTTAGGCGCTGATAAACCGGCATTATGTTCCTTGATTTTGCGTTCCTTACACGATGGGTGGAAGGGGACCCCTTGACAGTTCGACTTTGAATAAAACTCCTCCAGGAAGGCCCAACATTGGTTTTAATTTGCCTCATAATAACAACTTAATTAATTAATTAAAATTGCATAGGGGGTCGCGTCCCCGGGGATTCTTTCTACATAGCAGGGGGGGCCAGTGCTGATGGTGTTGGTCCCAAACGGGCAGACTGCGGGACCGCCTCGGGGAAACTCGAGGTATCTGGCTCCTGTAGGATGTCCCATCCGGTTGTGGCCTGAGACGAGATACGCGCGGCTACTATCAGGGTGTCGGCACGCCGGGAGGTCTTGCTGGACTTGTTTTACCATTGTCGAAATGTCTTGTGCATCGGGAAGCCGAGCCTGATCGGATTTTCCCTAAGATAAGAAGTGATGATATTATATTTATCACTTCAGCTAATTGTGAGAGCTTGTGATGGGCTAAGTTGGGACACCCCTGCAGGGTTATGATCTTTCGAAAGCCGTGCCCGTGGTTATGTGGCAGATTGGAATTTGTTAATGTCCGGTTGTAGAAAACTTGACAGATGATCCGAAGTAAAACACACAACTGTGTGAGTAATCGTGACCGTCTCTTTTCACTTTGAGAAGAGAACACGGTGGGGTTATGTTTGACTCGTATGTAGTTTAGGATCTTTAGCGATCACTACTAGTTTGCGACCGTTTTGCGTAGATGCTCATCTTATTCTTGTACTCGTAAGTTAGCCACCATATTATGCTTAGCCGCTGCAGCAACCTCACCACTTTACCTCCTCCTACCCATAAAGCTTTGCTAGTCTTGATACCCATGGTTATGGGATTGCTAAGTCCTCATGGCTCACAGATACTACAACACCAGATGCAGGTTCAGTCGAGAATGATGCAGGAGCTGGTTCAGAGCTTCGTTGGGAGCTCGATGATGAGAGTGGCTGTATGCTTGTGACGTTTTAGACGATCAGTAGTGGTTTCTACTAGGATTCGATCTAGACCTGTGGCTTTATGTTTTGGTATCTTGCCTTTGTATCTTTGCCCGTAGTCGGGTTGTGATGTTTTGAATTATGTTTTGCTTATGTAATGTATTGTGTGAAGTGGCGAGTGTAAGCCAACTATCTCCTTTTGCAATTTAATCCCTCTTTTACATGAGTCATGCAAAGATACCAAACTTGAGATCATTCCAGAATGGGCTTATACCTTTAAGTCGTGCCTCGACACGTAGGAGGTATAGTCCCATCCTGGGCATTACAGAAGGCCACGGAGGATCAAGCGCCCACATCAGAAGTAGAAGACATCCTTCAGCCTCATTACAATCTTCTTACCCCTACTGAAATTGAAGCTCTCAAGATGATTGAAATAGTTCGGGTGCAGAACAAGTATCTAACTCGTGAAAATATTCTATTGCAAGAGCATATCATCGCACTCAAGGGCATTATTCGTAAGTTGGAGCATCTCATACGCTCGATGTTGGACGACAAGCCTACATCATCAACAACTCCATCACCACCAAAGGAGAATTGAGTATCAGGTATGGGCACTCCCCTTGGCAACTACCAAGCTTGGGGGAGGTACCCCGGTATTGTATCACCATTACACTTCTATCTTTACCATTTTCCTTAGTTAGATCCTTTTGTTTATATCTTGATCTAGTAGAATAAAGTTTAGTATGATCTAGTTGTGAGCTTTGCTTTATGATCCTTATCTATGTAATCGAGTCCATGAGCTATATATAATAAAGATTAGTTTTGAGTCAAGGGCTTGATTATCTCACTATGACCATGAGGGAATAAAAGAAAGAAATAAAAAGAATTAAAGAGATCATATTGATCTTATGGAAAGTAATGACTTCTCATATAAAGAGTATGATGAATAAAAGTTGCTGAGAATTGACAAACATAGTTTTGGTTATCGTTGCAATTAATAGTAAGTAATAAAGAAAGAGAGGTTCTCACATATAAATGTACTATCTTGGACATCTTTTATGATTGTGAGCACTCATTAAAATATGACATGCTAAAAAGTTGATGTTGGACAAGGAAGACAACGTAATGGGTTATGTTTTCTTATATCCGAAATAAAGTATATTGTCACGGATCATCCAACATGTTGAGCTTGCCTTTCCCTCTCATGCTAGCCAAATTCTTTGCACCAAGTAGAGATACTACTTGTGCTTCAAAATATCCTCAAACCTAGTTTTGCCATGAGAGTCCACCATATCTACCTATGGATTGAGTAAGATCCTTCAAGTAAGTTGTCATTGTTGCAAGCAATAAAAGTTGCTCTCTAAATATGTATGATCTATTAGCGTGGAGAAAATAAGCTGTATACGATCTTGTGATATGGAAGTAATAAAAGCGACAGACTACATAATAAAGGTCCCTATCACAAGTGGCAATATAAAGTGACGTCCTTTTGCATTAAGATTTTGTGCATCCAACCATAAAAGCACATGACAACCTCTGCTTCCCTCTGCAAAGGGCCTATCTTTTATTCTTGTCTTATACCTCATACAAGAGTCATGGTGATCTTCACCTTTCCTTTTTTTACATTTTATCCTTTGGCAAGCACATTGTGTTGGAAAGATCCCGGCATATATATAAACTATTATTGTTGACGTTACCCTTGAGGTAAAAGGTTGCAAGGCAACACTATAAGCCCCTATCTTTCTCTATGTCCGATTAAAACTTCATACCCATAAGTATTGTGTGAGTGTTAGCAATTGTGAAAGACTAAATGATAGTTGAGTATGTGGACTTGCTGAAAAGCTCTTATATTGACTCTTTCCAATGTTATGGTAAATTGCAATTGCTTCAATGACCGATATCATGGTTTGTTAGTTTTCAATGAGGTTTCTGATTCATACTTGACATTGTGAATAGATTGTTACTTTAGCATAAGAAATCATATGACAATATATATATGTTGTTGTTATAAGAATGATCATGATGCCCTCATGTTCGTATATTATTTTATCGACACCTCTATCTCTAAACATGTGGACATATTTTTCGATATCGGCTTCCGCTTGAGGACAAGCGAGGTCTAAGCTTGGGAGAGATGATACGTCCATTTTGCATCATTCTTTTATATTGATATTTATTTCATTATGGGCTATTATTACACATTATGTCACAATAGTCATGCCTTTTCTCTCTTATTTTATAAGGTTTACATGAAGAGGGAGAATGCCGGCAGCTGGAATTCTGGGCTGGAAAAGGAGCAAATATTAGAGACCTATTCTGCACAACTCAAAAAGTCCTGAAACTCCACAAAAGTCGGTTTTGGAATATATTAAAAATATCGGGCGAAGAAAGCACCAGAGGGGGGCCACCCACCGTCCACGAGGGTGGGGGGCGCGCCCTACCCCCCTGGGCGCACCCCCTGCCTCGTGAGCCACCTGGTAGCCCCTCGATGCCCATCTTATGGTATAAGGTGTCTTCTGCCCTGGAAAAATATCAGAAGGAAGCTTTCTGGATGAAGTGCCGCCGTCTCGAGGCAGGACCTTGGCGGAACCAATCTAGGGCTCCAGCGGAGCTGTTCAGCCGGGGAAACATCCCTCCGGGAGGGGGAAATCGGCATTGTCATCACCATCGATCCTCTCATCGGGAGGGGGTCAATCTTCATCAGCATCTTCACAAGCACCATCTCCTCTCAAACCCTAGTTCACCTCTTGTATCCAATCTTTGTCTCAAAACCTCAGATTGGTACTTGTGGGTTGCTAGTAGTGTTGATTACTCCTTGTAGTTGATGCTAGTTGGTTTATTCGGTGGAAGATCATATGTTCAGATCCTTTATGCATATTAATACCCCTCTGATTATGAACATGAATATGATTTGTGAGTAGTTACGTTTGTTCCTGAGGACATGGGAGAAGTCTTGCTATAAGTAGTCATGTGAATGTGGTATTCGTTTGATATTTTGAGGAGATGTATGTTGTATTTCCACTTGTGGTGTTATGTGAACGTCGACTACATGACACTTCACCATTGTTTGGGCCTAGAGGAAGGCATTGGGAAGTAATAAGTAGATGATGGTTGCTAGAGTGACAGAAGCTTAAACCCTAGTTTATGCGTTGCTTCGTAAGGGGCTGATTTGGATCCATATGTTTCATGCTATGGTTAGGTTTACCTTAATACTTCTTTTGTAGTTGCGGATGCTTGCAATAGAGGTTAATCATAAGTGGGATGCTTGTCCAAGGAAGGGCAGTACCGAAGCACCGGTCCACCCACATACCAAATTATTAAAGTAACGAACACGAATCATATGAGCATGATGAAAACTAGGTTGACGATAATTCCCATGTGTCCTCGGGAGCGCTTTCCTTTATATAAGAGTTTGTCCAGGCTTGTCCTTTGCTACAAAAAGAATTGGGCCATCTTGCTGCACCTTATTTACTTTTATTACTTGTTACTCGTTACAAATTACCTTACCACAAAACTATCTGTTACCGACAATTTCAGTGCTTGCAGAGAATACCTTACTGAAAACTGCCTATCATTTCCTTCTGCTCCTCGTTGGATTCGACACTCTTACTTATCAAAAGGACTACGATAGATACCCTATACTTGTGGGTCATCATGGTGTTCCAGGTGGTGTCAACTGTGAAACAATTCCACATTGTCTTAAGTGATTTCCAAACCCGTAACTCAGATACTCTCCCCCTCGACCAGATCATATGAATTTGATCTTCTTGTTACGATGATTCTCAACTTCACTCTAAAATTGCTTGAACTTTTCAAGCTTTCAGACTTATGCTTCATTAAGTAAATATACCCATATCTACTCAAGTCATCGGACAACACACATCAGTATGTATGATTTCCAACAAGTCACTTTCCCATTCTATTGTTTCGAAAAATGGGGTTTTAGTCATCTTGCCCACAAGGCATGGTTCGCATGTGTCAAGTGATTCAAAATCAAGTGACTCCAAAAGTCCATCAGCATGGAGTTTCTTCATGCACTTTACACCAATGTGACCTAAGCGGTAGTGCCACAAGAAAGTGGTACTATCATTATCAACTCTACATCTTTTTGCATCAATGTTATGAACATGTGTATCATCACTATCAAGATTCAATAAGAATAAACCCTCACAATGGGTTCATGACCATACAAGATATTACCCATATAAATAGAACAACCATTATTCTCTGATTTAAATGAGTATCCGTCTCGCATTAAATAAGATCCAGATATAATGTTCATGCTCAACGCAGGCACTAAATAACAATTATTCAGGTTCATCAATAATCCCGATGGTAATCAAAGAGCGAGCATGCCGACGACGATCACATCAACCTTGGAACCATTTCCCACGCGCATCGTCACTTCGTGCTTCGCCAGCCTCCGTCTCTTCCGTAGTTCCTGCTTTGAGTTGCAAATGTGAGCAACCGAACCAGTATCAAATACCCATGCACTACAATGAGCAGAGTTGGTAAGGTACACATCAATAACATGTATATCATATATACCTTTGTTTACGTTGGCCCCCTTCTTGTCGGCCAGATGCTTCGGGCAATTCTGCTTCCAGTGGCCAGTTCCCTTGCAATAGAAGCACTCAGTTTCCAGCTTGGGTCCAGCCTTAGATTTCTTCACGGGAGGAGCAACTGCTTTGCCACCTTGATTGAAGTTTTCCCTTCTTTCTCTTGATCTTCTTTAAACTAGTGGTTTTATTGACTATCAACACTTGATGCTCCTTCTGGATGTGTACTTCCACAACTTTCAACATTGCTAACAGACCAGAGACCGACCTAGTCATCCCTCGCATGTTATAGTTTAACACAAAGCTCTTGTAGCTAGGTGTAAGTGATTGAATAACTCTATCAGTTATTACCTCAGGCGGGAGCTCAACTCCCAACTCAGCCAGACGGTTGTAATACCCGGGCATTCTGAGTATGTGCTCACTGCCAGAACTGTTCTCCTCCATCTTGCAGGTATAGAACTTATCGGAGGTCTCATACCTCTCGATTCGGACATTTTTCACAAAAATGAACTTCAACTCCTGGAACATCTCATATGCTCCATGACGTTCAAAACACTTTTGAAGTCCCGGTTCTAAGCCATACAACATGGCACACTGAACTATGGAGTAGTCATCAACACACGACTGTCAGGCGTTCATAACATCCACATATGCGGGAGGGGGTGGCGCACCAAGTGGTGCATCAAGGACATAAACCTTTTGGGCAGCCGTGAGGATAATCCTCAGATTATGGGCCCACTCCACAAAGTTTTTTACATCATATTTCATCTTAGGTTTCTCTAGGAACGCATTGAAATTTGGGGGAGCCACTGCGCGAGCCATTGATCTAAAACATAATTTGCAAAGATTGTTTAGACTATTGTTCATGATAAAGAGTTCAGTTAATCATATTACCTAAGAACTCCCACTCAAATCGACATCCCTCCGGTCGTCCGAGTGTAACATGATCCAAATTCACCAACCCAATTCCGATCATCACGTGAGATGAGGTGGTTTCAATGGTGAACGTCTCCATATTGATCATATCTACAATATGACTCATGTTCAACCTTTAGGTCTCTTGTATTCCAAGGCCAGGTCTGTACATGCTAGGCTCGTCAAGTTTAACAAAAGTGTTCCACATGTGCAACGCTGGCTTGCACCCATTGTATGCGAACGTAGAATTTCTCACACCCGATCATCACGTGGTGCTTCAAAATGGTGAACTTTCACAACGGTGCACACTTAGGGAGAACACAATTTCATCTTGAAATTTTAGTGAGGGATCACCTTATAATGATACCGTCGTCCTAATCAAAATAAGATGAATAAAAGGATTAACATCACATGCAAATCATAAGTGACATGATATGGCCATCATCTTGTGCTTTTGATCTACATCTCCAAAGCACCTGCATGATCTCCATCGTCACCAGCATGACACCATGGTCTCCATCATCATGATGTCCATCATCGTGTCTCCATCGGGGTTGCCACACCAACCATGCTTCTACTACTATTAATATCGTTTAACCATAAAGTAAAGCATTACATAGCGCATACTGATTGACACGCAGGTAATACAATAATTAAAGACAACCCTATGGCTCCTACCGGTTGCCGTATTCAGTGACATGCAAGTCATGATAAACTATTACAAACATGATCATCTCATACATCAAATATATCTCATCATGTCTTTGGCCATATCATATCACAAAATACCCTACAAAAAAAAGTTAGACGTCCTCTACTTTGTTGTTGCATGTTTTACGTGGCTGCTATGTGTATCTAGCAAGAACGATTCTTACCTACGCAAAGCCACAATGGTGATATGCAAATTGTTATTCAACCTTCTACAAGGGCCGCCTTTGTCGAATCCGATTCAACTAAGGCGGGAGAGACAGACACCCGCTAGCCATCTTTATGCAACAAGTTGCATGTCTGTCGATGGAACCGGTCTCATGTACATGGACATGTAAAGTTGGTTTGGGCCACTTCATCCCACAATACCGCTAAATCAAAATAACACTAGGGAAGGAATCAATCTGAATATCAACACCCACAAACTCCTTTGTGTTCTACTCATAATGTCATCTACACATAGACCAAGCTCATGATGCCACTATTAGGGAACGTTGCATGGGAAACAAAAAATTTCCTACGCTCACCAAGATCAATCTAGGAGATGACCATCTACAGAAGAGAGACTGGATCTACATACCCTTGTAGATCGCTAAGCGGAAGCGTTAAGAAACGTGGTTTATGTAGTCGAACGTCTTCGCGATCTAATCATGATCTATCCCGCGAACTCCGATCCAAGTGCCGAACGAACGGCACCTCCGCGTTCAACACACGTACGGCTTGATAAAGCCTTCACCTCCTTGATCCAGCGAGTGGTGGTGAAGTAGTATCTCGAGTCCTCCGACAGCACGACGGCGTGATGGCGGCGATGGTGGTGGAATCTTAGCAGAGCTTCGCTAAGCACTACAGAGAGGAAGAGGGCTATGAGGGGGGAGAAAGGGTAGCGTCGTGGCGTGGAGATGTGCTCAAGGGTTCAGTTGCCCTCCTGATACGTCCAAAACTTTTCTATAATTTCTGCTTGCTCCATGCCTCTTTTGGGTGATATTGCTATAATATTTATACACTTCCATACACTTTTGGTCATATTTGGACTAACCTATTAACTCAGTGCAACCCAATGCCAGTTTCTGTTTTCTGCTGTTTTTGTATTTCAGGTTTTCCCATTACGAAAACTGCCAGAAAAATCCCGGAAAAATTATATAAAAAATCAGCGTTCCAGAAGCTTCCCGGCACCCGAAGTAGAGCCGGAGGGGGGCCACCAGGGCTCCAGGCGCCCTGGTGGCGCGGCCCCCCTCCTGGCCGCGCCGG
>LR738714.1:637144043-637155240 GCA_902687465.1 Secale cereale | reverse complement strand
GGGGGGGGGGGGGGGCGCCTGGGCCCCCCAGGCCTCCGCTGACGCCCCCCTTTGGCATATATTTATATCGTGTCCCAAAACCGTCGAGACGGGAACCCTTTTTCGCGATCTCATCTCTGTTCCGCCGCCGCCGCGCTTCCAAGATCGGGAGCACCAGGAGAACTCTTCCCGGCACCCTGCCGGAGGGGAGGATCATCACCGGGAGCCTCTCCACCACCATGGACGCCTCCCGGATGAGTTGTGAGTAGTCTCCCTTGGACTATGGGTCCATGACCAGTAGCTATGTGATGTTCTCCTCCCGTTCTTGTGCTTCACTAATTAGTCCTCGTGAGCTGCCCTACATGATCGAGGCACATATGTAATCCTTATGCTGTTGCTATGATGAGTTTGCTGGGATCCGATGGATTGTGAGATTATGTTCAGATTGTGTTTGAGTAATATATTTGATTTACCTCTTTTATATTTATGTTCGTAAGTAATTCTTGCATGTTCTCTGTTGCTATTTATTACTTTGGCCAAGTAGTAGGTAGTGACTCCAAGAGGGAACGTTATGCTCGATTGTGGGTTCATGCCCCTCGATGACTAGTTTGAGTGACAGAAACATGAGTCTAGGGGATGTGCTGTTGCCACAAGGGGAAAACAACGGTGCTTGTGCCCGCGGGTGCAAGGATTGTTTACTTTACGCAAAGTTCTTTTAATGCAGTTGTCTGTTGCTTTGAGTTTACACTATGGGTGGGACTCGCAACTTAATACCAGCGAGATGTTCTGGATAGATATCTCAAGGTGGATGATTAGTAGTAGATGCAGATGGATTTCGGTCTACTTGCCTTGGCGTACCGCCCATGCTTTGAACCTCTACCTTTCTTGCAACATAGTCAGCATTGGTTTGCGCACATGGTCCTGTCAATTGCCCAGCTGTAATTCGTTTACCTCACATAGCTGTTTTATCGTCTTTTGGGAGAGAGACATCACTAGTGAACATCATGGGACCCCGGTCCATATTACCATCATAGATCACATCCGCTATTTACTTTCCGCTTTTATTTACTATTTGCAGCAAAACCTATCACTATTATCACTTGCGTTTGACCCTTTGTAAACGACAAGGCCGGAGGGATTGACAACCTCTCTGTACTCGTTGGGAGCAAATTTATTTGTATCTGTGTGCAGGTCCATGTTGATTGCTAATATCTGGCACCGTTAGCAGTTGACACCTTCTTGTTGAAACTGGGAGTCTCAGGGAAATCGATGCTTGGTATCTTTGCCAAGGGAAAACTACCGCTACACTGCATCTCAAACCTTCCACTTGGGGTAACCAACGAGGGGCGAGAAGCCATCAAGCATAGTTTTCTGGTGCCGTTGCCGGGGACTCCACTCTTCAGGATAGGGGAGTTGCACACTATCTCTTACCTTTGCTTTTTAGTCTTGTTAGTTTACCTTTCAGTTTTGCTTTAGTATCCTTTATCGAAAATCACAAAAAAATTAATTATTTGCTAGTGGTCCTTTCTGTTTAGTCAAGCATGTTAGGATTTGGTGCTTTGAGGGAATCAGAAGTTTTAGATTTCCATCAAAAGGATGGAGAAAATATGAAGAAGGCATGGGACAGAATTTCTGATGCACATAGGAGAATAATGCCTTGGATACCTATAAAAATTGTGCTTAGAAATTTTTACCATGGTCTTTTTAAATGGTGTAAACACTCTCTTGATATTATAGCTGAGGAGATTTCCTAGAGTGTGATGAAGCTAGAGCTCTTGAAATTATACATGGTCTATCTAGTTACTTTGTTTATGATCATAACTTTGATACTGTCATAGATAGACTTGCTACTATTGAGAAGAGAATGGATGCTCTAGACTTAATGAAGGTAGAGAAACCCAAACCCAATAAGAGAGATATTTTGGAAATAGAAAATGATTGGGAGCCTTTTGTTAGGATTAGCATATCTAATCAAGACTTCCTTGCTTATTGTGACATTGGATCTATGGTTTCTACTATGCCAAAAATTGTTCATGATTCTTTAAAATTTAACATGGATAGATTACCATCTTATCATGGACACACTAATGGAGATATTTCTGAAATCCAGGGGAGAATAAAAGACGTGCCAGTTCAATTCCTTAAAGGGATTGCAATGATTGATTTCTTCGTCATGGAGCCAAACCAAGGAAATATAGTGCTTGGAAGGGACTTCCTCCGAGCGGTAAAAGGCTTCATCGATATAGGTAAGGGACAAATCCGCTTGCACGGAAAGGCAAAAGGTGTGTACCCCTTTCCTAGAAGGAACAAGAGTGAACTTGTTGAGGAACCATTTGAAGCAATTTATAGCTCCGATTATTATGATGGTTATTGATTCCTCTTTGCATTATGCCTAGCTTAAAGGCATAAAAGAAAGCGCTTTTGGGAGGCAGCCCACATGAATAAAATTTTATGTTGCTTTTGTTGTGTCTTCATGTTCTTACTATAGTAGCATCATCATTGTATCTTTACTTTTCAATTTTGCGCCAAGTGTAGCCTCTGATTGCAAGAAAGTTCAGAAGTTGTGACGTGCTGTCCAGGAAACAGATTCTGTCCTTGGATAGAAAAATTCGTATAAAATCACCAGATCATCTTTTTGGTCTGAATTTTTTCGACAGCGTGCTCTATATAATTGTCTTTCGTGTATCTGTTTTGAGTTTTTTGATTAGAGTTGTAGAAGTGCCCCGAAAAAATCATTTACTACCTGCTGTTCTGTTTTTCACAGATTCTGTCCTGTTTTGCCTTTCCTTCATTCTGCAAACCTAGAGCTTGCTTTTTCTTTGCAAAAACCTTTTGGCAATCTTAAGAAACAGTAGACCTTCAAGAATATCCTTATTTCCAGCATGGAACAATTATTTTATTATGGGTACTAACCTCGCTAATCAGATTATGATGAGTTATGTATGAAGGGAGTTTTCAAGTGTGCGAGGGAAGATGATAAAAAGATTCAGGAGTGTCAAACGCTCAAGCTTGGGGATGCCCCCATGCACCCCCAAGAAATATTCAAGGAGACTCAAGCGTCTAAGCTTGGGGATGCCCCCATGCATCCCCTTCTCCATCAACATTATCAGTTCGTCTTTCGTTCCACTATATTTTTATCACTTCATGTGTTATGTGCTATGCTTGGAGCGTCTTGCTTTTAGTTTTCCTTTTTAGTTTTCTTTAGCTTTTCATAACGAGTCGGAACTCAGCTTTCTTTGTGTGGGAGAGAAACACGCTCCACTTCTACCTAGAACATAACATAGAATTTTCATGTCTATCTTTGTTGTGTGTGTTCTTTGTCTTTCAATAGCTACTATCATGTTTAGCTTTTAGTTTTCATGCTTATCTTTTTAAAGAGCTTTTGTCTAGTTGGTTGCTTGAACTCTCTTTAGTTATCATGCTTATCTTATTAAGAGAGTTTGCTTCTGTTGCATTGGTTGATATGTCTATGATAAAAATGCTACGTGCATAATGGCGCTTAGTAGTTCATGTTTGATACGTCGAAAACGTATCTATAATTTCTGCTTGTTCCATGCCTCTTTTGGGTGATATTGCTATGATATTTATACACTTCCATCACACTACTAGGAAAAGGCCTACTAATGGCGCACCTAATTTGGCCATTAATGGCGCATTAGTGGTGCGCCATTACTAGCACGCCATTAGTATATTTTACTAATGGCGCACCTCTGGTGCGCCATTAGTATCTGGTATACTAATGGCGCACCGCAGATGCGCCATTAGTATGCACAGAAGTGCGCCATTAGTATGCCTCCCAGGGGCCATGTGTAGCCAGGTGCTTTGGCATACTAATGGCGCACTCCAGCAGGATGCGCCATTAGTAATGTCCGCATAGTAATGGCACACTGGCTGGTAATGCGCCATTAGTATCCTTTGGCATACTAATGGCGCACTCTGCTGTGATGCGCCATTAGTATGAATATTAGTTTTTTTAATATTATTTTTCTGTTTTTTTGCACAGATTACAAAATGTATAATTGCACAGAATATAGACATCACACATCAACAACAAATTCATCGAATACAATAGAAGATTAGTCTCTGAATACAATTCATCATATTAGTCTCCAAATACAATTCATCATATTAGTCTCCGAGTTGAAAAGACCGAACAAAGATAGAACAATATATTACAAGTCTCGAGACCGCGAGTAGCGAGTTTGTCTTCACATTACAAGTCGATATCGATCATCTAAACTACCATCACATAGAAGAGAGCTGCGGTCATCTCGATGAGCATCATCACGGTGAAACTCGTCTTCATACGGTTCCTCCAACGCTCCCTCCCCTCTCCCGCTAGATAGCGGGCGTATCTAGATTCGGCCTCGGCCCTAGTGGTGTACCCTTTGTAACTGTTACCGCTGAATCGGTGAACCTGTCTCCGACACTCCTCCCAGTCGTCGTAGACTCCGGGAACCTTACCCTTGTACACGACATACGACGGCATCGCTATGCACTAGCCAAACGAAACGTTAGTACCAATTCACAGACAATTCATAAGCAATATATAAGTATGCAACAGAATGATCGAAAGAGAAAAGCAAGACATTAATAGCATCGATTACATCTAAGTTGAACGACTCTCGAAACCAAAGAGACATACTACAAGTTCATTAAAGTTCAATTACAACATGAGCCAATCGATGTTTTAGAACTAGACACCGCATCACTGCTTTCGACTCGACTCAATGCACCGGAGCGTGGATGAAGCCGCCATCTATCGTGGGAGTCATGAAATCACGGGCGTTGTCAGCCTGCATTTGTAGCATTGTGTCGATGTCACTGTTCGACGATTGATTTCTGAGGTAGAACTATCCCGAGGTACGAAGGACATCTTGATGGATGATTTCCGCAAACTCCGACTGGATGCGAAAGAAATCTTGTCTGATGTCCGCGTCCTGGATTGCCGACACGCGCGCGGCCCAATCTTTGAGCTTACTCGGTAGCAGAAGTTGATGATGGTCCCGTACGATCGCCCGCATGTGATGGATGGCGTAGTAGGCACCCTTCTGACCACCAGGCGGCTGCTTGACGCAGCAGAACGTCGTGTTGTGGGAGAACACGTGCTTGCCGTACTTACGAGCTGTCCTGGTGAAGGTGCCTCCAGATTTGGCGTAGCCGGGGAGAACATCATCAAGAACCTTCTTGACATTTGTGTAGTCTACAGCCGACTGACGGTCCGGGTCGAATTACGTGGCCATGGAATATTTGGGGCTTAGTAGGATGAGCGTGCACTGTGTGTCACTGCAGAAAACACGGAATGTTAAAATAAGAACGATCGAAATCTAAGAATTCATATGTTACGGGGCGGTTGAGGCGGAGGACTTACTCGGGAAAGTAAGGCACGAGGAAGTTATCCTTATCTCGGTTTGCCAGAATGACGCCTTCGAGGTAAGAACTCGCGACTTGCCGGTCCCCAGCGCTGCCCAAGAACTTGGCACGCATGTAGAAGGGGTCGACTATCATGATGTCCGGGGTCTTGTCGCGAATGATCCGCATCTCCATACTCAGCGAAAATAGCCGAACGAAGGTGTAGTGCAGCGGAAGAAGGTTCAACATAGCGTGGATGTCATCAAACCGCAGGACGATCGTACCCCCGATGGAATTATCCACAAAGCCCTTGCCCTCCGGTACCTTGGCCGCGAAAACCGGGTATGCCACATCCTTCTCTCTGAGACGCCGCTTTTCCAAAGAAAGAACACTGTCATGCAGACTCCGCATAGCACCGGTTGCAGCATCGAGCATATTTGTCAGTAGCATCGGCCTACCCGCCACATGCACCCTCCTCATTACATCCTCAGGTGAAGGTGGCCCGTCCTGAGCACGGATCGTACTCGGTGCCGGCTGGCTCGCACCCTTGTTAGTTTTTCTTTTGCGTGCCTTCTTCTTGATCTCCTGAATTGGGACCGAGTTCTGCTCAGAGACCGCCTTCTTTAGTGTGTTGGGGCTGATAATATTTCGCACCTCGCCTATCTGAGGCTCGGTGAAGTCGGCAGCTGGAGGCGTCTCCTGAGAGCTGAACGGCAGACGACGCCTGTTGCAACTTGGCTTCTCCGCGGTACCGGCTTGATCGCGCACGTCTTTTGTTGGGTTGGGTTCTTGAGAAGGAGCCCCCATGAAGTCGTCACCGTACCCATGATCGGCAAAGTACTGATCGACGTTGGCAAATGTATCGTCGTCGTCATCGTTCTGATCCTGTGCCATATGCATGTTTGGATCCAGTGGCATAGGGATTTCTGGCACCGTTGCGACGGACTTGCCATGGGGACGACTTGGCGCCGGCACGACTGGCGGTGTTGTCTTTGGGGTGGTTTCCCCCGCCCCCAAACGAATCTGGCTCTTCGGCCAAAGCAGGGGCCAGCTCAGGCAGGCGCTGAGGGTCATGACGTCATCATCGTCGGCCCCGACGGGTCGAATCGGAGGTAACACCTCGTCGCAGCCTGGCAGCACCCGAACCAGTTGAACCCTAAACAAGTTGGGTGGCATCTGGGTACCGTGGAACAAGGGCTGGCCCGGTTGAACGATTTTTCCCTTGGCGACATCGACCAACTCGTTGTTCACGAAGTGCAGGAGAGTGCACGGAACGTCAGCGGCGCCCTGCGAAAACATGTAGGGCGTCAGGGATGCCCAGTCAAAGGCAAGGAGATGAAGTCCTCGGCTGAGAGAGGCTTAATTAGTTACCGTGATGATGGCGTCGAGCTCGGCTAATGTCGAGGCACCGCCAACGGTGGGCGTGCAGTTGACGGAGGGGCTGCTTGCTGCAGAGGTGCCGGCCGGCGTACACACGGGTGCATTAAGCTCCCGTGCCGGCGTCGGAGACACCAATGCAGCCTCCGCCGGAGACACCAATGGCCCCGCCATCGCGTTCTGCGAGTTGCTGGCCGTGAAGCTGGGAATCGGGGGCGGCCCCTGTTGGCCGCCCGCAATCCACGCCTGCAACCCCTCGATCAAGCTAGGCACAATGGCGGTGATCGTCGCTCCGAGCTGTTGTTGCACTTGCTCTTGGACAATCTCCGGAATCCGCGCCACCTGTGCCTTGAGTTCTTGAACCTCGCGCGCCTGGCTTTCCGAGCTGGTCTTTTTCTCCTTTCGCCCATCAGCGTTATAGTATGACGACCATTTTGTCGACAAGCCTTTGCCGGCCACACGACCAGCTGACGTCGGCTTCTCGAGCTTATCCTTGTTCTTCATTACATTCAACGCCCTATTTAGAGTCGTGTCCCAAGGGCCGCTCTTAGTCGACCCCGCGCTACTGCTTTTAGTCGCCTGCGGAAGGAATGTGAATCATTCAGAAATTTGGCTTCATTAATTAGAATGCAACCATATGGAGCTAATTACGCGGGGGTGTATTCCTTACCAGAACAGCCTCAAGCGCCCTGGTCTTCGGATCTGTGGTCAGCTCCTTTGTTTTCGGGTCCTTCTTGTACCGGGCCCTGATAAAGTTCCTGGTCTGCTTGTCACTGTATTTATCGAAGAGGGGCGGTAGGCCTTGCTCGGCACGGTCCGCCTCCTCCTTGTCCCATATAGGCTCCGCCACTCTGTAACCGCCGGGACCGAGTGTGTGTTCCCCTAAGTTGAGCTCCCGCATTTCTTTCCCCCACTGACTTGATTCGGAGTGTGCGGTGCTCGAGCAATTGATCTTGAAGTCGTTGTAGTCATCTTCGGTGATCGAAGGATGTTTCTCCTTGATCTTCTCATAACTCTCACCTTTCTCGATCATTCTCTTCACATTGGTTTTCCAAGTAGACAGGGCCTTGCTCATCTTCGTGAGGGCAGCACTGTTCACTTTATTCCCTTTGAGGCTTGTGTTATCAAATTGAGCGGGGAACTTGTATCGTTCGTGCAGCTTCGTGAAGAGGAGGTTGCGGTAATTCCCGTTGTCAGGATGCCTCAGGTTCTCGCTGTTGATCGAGACGGTGCTCCGGAGAATGCACCCGAGCTGAAGCGAGTACCCCTTGACTATTCGTTCGGGCGCCGTTGGATTCCCGTCGGAGTCCACTTCAGTAACTTCCTCCTTGAGGGTGCGGAGCATGGTCGGGCGCCGGTCCTTCCGTTGCCTCTTCGGTTGGCTGCCATCTGTGCATGCGCCACCATCATCAGTGGTGGCATTCTCGGCGGCACCATCAGTGGTGGCATCAGTGGGGTCATCCTCCGCGGTACCATCAGTGGTCTCAGGATCGGTGGGGAAGGCGGCGTCCTCATACAAGTGAGGTTGTTCCTCCATCTCCTGGGACAGCTCCCAGAATGCCTTCCCGCCCGAACCGCCGGCCTCATCGTTGTTGGCCATGTTTCTCTCTAAATAGGAACAAAGTTTGGTCAAAAAGTTGGTTATTGTCAAGGAACAAGATCATGGTCTCATCATTTAGGGTTTGTCGACACCGAGGCATCCTAAAAGCTAAGCTTTTATAATTGAGGGTTTTTCGACGCCGAGGCACCCTAAAAGCCTAAGCTTTCATCATTCCGGTTTTTATCGACACCGAGGCACCCTAAAAGCCAAGGTTTCATAATTTATGGTTTGTCGACACCGAGGCATCCTAAAAGCTAAGCTAGGAAGGAGAATTCTAAGTTGGGCCTAATCACTTGGCTCTATTATTGCCGCCTATGGTTTAATGCAGCTAGAATAAAGGGGCACTTGATCCTACTTAATTAACTACTAAGATACCCCGACCCATGCATTAGTCACAAGTACCCCATATGTCCTATTTTTAGCAAAGTCGCTAAAATTCACGGAAAATTTCAGCATGACCTTTGCTGAAAATAGGACATATGGAGTACCCGAATTTGCCGGAACAGAAGTTAATCGACATTCCAGCAAACTCAAGGGCCTCTCGGGGTACCTGCAAAACTATCATGACACGATGGTCGGAGACAAAACCCAGCAAAAATCTGGATGGAGTGCATCGGGCTTTCAACTCCACTTTAGACTATCCAAAAGATCACACTGAGCTCCAGCTGAGGTATCCATCAGCCATCATGCCAGCCAGCCAGCAAATTAAGCTGGCCTGGAGCAAATAAAAATACAATGCATACATACATACTAAAGCAGAAAGATAGATAGATAGATAAGCATGTTTAGTTTAGTTTACAAGAATGAGTGCATGCATGTCAAAAGTTGGCATCTACTACTTGCCTTTTCTTTTTCAGCCCATGTCCATGTAGATAGATAGATAAGCCCATTTTATTTAATTAACAAACTGAATTTAACACAGTGGTTAACTGAATTTTTACCCAGTAGTTAACTGAATTTAATTAACAAACTAGAAAACAGAAAAAACTAGACTGCATGGAGTAGTAACAAATTCAGTTAACAAACTATGCTGCATTTAATCTGAATAATACTCCAGCAATACACTCCATGATCATAAACTACAGGTCTTTCTATTTACCAGTACAATAATGATGCTTCTGCTGTCATTCACTTTAGTTGTAAATTAATACTCTATTAATCAACATTGAATGAGTTTGGAGATTTGTGTATAACAAGCATGACTTCATTCATATAGCATGATGGTGTTTTTACCCCTTGAACTGCAGCCTAGGCCATGTATTTAATCACTTGAACTTTATCATTTTAAACACCACACCAGAGGAGCTCCCCTGGGTCAAGTGGCCAGGTTACTACAATTTTTAGCAAATGATGACAGAATAAAGCAACACCCTGTACTAGCCTAAAAACATATAATTAGAGCAACTTCATATTGTCCAAAATCCCCCTTTTCTTTTCTTTTTCTTTTTCACCTGAGGGCATGTAAATCATGTACACCTTTTTATCTATTAAAAAAAACTACAAGCTAGCTAAGCTAGCTGTGGCACAAGCTTCATCCTTTTGTTCTTGGTTGCTTTTCATACTAGAGTTTATCTATGTACAACTTCATATTAGAGCAACTTTATATTTAACTTAACCTAGACATAAACATGACCAGGAACATGAGCAATTCAACAACAAAAAGCAACATCAGCTCAGTTATGTGCCAGTGAAACCAACAATGACAACTTGGAGCTTTAATTTCCCTATAGAATAACACTATATAAATAATGCAAGGAAGGATCATTAGATGTTATTAATAGCATATAGAGGGGTTTCTCTGCCTCCTCGCCTGTGCTGCTCGCTCGCTGGCTTGCACTAGCAACTGTAGGATATTTCACCTTTTGGGATTTGCGGGAGTTCTGTTCCGAAACTTTGAATCCATGCGTATGCGTGCATTAATGGAGTTCTGAAGATGTTTATTTCAGTCTCCAACGGAGGTGCATTTGTTTGTTCTCTAATGGATGGCTTAACTCACTGTTGCAGCTATGTGCTCTTTTTTCTTCTAAAAAAAGTACTGTTCTTCGGTACATTCTGTAACTCATGGTGCCCACGAAACTGCAGACACCCATTTCTGCGTCGTAAGAATAGAAGCACATCATCACGTCTGACAGTAGTATAACTCCGTAAATGTTACAAATGGCATTTATCCTGCCTGGAAATCTACGAAAACAAGAGAGCTAGGAGTATATGCAACTCTGCATCCCTCACAGGCTCACACCTACAGGACAAGTTCATGTTACTGATCGCACCCAAATAGGATATGTGTTTAGTCTCGTTATCCGATTTTCGCCGGTTGTGGCACTTTACCTTTATCACTTTTAGGCTTTGTGTTGCACTTTGATACTTCTTGTTGGAACCTATTTGGACGACTTGCTTCTAATAATATATGGCTATGTGCATCGAAAGATGCAGAGGCCAGGGGCATGCCTCCTTTTCGAAAAAGAAAAAAAAATCGCCAATGTCAAGCGGCAATTCGCCTTGTAGCTTATTTACATACAAGCCTAGTGTTTGAAGCGAAGTCAGATTAAAGATTGATGGTGGTATTCGACCTGAAAGCCTATTTTTACCTACGGTAAAGACAAACATGTCTGACAATTTCCCGAACACATCAGGAATGCTCCCCCCTAGTTCATTTTCTCCTAGAATGAGCATTTCAAGTTGGGTGGCGTTGCTGATGCTTGGTGGGATGACCCCAGTGAGATTATTCCTAGATAGATCTATACCTAGTAAATTGTAGAGCGAACCAATTTTCGTGGGGATTGAGCCTTCTAGCATGTTTTTAGAAAGATCCATCAGTTTCAGGTTTGAGCAATTCATGAGTGAATTGATGATAAAATTGTTCAGGGAGGGAGGGAGGGGGAGGAAGGA
>LR738714.1:637078624-637138141 GCA_902687465.1 Secale cereale | reverse complement strand
GGGGGGGGGGGGGGGGAAGTGAGTGTGGTAGGAGAGGCTGTCCAAAATATCTTGTTGCTGCCCGCTTACTAATGGCGCACCAACTATAAATGCGCCATTAGTAATCAAGGTTACTAATGGCGCATTTGTAGCAGGTGCGCCATTACTAGTTTTGCAAAAAAAAATAACATACTAATGGCGCACTGTCGCACAGTGCGCCATTACTAGTTTAAACTAGTAATGGCGCACTCTGGGACAGTGCGCCATTAGTAGTTTTGTAAAAAAAAAGAATAAAAAATATCATAAAAAAGAGAGCATTAATGGCGCACTTTACTGCTGGTGCGCCATTACTAGTTACAACTAGTAATGGCACACTTTGTCTGGATGCGCCATTAGTATGTTTGGACAGGCGCGCTAGTTCAAAAAAAAAACTTCTTGATACTAATGGCGCACTTTGGACCTGGTGCGCCATTAGTAGTTCGAACTCTAATGGTATCTGTTGCTGGTGCACCATTACTATATACTAATGGCGCACTGCTTGTCCGGTGCGCCATTAGTATCAATTCCATCTATAGCCCTTTTCCTAGTAGTGACACTTTTGATCATATTTGGACTAACCTATTAACTCAGTGCACCCCAGTGCCAGTTTCTGTTTTCGGCTGTTTTTGTTTTTCAGGTTTTCACATTACGAGAACTGCCAGGAAAAATCCAGAAAAATTATATAAAAAATCAGCGTTCAGAAACTACCGTGCGCCCGAAGGACAGCCGGGGGGGGGCACCAGGGCTCCAGGCGCCCTGGCGGCGCCCCCCCTGGGCCGCGCCGGGGGGGGCGCCTGGGCCCCCCGAGGCTCCCCCGATGCCCCCCTTTGGCATATATTTAAAGCGTCTCGAGAAACCCTCGAAACAGGAACTCTTTTTCGCGATCTCATCTCTGTTCCGCCGCCGCCGCCGCTTCCAAGATCGGGAGCACCAGGAGAACTCTTCCCAGCACCCTGCCGGAGGGGAGGATCACCACCGGGAGCCTCTCCACCACCATGGACGCCTCCCGGATGAGTTGTGAGTAGTCTCCCTTGGACCATGAGTCCATGACCAGTAGCTATGTGATGTTCTCCTCTCGTTCTTGTGCTTCACTAATTAGTCCTCGTGAGCTGCCCTACATGATCGAGGCACATATGTAATCCTTATGCTGTTGCTATGATGAGTTTGCTGGGATCCGATGGATTATGAGATTATGTTCAGATTGTGCTTGAGTAATATATTTGATCTACCTCTTTTATATTTATGTTCATAAGTAATTCTTGCATGTTCTCCATTGTTATTTATTGCTTTGGCCAAGTAATAGGTAGTGACTCCAAGAGGGAACGTTATGCTTGATTTGAGTGACAGAAACATGAGTCTAGGGGATGTGTTGTTGCCACAAGGGGGAAAACAACGGTGCTTGTGCCTGCGGGTGCAAGGATTGTTTACTTTACGCAAAGTTCTTTTAATGCAGTTGTCTGTTGCTTTGAGTTTACACTATGGGTGGGGCTCACAACTTAATACCAGCGAGATGTTCTGGATAGATATCTCAAGGTGGATGATTAGTAGTAGATATTGATGGATTTCGGTCTACTTACTTTGGCGTACCGCCCATGCTTTGAACCTCAACCTTTCTTGCAATGTAATCAGCATTGGTTTGCGTTCGTGGTCCTGTCAATTGCCCAGCTGTAATTCATTTACCTCACATAGCAGTTTTATCGTCTTTTGGGAGAGAGACATCACTAGTGAACATCATGAGACTCCGGTCCATATTACCATCATTGATCACACCCGCTATTTACTTTTCGCTTTTATTTACTATTGCAAATATTATCTATCACTACTATCATTTGCGTTTAATCCTTTGTGAACTACAAGGCCGTAGGGATTGACAACCTCTCTGTACTCGTTGGGAGCAAAGTTATTTGTATCTGTGTGCAGGTCCACGTTGATTGCTAATATCTGGCGCCGTTAGCAGTTGACACCTTCTTGTTGAACCTAGGAGTCTCTGGGGATTCGATCCTTGGTATCTTTGCCAAGGGAAAAACTTCCGCAACACTACATCTCACACCTTCCACTTGGGGTAACCAACGAGGGGCGAGAAGCCTAGCAAGAGTTTTTCTGGCGCCGTTGCCGGGGACTCCACTCTTCAAGATAGGGGAGTTGCACGCTATCTTTTACCTTTGCTTTTTACTCTTGTTAGTTTACCTTTCAGTTTTTGCTTTAGTACCTTTTTATCGAAAATCACAAAAATAGTTATCTTGCTTGCTTGCTACTATGGGTTCCACCGAGAACACCAAGTTGTGTGACTTCACTAGTCACAACAACGATGACTTTATCAGCACACCTATCACTACACCTGCCACTTCAGCACCTTTGTATGAAATTAAACCTGCTTTACTGAACCTAGTCATGAGAGATCAATTCTCCGGTGCTGGAGATGATGCTGCTTTACACTTGAACAACTTTGTTGAACTTTGTGATATGCAAAAGTACCAAGAAATAGATGGTAATATTGTTAAGCTTAAGCTTTTTCCTTTCTCCTTGAGAGGAGGAGCTAAAATTTGGTTTCAGTCTTTGCCTAGAAATAGCATAGATTCATGGGACAAGTGCAAAGATGCTTTTATTGGAAAATACTATCCACCTGCTAAAATTATCCAACTAAGAAGTAACATAATGAATTTTAAACAATTGGATAATGAACACGTTGCCCAAGCTTGGGAACGTATGAAGTCTCTTATCAAAAACTGCCCTACTCATGGTTTGACTACTTGGATGGTTATCCAAACTTTTTATGCAGGCTTGAACTTTACCTCGCGGAACTTGTTAGATTCAGCCGCGGGAGGAACCTTTATGTCAACTACACTTGGTGCTGCCACGAAGCTTCTCGATGAGATGATGACCAACTATTCCCAATGGCACACTGAACGCGCTCCAACAGGTAGGAAGGTAAACTCTGTCGAGGAGATTTCCTCCTTAAATGAAAAAGTTGACTTAATCATGTCTCTACTTTCTAAGCAATCTTCTGTTGATCCTCGTGATGTTCCTTTAAATTCTTTGATTGCTCAAGAACAAGTAGATGTGAACTTTATCTCTAGAAACAATTTTAATAATAATGCTTATAGGAGTAATTTTGGTAACAATCCTAGACCGTTCCCCTCTAACTCTTACGGGAATAACAATGCTTATCCTAGCACCAAGAACTCCAATACTGAACTAGAGATTATGCTTAAAGATTTCATCACTACCCAAAAAGCCTTTAATAAGAGTATAGAAGAAAAACTGCATAAACTAGATGATCTCTCTTTTAAGGTAGACCATTTAGCCAATGAGATAGAGTTGCTTAAAATTAAAACTTCTCCTCTTGAGGAGAGGAAGATCACTCCTATAAATGCTATTCAAGTGCAAATTAATGAAAACATTAGGATGATGACTAAACTTAAAGAAAGATGGGCTAGAGAAAGGGAGGAAGAGGATAGAATTAAGCGCCTTCCTACCCACCACACTGTTGCTACTATCAAAGTTGTTGAGGATATCCAAACTCTTAGCACCCAATGTACTCCTGGTCCCGATGGACCTATTAATGGTGATGCTATGACTATAGAAACTACCAAACAAGTGAACCTTAAGGACACCACTACCACTTTACTTGATGCTAGTGATCTTGATTTTGATAATTGCACTCTTACCGAAGTTATTGATTTCCTTCACAAGATGTCTAGAGATTCCCGCACTAGCACGCTTAACCTTGCCTTCACAGAGCATATCACTAATGCTCTCATCAAAGCTAGGGAGGAGAAACTTAGAGTAGAAGCCTCCATACCTAGAAAGCTAGAAGATGGTTGGGATCCTATGATAAAAATTAAATTGAATGACTTCTCTTGCTATGCATTATGTGATGTTGGAGCTAGTACCTCTGTTATGCCCAAAAGAATATATGATATGCTTAAATTGAAACCTTTTGATTCTTGTTCTTTTGGTGTTCGTCTCGTTGACTCTTCCATAAAGAAACCTTTGGGGAGGATCGACGATGTTCTTATCATTGTCAATGACAATTATGTTCCCGTTGATTTCACTATTATGGATATTGAATGTGATCCTTCTTGTCCAATTATTTTGGGACGTCCCTTTTTACGCACCGTTGGTGCTATCATTGACATGAAAGAGGGTAATATAAAATTTCAGTTTCCTCTCAAGAAAGGGATGGAACACTTCCCTCGAAAGAAGATCAAGTTACCTTTTGAGTCCGTTGTACGGGCTAGCTATTCTTTTACTCTTGATAAGACTTGATCTCTATGCATTATGCCTAGCTCAAAGGCATAAAAGAAAGCGATTTTGGGAGGCAGCCCACATGAATAAATTTTTATTTTGCTTTTGTTGTGTCTTGATGTTGTTTACTACAGTAGCATCATCATTGTATCTTTGCTTTTCATATTTGTGCCAAGTGTAGCCTCTGATTGCTAGAAAGTTCAAAAGTTGTGAGGTGCTGTCCAGGAAACAGATTCTGTCCTTGGATAGAAAAATTCGTATAAAATCACCAGATCATCTTTTTGGTCTGAATTTTTTTGACAGCGTTCTCTATATAATTTTCTTTCGTGCGTCTGTTCTGAGTTTTTTGATTAGAGTTGCAGAAGTGCCCCGAACAAATCAATTACTACCTGCTGTTCAGTTTTTCACAGATTCTGTCCTGTTTTGCCTTTCCTTCATTTTGCAAACCAAGAGCTTGCTTTTTCTTTGCAAAAAGCCTTTTGGCAATCTTGAGAAACAGTAGACCTTCAAGAATATCTTTATTTCCAGCAAGGTAAAATTATTTTATTATGGGTACTAACCTCGCTAATCTGATTATAATGAGTCATGTATGAATGGAGTTTTCAAGTGTGCGAGGGAAGATGATAAAAAGATTCAGGAGTGTCAAGCGCTCAAGCTTGGGGATGCCCCCGTGCACCCCCAAGAAATATTCAAGGAGACTCAAGCATCTAAGCTTGGGGATGCCCCCGTGCATCCCCTTCTCCATCAACATTATCAGTTCGTCTTTCGTTCCACTATATTTTAATCACTTCATGTGTTATGTGCTATGCTTGGAGCGTCTTGTTTTTAGTTTCCTTTTTAGTTTTTCATAACGAGTCGGAACTCAGCTTAGATGCTTTGGTTTGCGTTCGTGGTCCTGTCAATTGCCCAGCTGTAATTCGTTTACCTCACATAGCTGTTTTATCGTCTTTTGGGAGAGAGACATCACTAGTGAACATCATGAGACTCCGGTCCATATTACCATCATTGATCACACCCGCTATTTACTTTTCGCTTTTATTTACTATTGCAAACATTATCTATCACTACTATCATTTGCGTTTAATCCTTTGTGAACTACAAGGCCGTAGGGATTGACAACCTCTCTGTACTCATTGGGAGCAAAGTTATTTGTATCTGTGTGCAGGTCCACGTTGATTGCTAATATCTGGCGCCGTTAGCAGTTGATACCTTCTTGTTGAACCTAGGAGTCTCTGGGGATTCGATCCTTGGTATCTTTGCCAAGGGAAAAACTTCCGCAACACTACATCTCACACCTTCCACTTGGGGTAACCAACGAGGGGCGAGAAGCCTAGCAATGTTTTCTTTTGGTTAGTCTCAAATAGCAGGGGGGTTCCCAATGTGTTATTGGAGTACCAACATGATTTGTTTGCCTATGATGTGGTATGGTTTAGTAATATCTTTCTTCAAGAATTTATTTTGATTGATTTGGCGTATGCTCATGCATATTTAAGACTGTAAAGAAAGTCTGTCAAGCCTTGATGATCTTTTGTTTCTGAGTAGCGATATAACTTCCATGCCTGATTCAATGTTGCTTTGTCGCTCTGCATGATTATGACCGTCATTGCTCTCTTAGTTGGTCGCTCCCAGTCTTTTGCTAACCTTCGCCTGTACTAAGCGGACTGACTGCTTGTGCATCCAAATTCTTTTAAACCAGTTATGCCATATGAGTCCACCATACCTTCCTACGTGGTATTTACCTGCCATTCCTAACGGAGACTTGCATGTACCATCTCGAAATTATTCAAAAAAATGCATTCCTATTTTGTGCCTCTATTTTAAGTTCATGAGGAAGTAGTAGTTAATTCATGATCTTTTTAAGTTGGACAAGCTTCACCCCAGGATTGCATGTATAATGTGCAAACCCATATTACAAGAAGGAACTGGCATTGAGTGCGCCCGGCTCAAAATTAATATAACAAACAAACCCTCCTTCACGCTTTGTTCATGAGAAATCAGAAAACTTTGGCAGTGATAAACAAAGGAGATTAAGAGGATGTGATCGTCCTCATTCGGGAGCCGTTCCTCGAAACTTGTCCATCTCAAGAAGTAATTGAGTTATCTGCTAGCATTCGTTGACGGAACATGCATAATCAAAAAAATAAAATAAAATATTATTACCTCTGTTTTTAAAACCAAGAGCTCTGGTACATGTTTTGTCTTTGTTTCCGACTATGGGTTTTCAACCTTGCCAACAAAAGCCACGGTTCGAGAGTCTCCACCTTCTTTTAAAGCACCAACTACTGAGAGAATGATTGTCATTCTGAGTGTAATGTGCATTGTCCCAAAGTAGCATTGTCTTTTGCATGATTGTGATATCGTTTATTTTGAAATCATTGTATCTAGTCATCACTTAAACCTTGGAGGTGCCCCTGCATTTATGTTTTGCTTCACTAAAGGGGGCAAGCGAGATATCACTTTATCATATTTGCACACCATGCTCATTACAAATCTATTTGATGTTTCAGTATCATATTGTAAAACTTTCAGTTCTTTGTGATTTTCTCATGAGGCAACTTAATTACTACAGATTCATTGTCTCAGTAAGCTTTTGTCATATGACTATGAAAAGTCCTATATGGTTAATAGCATGTCACCACAGAAATTATTCTTGTTATCATTTACCTACTCGAGGACGAGCAGGAATTAAGCTTGGGGATGTTGATACGTCCAAAACGTATCTATAATTTCTGGTTGCTCCATGCCTCTTTTGGGTGATATTGCTATAATATTTATACACTTCCATACACTTTTGATCACATTTGGACTAACCTATTAACTCAGTGCACCCCAGTGCCAGTTTCTGTTTTCTGCTGTTTTTGTATTTCAGGTTTTCCCATTACGAAAACTGCCAGAAAAATCCCGGAAAAATTATATAAAAAATCAGCGTTCCAGAAGCTTCCCGGCACCCGAAGTAGAGCCGGAGGGGGGCCACCAGGGCTCCAGGCGCCCTGGTGGCGCGGCCCCCCTCCTGGCCGCGCCGGGGGGGGGGGGGGGGGGCGCCTGGGCCCCCAGGCCTCCGCAGACGCCCCCCTTTGGCATATATTTATATCGTGTCCCGAAACCCTCGAGACGGGAACCCTTTTTCGCGATCTCATCTCTGTTCCGCCGCCGCCGCGCTTCCAAGATCGGGAGCACCAGGAGAACTCTTCCCGGCACCCTGCCGGAGGGGAGGATCATCACCGGGAGCCTCTCCACCACCATGGACGCCTCCCGGATGAGTTGTGAGTAGTCTCCCTTGGACCATGGGTCCATGACCAGTAGCTATGTGATGTTCTCCTCCCGTTCTTGTGCTTCACTAATTAGTCCTCGTGAGCTGCCCTACATGATCGAGGCACATATGTAATTCTTATGCTGTTGCTATGATGAGTTTGCTGGGATCCGATGGATTGTGAGATTATGTTCAGATTGTGTTTGAGTAATATATTTGATTTACCTCTTTTATATTTATGTTCGTAAGTAATTCTTGCATGTTCTCCGTTGCTATTTATTGCTTTGGCCAAGTAGTAGGTAGTGACTCCAAGAGGGAACATTATGCTCGATTGTGGGTTCATGCCCCTCGATGACTAGTTTGAGTGACAGAAACATGAGTCTAGGGGATGTGCTGTTGCCACAAGGGGGAAAACAACGGTGCTTGTGCCCGCGGGTGCAAGGATTGTTTACTTTACGCAAAGTTCTTTTAATGCAGTTGTCTGTTGCTTTGAGTTTACACTATGGGTGGGACTCGCAACTTAATACCAGCGAGATGTTCTGGATGGATATCTCAAGGTGAATGATTAGTAGTAGATGCAGATGGATTTCGGTCTACTTGCCTTGGTGTACCGCCGATGCTTTGAACCTCTACCTTTCTTGCAACATAGTCAGCATTGGTTTGCGCACATGGTCCTGTCAATTGCCCAGATGTAATTCGTTTACCTCACATAGCTGTTTTATCGTCTTTTGGGAGAGAGAAATCACTAGTGAACATCATGGGACCCCGGTCCATATTACCATCATTGATCACATCCGCTATTTACTTTCCGCTTTTATTTACAATTTGCAGCAAAACCTATCACTATTATCACTTGCGTTTGACCCTTTGTAAACGACAAGGCCGGAGGGATTGACAACCTCTCTGTACTCGTTGGGAGCAAAGTTATTTGTATCTGTGTGCAGGTCCACGTTGATTGCTAATATCTGGCGCCGTTAGCAGTTGACACCTTCTTGTTGAAACTGGGAGTCTCAGGGAAATCGATCCTTGGTATCTTTGCTAAGGGAAAACTACCGCTACACTGCATCTCAAACCTTCCACTTGGGGTAACCAACGAGGGGCGAGAAGCCATCACCTCCATCTCCTCATCTATATATAGGGGGAAGGGGGAGAGGGGGCACCCCTATAGGATCCCATCTAGGGTCGGCGGCCACAAGAGGGAAACCCTAGATGGGTTCTCCCCCTAGGAGACTTGTCCCTCAAGGCAAAGGGGTGGGCAGCCCTAGGTGGCGCCCCACCTCCTATGGCATCGTAGTATGGGGTGAGGGGTTGCACACATCCCCTTAGTGGGCTGATGTGCCCCTTCCCCTTGGCCTATGAGCCCCCCAACACTTGTCGCCCCCCCGGAAACCCTTTCGGTCATGCTAGTCATCACCCAATACCCCCAGAACAATTTCAGACGCCAATACACTTCGTACAATATATCAATCTTCACCTCCGGACCATTCTGAAGTTCCTCGTCACGTCTAGGATCTCAGACAAGACTCCAAACAACCTTCAATAACCACCATAATGACTCAACTATACTTATATCATCACCAAACGTTAAGTGTGTAGAACCTGCGGGTTCGAGAACTATGCAAACATGACTGATACGTCTCCAACGTATCTAATTTTTTTGATTGTTCCATGCTATTATATATTCTGTTTTGGATGTTTAATGGGCTTTATTATAAACTTTTATTTTATTTTTGGGACTAGCCTACTAACCCAAGGCCTAGTGCAAATTGCTGTTTTTAGCCCATTTCAGTATTTCGTAGAAAAGGGATATCAAACGGAGTCCAAACGGAATGAAACCTTCGGGAGAGTTATTTTTTGGAACCGTATCTACCCAGAAGACTTGGAGTACACGCGAGGGAACGAGAGAGGCGGCCACGAGGGTCCAGGGTGCCCCCCACCCTCGTGGGCTCCCTCTGGCTCCCGCGATGCCCTCCTTCCTGATGTCTACTACACAACATTCTTCTTGTAGACGTTGTTGGGCCTCCAAGTGCAGAGGTTTGTAGGAAAGTAGAAAATTTCCCTCAAGTGGATGACCTAAGGTTTATCAATTCGTGGGAGGCGTAGGATGAAGATGGCCTCTCTCAAACAATCCTGCAACCAAATAACAAAGAGTCTCTTGTGTCCCCAACACACCCAATACAATGGTAAATTGTATAGGTGCAGTAGTTCGGCGAAGAGATGGTGATACAAGTGCAATACGGATGGTAGATATAGGTTTTTGTAATCTGAAAATATAAAAACAGCAAGGTAGCTAAAGATAAAGCTGAGCATAAACGGTGTTGCAATGATAGGAAACAAGGCCTAGGGTTCATACTTTCACTAGTGCATTTTCTCTCAACAATAATAACATAACTGGACCATATAACTATCCCTCAACATGCAACGAAGAGTCACTCCAAAGTAACTAATAGAGTAGAACAAATGAAGAGATTATGGTAGGGTACGAAACCACCTCAAAGTTATTCTTTCTGATCGATCTATTCAAGAGTCCGTAGTAAAATAACACGAAGCTATTCTTTCCGTTCGATCTATCTTAGAGTTCGTACTAGAATAACACCTTAAGATACAAATCAACCAAAACCCTAATGTCACCTAGATACTCCATTGTCACCTCAAGTATCCGTGGGCATGATTATACGATATGCATCACACAATCTCAGATTCATCTATTCAACCAACACAAAGAACTTCAAAGAGTGCCCCAAAGTTTCTACCGGAGAGTCAAGACGAAAACGTGTGCCAACCCCTATGCATAGATTCCCAAGGTCACGGAACCCGCAAGTTGATCACCAAAACATACATCAAGTGGATCACGTGATATCCCATTATCACCACAGATAAGCACATGCAAGACATACATCAAGTGTTCTCAAATCCTTAAAGACTCAATCCGATAAGATAAGTTCAAAGGGAAAACTTAATCCATTACAAGAGAGTAGAGGGGGAGAAACATGATAAGATCCAACTATAATAGCAAAGCTCGCGATACATCAAGATTCTGCCATCTCAAGAACACGAGAGAGAGAGAGAGAGAGAGAGAGAGAGAGAGAGAGAGAGAGAGAGAGATCAAACACATAGCTACTGGTACATACCCTCAACCCCGAGGGTGGACTACTCCCTCCTTGTCATGGAGAGCGCCGAGATGATGAAGATGGCCACCGGAGAGGGATTCCCCCCTCCGACAGGGTGCTGGAAAAGGGTCTAGATTGGTTTATGGTGGCAATAGAGGCTTGCGGCGACGGAACTCCCGATCTAGGTTATTTTCCGGAGGTTTCAGTATATATAAGAGGTGTTGGAGTCTGGGCAAGTAAAGGGGGTTTCGAGGCTGTCCACGAGGCAGGGGGGCGCGCCCAGGGAGAGGGGGCGTGCCCCCCGCCCTCGTGGGCAGCCCGTGGACCTTCTGGTCCTCCTGCGGTACTCTCTAGTCTTCTTTTGGTCCAAAAACGTCCTCCGTTGAGTTTCAGGTCAATTGGGCTCCGTTTGATATTCCTTTTCTGCAATACTCTAAAACAGGAGAAAAACAGAAACTGGCACTGGGCTCTGGGTTAATAGGTTAGTCCCAAAAATCATATAAAAGCCCATAAAACATCCTAGAAGGATAATATAATAGCATGGAACAATCAAAAATTATAGATACGTTGGAGACGTATCAAGCGTCCCCAAGCTTAATTCCCGCTCGTCCTCGAGTAGGTAAATGATAAAAATAGAATTTTTGATGTGGAATGCTACCTAACATAGTTCTCAATGCAATTTTCTTTATTGTGGCATGAATGTTCAGATCCAAAAGATTCAAGATAAAAGTCTGTATTGACATAAGAATAATAATACTTCAAGCATACTAACAAAGCAATCATGTCTTCTCAAAATAACATGGCCAAAGAAAGTTATCCCTACAAAATCATGTAGTCTGGCTATGCTCCCTCTTCATCACACAAAATATTCATATCATGCACAACCCCAGTTTCAGCCAAGCAATTGTTTCATACTCAAATTTTTTCAAACCTTTCAACTTTCACGCAATACATGAGCATGAGCCATGGATATAGCACTATAGGTGGAATAGAGTGGTGGTTGTGGAGAAGACAAAAAGGAGGAAGATAGTCTCACATCAACTAGGCGTATCAATGGGCTATGGAGATGCCCATCAATAGATATCAATGTGAGTGAGTAGGGATTACCATGCAACAGATGCACTAGAGCTATAAGTGTATTGAAAGCTCATCAAAAGAAACTAAGTGGGTGTGCATCCTACTTTCTTGCTCATGAAGACCTAGGGCATTTGAGGAAGCCCATCGTTGGAATATACAAGCCAAGTTCTATAATGAAAATTCCCACTAGTATATGAAAGTGACAAAACAAGAGACTCTCTATCATGAAGATTATGGTGCTACTTTGAAGCACAAGTGTGGAAAAGGATAGTAGCATTGTCCCTTCTCTCTATTTTTTTGGAGGGGCTTCTCTTTTTTAGCCCCCCCTCTCTTTTTTTGGGCCATCTCTTTTTTATTTGGCCTTTCTCTCTTTTTTTTTGTTTTTTTTGTTTCCTCACACGGGACAATGCTCTAATAATGAAGATCATCACACTTTTATTTACTTACAAATCAAAGATTAAAACTCAAATCTAGAACAAAATATGACTCTATGTGAGTGCCTCCGGCGGTGTACCGGGATGTGCAATGAATCAAGAGTGACATGTATGAATGAATTGTGAATGGTGGCTTTGCCACAAATACGATGTCAACTACATGATCATGCATGGCAATATGACAATATGAAGCGTGTCATATGAACGGAACGGTGGAAAGTTGCATGGAAATATATCTCGTAATGGCTACGGAAATGCCATGATAGGTAGGTATGGTGGATGTATGGTACCGACGAAAGTTGCACGGTACAAGAGAGGCTAGCAATGGTGGAAGGGTGAGAGTGCGTATAATCCATGGACTCAACATTAGTCATAAAGAACTCATATACTTATTGCAAAAATCTACAAGTCATCAAAACAAAGTATTCAACGCATGCTCCTAGGGGAAGGGTTGGTAGGAGTTAACCATTGCGCGATCCCGAGCTCCACACAAAGGACGACAATCAATAAATACCTCATGCTCTAACTTCCTCACATAGCGGTTCACCATACGTGCATGCTACAGGAATCACAAACTTTAACACAAGTATTTCTTGAATTCATAATTACCCCGCTAGCATAAATCTAATATCACCATCCTCATATCTCAAAACAATCATCAAGTATCAAACTTCTCATAATATTGAATGCATTTGTATGAAAGTTTTTACTATACCCAACTTGGATGCTTATCATATTAGGACTAGTTTTATAACCAAAGCAAATTACCATGCTGTTCTAAGAGACTCTCAAAAAGATATAAGTGAAGCATGAGAGATCAATAATTTCTTCAAAATAAAACCACCACCGTGCTCTAAAAAGATATAAGTGAAGCACTAGAGCAAACTACAAACTACTCCGATAGATATAAGTGAAGATCAATGAGTAGTTGAATAATTATGTAACTATGTGAAGACTTTCTAACATTTAAGAATTTCAGATCTTGGGATATTATTCAAACATGAAGCAAAACAAAATTGACGCTCCAAGCAATACACATATCATGTGGTGAATAAAAATATAGTCTCAAGTAAAGTTACCGATGAACGAAGACGAAAGAGGGGATGCCTTCCCGGGGCATCCCCAAGCTTAGGATTTTGGTTGTCCTTGAATATTACCTTGGGGTGCCTTGGGCATCCCCAAGCTTAGGCTCTTGCCACTCCTTATTCCATAGTCCATCGAATCTTTGCCCAAAACTTGAAAACTTCACAACACAAAACTTAACAGAAAACTCGTAAGCTCCGTTAGTATAGGAAGATAAAACCACCACTTATGTGCTGTTGTGAACTCATTCTAAATTTATATTGGTGTAATATCTACTGTATTCCAACTTATCCATGGTTCATACCCTCCGATACTACTCATAGATTCATCAAAATAAGCAAACAACACATAGAAAACAGAATTTGTCAAAAACAGAACAGTCTGTAGTAATCTGTAACTTTCGAATACTGCTATAACTCTAAAAATTCCGAAATAAATTGGTGGATGTGAGGAATTTGTATATTGATCATCTGCAAAAAGAATCAACTAAAAAGCACTCTCCAGTAAAAAATGGTAGCTAATCTCGTGAGTGCTAAAGTTTCTGTTTTTTACAGCATGATCACATAAACTTCACACAAGTCTTGCCAAAGGTTCTACTTGGCACAAACACTAATTAAAACACAAAACCACATCTAAACATAAGATATATGCAATATTTATTCCTAAATAGAATCAAAAAGCAAAGAACCAAAATAAGGTTGGGTTGCCTCCCAACAAGCGCTATCGTTTAACGCCCCTAGCTAGGCAAAATGATTTCAATGATGCTCGCATAAAAGATAAGAATTGAAACATAAAGAGAGCATCATGAAGAAGATAACTAGCACATTTAAGCCTAACCCACTTCCTATGCATAGGGATTTTGTGAGCAAACAACTTATGGGAACGATAATCAACTAGCATTGGAAGGCCAAACAAGCATAACTTCAAAACTTTTAACACATAGAGAGGAAGCTTGATATTATTGCAACTCCTACAAGCATATATTCCTCCTTCATAATAATTTTCAGTAGCATCATGAATGAATTCAACAATATAACCATCACATAAAGCATTCTTTTCATGATCCCCAAGCATATAAATTTTACTACTCTCCACATAAGCAAATTTATTCTCATCAATAGTAGTGGGAGCAAACACAACAAAATAACTATCATGTGAAGCATAATCCAATTAAAATTAAAATCATGATGAAAAGTTTCATGGTTATCATTATTCTTAATAGCATACAAGTCATCACAATAATCATCATAGATAGCAACTTTGTTCTCATAATCAATTGGAACCTCTTCGGAAATAGTAGATTCATCACTAAATAAAGTCATGACCTCTCGAAATCCACTTTCATCAATATAATCATCATAAATAGGAGGCATGCTTTCATCATAATAAATATTCTCATCAAAACTTGGGGGACTAAACATATCATCTTCATCAAACATAGCATCCCCAAGCTTGTGGCTTTGCATATCACTAGTATCATGGATATTCAAAGAATTCACACCAACAACATTGCAATCATGCTCATCATTCAAGTCTTTTATGCCAAGCATTCTATGTAATTCTTCTTCTAGTACTTGAGCACAATTTTCCTTCCCATCATTTTCACGAAAGATATTAAAAAGATGAAGCATATGAGGTAAACTTAATTCCATTTTTTTTGTAGTTTTCTTTTATAAACTAAACTAGTGAATAAACAAGAAACAAAAAGATTCGATTGCAAGATCTAAAGATATACCTTCAAGCACTAACCTCCCCGGCAATAGCGCCAGAAAAGAGCTTGATGTCTACTATGCAACCTACTTCTTGTAGACGTTGTTGGGCCTCCAAGTGCAGAGATTTGTAGGACAGTGGCAAATTTCCCTCAAGTGGATGACCTAAGGTTTATCAACCCGTGGGAGGCGTAGGATGAAGATGGTCTCTTTCAAACAACCCTGCAACCAAATAACAAAGAGTCTCTTGTGTCCCCAACACTCCCAATACAATGGTAAATTGTATAGGTGCACTAGTTAGGCGAAGAGATGGTGATACAAGTGCAATATGGATGGTAGATATAGGTTTTTGGAATATGAAAATATAAAAACAGCAAGGTAGCTAAAGATAAAAGTAAGCATAAACGGTGTTGCAATGATAGGAAACAAGGCCTAGGGTTCATACTTTCACTAGTGCAAGTTCTCTCAACAATAATAACATAACTGGATCATATAACTATCCCTCAACATGCAACGAAGAGTCACTCCAAAGTAACTAATAGCGGAGAACAAACGAAGAGATTATGGTAGGGTACGAAACCACCACAAAGTTATTCTTTTTGATCGATCTATTCAAGAGTCCGTAGTAAAATAACACGAAGCTATTCTTTCCGTTCGATCTATCTCAGAGTTCGTACTAGAATAACACCTTAAGATACAAATCAACCAAAACCCTAATGTCACCTAGATACTCCATTGTCACCTTTAGTATCCGTGGGCATGATTATACGATATGCATCACACAATCTCAGATTCATCTATTCAACCAACACAAAGAACTTCAAAGAGTGCCCCAAAGTTTCTACCGGAGAGTCAAGACAAAAACGTGTGCCAACCCCTATGCATAGATTCCCAAGGTCACAGAACCCGCAAGTTGATCACCAAAACATACATCAGGTGGATCACGTGATATCCCATTGTCACCACAGATAAGCACATGCAAGACATACATCAAGTGTTCTCAAATCCTTAAAGACTCAATCCGATAAGATAACTTCAAAGGGAAAACTCAATCTATTACAAGAGGGTAGAGGGGGAGAAACATCATAAGATCAAACTATAATAGCAAAGCTCGCGATACATCAAGATCGTGCCATCTCAAGAACACGAGAGAGAGAGAGAGAGAGAGAGAGAGAGAGAGAGAGAGAGAGAGAGAGAGAGAGAGAGAGAGAGAGAGATCAAACACATAGCTACTGGTACATACCCTCAGCCCTGAGGGTGGACTACTCCCCCCTCGTCATGGAGAGCGCCGAGATGATGAAGATGGCCACCGGAGAGGGATTCCCCCCTCCGACAGGGTGTCTGAATGTGGTCTAGATTGGTTTTTGGTGGCAACAGAGGTTTGCGGCGGCGGAACTCCCGATCTAGGTTATTTTCCAGAGGTTTCAGTATATATAGGAGGTCTTGGAGTCGGGGGCAAGTAAAGCGGGTCTCCGGCCTGTCCACGAGGCAGGGGGCGCGCCCAGGGAGAGGGGGCGCGCCCCCACCCTTGTGGGCAGCCCGTGGACCTTCTGGTCCTCCTCCGGTACTCTCTGGTCTTCTTTTGGTCCAAAAACGTCCTCCGTTGAGTTTCAGGTCAATTGGGCTCCGTTTGATATTCCTTTTCTGTGATACTGTAAAATAGGAGAAAAACAGAAACTGGCACTGGGCTCTGGGTTAATAAGTTAGTCCCAAAAATCATATAAAAGTGTATATAAAAGCCCATCAAACATCCTATAAGGATAATATAATAGCATGGAACAATAAAAAATTATAGATACGTTGGAGATGTATCACTTCTGCCTATATATATCCACGTACCCTGAAAACATCGAGGCAACAGAGAAAATCCTAATTCCACCGCCGCAATCTTCTGTTCCCGTGCGATCCCATCTTGGGGCCTGTTCTGGAGCTCCGTCAAAGGGGGGATCCATCACGGAGTGCTTCTACATCAACACCATAGCCTCACCAATGAGTTGTGAGTAGTTTACCACAGACCTTCGGGTCCATAGTTATTAGCTAGATGGCTTCTTCTCTCTTTTTGGATCTCAATACAAAGTTCTCCTCGATCTTCAGGGAGTTCTATTCGATGTAATGTTTTTTGCATTGTGTTTGTCGAGATCCGATGAATTGTGGGTTTATGATCAAGATTATCTATGAACAATATTTGATTCTTTTCTGAAATCTTTTATGTATGATTATAATATCCTTGCAATTCTCTTCGAATTATTGGTTTGGTTTGGCCTACTAGATCTATAGTTCTTGCAATGGGAGAAGTGCTTGGCTTTGGGTTCAATCTTGCGGTGTCCTTTCCCAGTGACAGCAGGGGCAGCAAGCCACATATTGTATTGTTGCCATTGACGATAAAAAGATGGGGTTTATATCATATTGCTTGAGTTTATCCCTCTACATCATGTCATCTTGCTTAAAGCATTATTCTGTTCTTATGAACTTAATACTCTAGATGCATGCTGGATAGCGTTCGATGTGTGGAGTAATAGTAGTAGATGCAGAATCGTTTCGGTCTACTTGTCACGAACGTGATGCCTATATATAATGATCGTGCCTAGATATTCTCATAACTATGCGCTTTTCTATCAATTGGTCGACATTAATTTGTGCACCCACCGTAGAATTCTGCTATCATGAGAGAAGCCACTAGTGAAACCTATGGCCCCGGGGTCTATCTTTATCATATTACTTTTCTGTCAACTAGCCAATTTCTGTCGCCGTTGCTTATTTGCTTTATTTACTTTCTGTTCTTATATAAAAAATACCAAAAATATTATACTATCCTATATATCAGATCTCACTTTCGTAAGTGACCGTGAAGGGATTGACAACCCCTTATCGTGTTGGCTGCAAAGTTCTTATTTGTTTGTACAGGTGCGAGGGACTCGCGCGTGGTCTCCTACTGGATTGATACCTTGGTTCTCAAAAACCGAGGGAAATACTTATGCTACTGTGCTGCATCACCCTTTCCTCTTCGAGGGAATACAACGGAAGCTCGAGAAGTAGCAAGAAGAATTTCTGGCACCGTTGCCGGGGAGGCTTATGCAAAAGTCATATACCAAGTACCTATCACAAACCCTTATCCTTCGCACTACATTATTTTCCTCTGATTTTCCTCTCCCCCACTTCACCCTTGCCGTTTTATTCGCCCTTCTTCTTCCGTGTGTTTACTGTTTGCTTGCCTCTTGTTTGCTTGTGTGTTGGATTGCTTGCTTGTCAATATGGCTCAAAACAATACCAAATTGTGTGACTTCTCCAATACCAATAGTAATGATTTTATTAGCACGCCTATTGCTCCTATTACCGATGCCGAATCTTGTGAGATCAATGCTGCCCTGTTGAATCTTGTCATGAAAGATCAATTTTCTCGCCTTCCTAGTGAAGATGCCGCTATTCATCTGAACAACTTTGTTGATTTGCGTAATATGCAAAAGATGAGGGATACGGATAATGGTATTGTTAAATTAAAGCTATTTCCGTTTTCACTTAGAGATCGTGCTAAAACTTGGTTTTCCTCTTTGCCTAGAAATAGTATTGATTCATGGAATAAGTGTAAAGATGCCTTTATCTCTAAGTATTTTCCTCCTGCTAAGATTATCTCTCTTAGAAATGACATTATGAATTTTAAGCAACTAGATCATGAGCATGTTGCACAAGCTTGGGAGAGAATGAAATTAATGATACGTAATTGCCCTACACATGGTTTTAACTTATGGATGATTATACAAAACTTTTATGCTGGCTTGAATTTTGCTTCTAGAAATCTTTTAGATTCGGCCGCGGGGGGCACTTTCATGGAAACCACCTTAGGAGAAGCTACCAAACTCCTAGATAATATTATGGTTAACTACTCTCAATGGCACACCGAAAGATCTACTAGTAAAAAAGTGCATGCTATTGAAGAGATTAGTGTTTTAACTGGAAAGATGGATGAACTTATAAAATTATTTGCTACTAAGAGTGCTTCTTCTGATCCTAATGATATGCCTTTATCCACGTTGATTGAAAATAATAATGAATCTTTGGATGTGAATTTTGTTGGTAGGAATAATTTTTGTAACAATGCTTATAGAGGAAACTTTAATACTAGGCCTTTTCCTAGTAATTCCTCTAATAATTATGGTAATTCCTACAATAAATCTTATGAAAATTTTGGTAAGATACCCTCTGAATTTGAAACTAGTGTTAAAGAGTTTATGAATTCGCAAAAGAATTTCAATGCTTTGCTTGAAGAAAAATTGCTTAAGATTGATGAGTTGGCTAGAAACGTGGATATAATTACTCTTGATGTTGATTCTTTGAAACTTAGATCTATTCCACCTAAGCATGATATCAATGAGTCTCTCAAAGCCATGAGAGTTTCCATTCATGAGTGCAAAGAAAGAACCGCCAGGATGCGTGCTAAAAAAGATTGCTTTATGAAAGCGTGTTCTTCTAGCTATCATGAAAATAAAGACGAAGATCTGAAAGTTATTGATGTGTCTCCTATTATATCCTTGTCTTCTATTATGAGTCTTGATAAATATGGGACTGGAGATGAGTCTACTTTAGTTAAAAGGTGTCCCAATGATTCAGAATTGTTAGATCTTGATGCTAAAATTGTTAAAAGTGGGATTGAAGAGATTAAAACTTTACATAGTGATGAACCCACTATTTTGGATTTCAAGGGATTCAATTATGATAATTTCTCTTTAATAGATTGTATTTCCTTGTTGCAATCCATACTAAATTCTCCGCATGATTATAGTCAAAATAAGGCTTTTACCAAACACATAGTTGATGCTTTGATGCAATCTTATGAAGAAAAACTTGAATTAGAAGTTTATATACATAGAAAGCTTTATGATGAGTGGGAACCTACTATTAAAATTAAAATTAAAGATCATGAATGCTTTGCTTTGTGTGATTTGGGTGCAAGTGTTTCTACAATCCCGAAAACTTTGTGTGATTTGTTAGGTTTCCATGAGCTTGATGATTGTTCTTTAAATTTGCATCTTGCGGATTCTACCATTAAGAAACCTATGGGAAGGATTAATGATGTTCTTATTGTTGCCAATAGGAATTATGTGCCCATAGATTTCATTGTTCTTGATATAGATTGCAATCCTTCATGTCCCATTATTCTTGGCAGACCTTTCCTTAGAACGATTGGTGCAATTACTGATATGAAGGAAGGAAATATTAGATTCCAATTTCCGTTAAGGAAAGGCATGGAACACTTTCCTAGAAAGAAAATAAAATTACCTTATGAATCTATTTTCAGAGCCACTTATGGATTGCCTACCAAAGATGGCAATACCTAGATCTATTCTTGTATCGTGCCTAGCTAGGGGCGTTAAACGATAGTGCTTGGTGTGAGGCAACCCAATTTTATTTTCTTTGTTTTTGCTTATGTTTAGGAATAAATATTGCATCTAGCTTCTGTTTAGATGTGGTTTTGTGTTTTAATTAGTGTTTGTGCCAAGTAGAACCTTTGGGAAGACTTGTGTGAAGTTTATACGATCATGCTGTAAAAAACAGAAACTTTAGCGCTCACGAGATTGGTTGCAATTTTTTACCGGAAAGTGCTATTTAGTTGATTCTTTTTGCAGATGATTAATAGACAAATTCCTCGCGTTTACCAATTTATTTCAATTTTTTGGAGTTACAGAAGTATTCAAAAGTTACAGATTACTACAGACTGTTCTGTTTTTGACAGATTCTGTTTTTCGTGTGTTGTTTGCTTATTTTGATGAATCTATGAGTAGTATCGGGGGGTATGAGTCATAGAATAGTTGGAATACAGTAGGTTTAACATCCATATAAACAAAGAATGAGTTCATTACAGTACCTTTGAGTGGTGGTTTGTTTTCTTATACTAACGGAGCTCACGAGATTTTTGGCTAAGTTTTGTGTTGTGAAGTTTTCAAGTTTTGAGTATGGCTTTGATGGACTATGGAACTAAGAGTGGCAAGAGCCTAAGCTTGGGGATTCCCAAGGCACCCCAAGGTAAAATTCAAGGACAACCAAAAGCCTAAGCTTTGGGATACCCCGAGAAGGCATCCCCTCTTTCGTCTTCATCTATCGGTAACTATACTCGGGACTATATTTTTATTCACCACATGATATGTGTTTTGCTTGGAGCGTCATGTATGATTTGAGTCTTTGTTTGTTAGTTTGCCACAATCACCCTTATTGGACACACATTTTTGAGAGAGATAAATATGGTCTAGAATTTTTTAGAACACTCTATGTGCTTCACTTATACCTTTTGAGCTAGATAGTTTTGCTCTAGTGCTTCACTTATATATTTTAGAGCACGGTGGTGGTTTTATTTTGTAGAAATTGTTGATCTCTCATGCTTCACTTATATCCTTTTGAGAGTCTTTTAGAACAGCATGGTAATGTGCTTTGGTTATAAAACTAGTCCTAATATGATAGGCATCCAAGATGGGCATAGTAAAAACTTCCACATAAAAGTGCATTGAATATGATGAGAAGTTTGATACTTGATGATTGTTTTGAGATATGAGGATGGTGATATTAGAGTCATGCTAGTGGAGTAATTTTGAATTTGAGAAATACTTGTGTTAAAGTTTGTGATTCTCGTAGCATGCACGTATGGTGAACTGCTATGTGACGAAGTTAGAGCATGAGGTATTTATTGAGTGTCATCCTTTGTGTGGAGGTCGAGATCGCGCGATGGTTAACCCCTACCAACCCTTCCCCTAGGAGCATGCATTGAATACTTTGTTTTGATGACTCGTAGATTTTTGCAATAAGTATATGAGTTCCTTATGACTAATGTTGAGTCCATGGATTATACGCACTCTCACCCTTCTACCATTGCTAGCCTCTCTTGTACCGCGCAACTTTCGTCGGTACCATACACCCACCATATACCTTCCTCAAAACAGCCACCATACCTACCTATCATGGCATTTCCATAGCCATCCCGAGATATATTACCATGCAACTTTCCACCGTTCCGTTCATATGACATGCTTCATCATCATTCACATAGAGTTATATTTTGTTCTAGCTTCGAGTTGTAATCTTTGAGTTGTAAGTCAATAAAAGTGTGATGATCTTCATTATTAGAGCATTGTCCCATGTGAGGAAAGGCCAAATAAAAATAATAATAAAAGAGATGGCCCAAAAAAATATAGAGAGGGGCTAATAAAAAAAAGAGAAAGCCCCTCCAAAAAAATGAGAGAAAAGAGAGAAGGGACAATGCTACTATCCTTTTCCACACTTGTGATTTAAAGTAGCACCATGATCTTCATGGTAGAAAGTCTCTTGTTTTGTCACTTTCATATACTAGTGGGAATTTTCATTATAGAACTTGGCTTGTTGATAGGTCTCCAACGTATCTATAATTTTTGATTGTTCCATGCTATTATTTATGAAGTCTTGGATGTTTAATGGGCTTTATCATTCACTTTTATATCATTTTTGGGACTAACCTACTAACCCAAAGGCCCAGTCCAGATTGCTGTTTTTTGCCTGTTTCAGGGTTTTGTAGAAAAAGAATATCAAATGGAGTCCAAACGGAATGAAACCTTCGCGAGAGATATTTTTGGAGAAAATCATGCACAGGAAGCTTGAGAACCACGTCAGGAGATCGAGGGGCTGCCCACGAGGGTGGGGGCGCGCCCCCTTCCCAGGGCGCGCCCCCTGCCTCGTGGCCCCCTCGAGCGTCCCCCGGTGCCCTCCTTCTTCCTATATAAGTCTATGTACCCCAGGAACTCCGAAGACAGAGAGAAAGCCCTAATTCCACCGCCGTACCTTCTGTTCCCGTGGAGATCCCATCTTGGAGCCTGTTCCAGAGCTCCACCGGAGGGGGATCCATCACGGAGGCCTTCATCATCATCATCATCGCCTTCACCATGAGTTGTGAGTAGTTTACCATAGACCTTCGGGTCCATAGCTAGTATCTAGATGGCTTCTTCTCTCTCTTTGGATCTCAATACAAAGTTCTCCTCGGTCTTCGAGGAGATCTATTCGATGTAATCTCTTTTTGCGGTGTGTTTGTCGAGATCCGATGAATTGTGAGTTTATGATCAAGGTTATCTATGAAAGATATTTGGTTCTTCTCTGAACTTTTTATGTGTGCTCATAATATCCTTGCAAGGCTCTTCCAATTATTGGTTTGGTTTGGCCTACTAGATCTAGAGTTCTTGCAATGGGAGAAGTGCTTGGCTTTGGGTTCAATCTTGCGGTGTCCTTTCCCAGTGACAGTAGGGGCAGCAAGGCACGTATTGTATTGTTGCCATCGAGGATAAAAAGATGGGGTCTATATCATATTGCTTGAGTTTATCCCTCTACATCATGTCATCTTGCTTAAGGCGTTACTCTATTCTTATGAACTCAATACACTAGATGCATGCTGGATAGCGGTCGATGTGTGGAGTAATAGTAGTAGATGCAGAATCGTTTCGGCCTACTTGTCTTGGACGTGATGCCTATATACAATGATCATGCCTAGATAGTCTCATAATTATTCGCTTTTCTATCAATTGCTCGTCAGTAATTTGTTTACCCGTCGTAGAATATCGCTATCATGAGAGAAGCCACTAGAGAAAACTATGGCCCCTGGGTCTATTCTCAACATATCAATCTACATCTACTTTACTTTTACCGCTTTTATTTGCTGTTCTTATAAACTTAAAATACCAAAAATATAAACTATCATCTCTATCAGATCTCACTTTCGTAAGTGATCGTAAAGGGATTGACAACCCCTTATCGCGTTGGCTGCGAAGTTCTTATTTGTTTGTGCAGGTGCGAGGGACTCGCGCGTGGTCTCCTACTGGATTTATACCTTGGTTCTCAAAAACTGAGGGAAATACTTACGCTACTGTGCTGCATCTCCCTTTCCTCTTCGAGGGAATACAACGCAAGCTCAAGAGGTAGCAAGAAGAATTTCTGGCGCCGTTGCTGGGGAGGCTTACGCAAAAGTCATATACCAAGTACCTATCACAAACCCTTATCCTTCACATTACATTTATTTGCCTCTCGTTTTCCTCTCCCCCACTTCAGCCTTGTCGTTTTATTTGCCCTTCTTCCGCCGTGTGTTTATTGTTCACTTGCTTCTTGTTTGCTCGTGTGCTGCTTGCTTGTCGCTATGGCTCTCCCTGTTAGTGTTGACCCTCACCTCAAGAGGCTGGAGGAGATTGAAAACAATGTTAGGCATTTTATGACTATACAATATGAGCATAATGACTTTTTCAGAAGTGAGCTTAAGGAACAGAAAAAGTTTATGGAGTATATGAATGAAGACCTTGACGATATGTCTAAGGAATTTTATGGCTTGAAATCTCAGTTTGCTCATCTTGAGAACTTAATTGCCCAAATTTCGGATAAACAGTCCACCTTGATTAATAAGATGGCTGCTAAACCGGAAGAGCATGAAAATAAAGATGAAGATCTGAAAGTTATTGATGTGTCTCCTATTAGATCCTTGTTTTCTAGTATTAATCTTGATGAAAATAGGATTGGAGATAATTCTGCTTTAAGGTGTCCCAATGATTCAGAGTTTTTAGATCTTGATGCTAAAAGTGCTAAAAGTGGGAGTGAAGAGATTAAAACTTTGCATAGTTATGAACCCACTACTCTGGATTTCAAGGGATTCAGTTCTGATAATTGCTCTTTGATTGATTGTATTTCCTTGTTGCAATCCGTGCTAAATTCTCCGCATGCTTATAGTCAAAATAAAGCTTTCACCAAACACATAATTGATGCTTTGATGCAATCTTATGAAGAAAAAATTGAGTTGGAAGTTTCTATACCTAGAAAGCTTTATGATGAGTGGGAACCTACTATCAAAATCAAAATAAAAGATCATGAATGCTATGCTTTGTGTGATTTGGGTGCTAATGTCTCTACTATCCCAAAAACTTTGTGTGATTTGCTAGGGTTCCATGAGCTTGATGATTGTTCTTTAAATTTGCATCTTGCGGATTCCACTATTGAGAAACCTATGGGAAGAATTAATGATGTTCTTATTGTTGCCAATAGGAATTATGTGACCGTAGATTTCATTGTTCTTGATATAGATTGCAATCCTTCATGTCCTATTAATCTTGGTAGACCTTTCGTCAGAATGATTGGTGCAATTATTGATATGAAGGAAGGAAATATTAGATTCCAATTTCCATTAAGGAAAGGCATGGAACACTTTCCTAGAAATAAAATCAAATTACCATATGAATCTATCATGAGAGCCACTTATGGATTGCCTTCCAAGGATGGCAATATCTAGATTTATCTTATATCGTGCCTAGCTAGGGGCGTAAAACGATAGCGCTTGTCGGGAGGCAACCCAATTATGTTTTTTGTTTTTGTTGCTGTTAGGGAATAAATATTGCATCTAGCCTCTGATTAGATGTGGTTTCATTTTTTGTTTAGTGTTTGTGGCAAGTAGAACCTTTGGGAAGACTTGTGTGAAGTTTATATGATCTTGCTGTGAAAAACAGAATCGTTAGCGCTAGCTAAAGTAGTCGTGAGATTTTACTGGAGCATTCTTTTTAGTTGATTCTTTTTGCAGATGTTTGGTAGACAAATTCCGCAAATTTACCAATTTAGTTTGAATTATTTGGAGTTCCAAAAGTAGGCAAAACCTGCAGATAACTACAGACTGTTCTGTTTTTGACATATTCTGTTTTTCGTGTGTTATTTGCTTATTCCGATGCATCTATGAGTAGTATTGGGAGATATGAACCATAGAGAAGTTGGAATACAGTAGTTTTAACACCAATATAAACAAATAATGAATTCATTGCTGTACCTTTGAGCAGTGGTTTGCTTTCTCTTACTAACGGAGTTCACGAGAATTTTTGTCTAAGTTTTGTGTTGTGAAGTTTTCAAGTTTTGAGTATTGCTTTGATGGACTATGGAACAAGGAGTAGCAAATGCCTAAGCTTGGGGATGCCCATGGCACCCCAAGTAAATTCAAGATAATCAAAAACCTAATCTTGGGGATGCCCCGGGAAGGCATCCCCTCTTTCGTCTTCATCCATCGGTAACTATACTTGGAGCTATATTTTTATTCGCAACATGTTATGTGTTTTGCTTGGAGCGTCTTGTATAATTTGAGTCTTTGCTTGTTAGTTTGCCATAATCATCTTTGCTGGACACACCTATTTGAGAGAGTTAAATATGGCCTAGAAATTGTTAGAACACTCTATGTGCTTCACTTATATCTTTTGAGTTGAATAGTTTTTGCTCTAGTGCTTCACTTATATCTTTTAGAGCACGGTGGTGGTAATATTTTGTAGAAATTGTTGAACTCTCATGCTTCACTTATATCCTTTTGAGAGTCTATTAAAACAGCATGGTAATGTGTTTAGGCTAAAGAAACTAGTCTTCACATGATAAACATCCAATGTCAATTTAGTAAAAAGTTTCACACCAAGTGCATTGAATAGAATGAGATGTTGGATGATTGATAATTGTTTTGAGATATGAGGATAGTGATATTAGAGTCATGCTAGTGGAGTTATTATGAATTGAGGAATACTTGTGTTAAGGTTAGTGATTCCCGTATCATGCACGTATGGTGAACCGCTATGTGACGAAGTTAGAGCATGATGTATTTGTAGAGTGCCAACCTTTGTGTGGAGGTCGGGGGCGCGTTGATTGCTTTCTTTTGATGACTCGTAGATTTTTGCAATAAGTATATGAGTTCTTATGACTAATGTTGAGTCCATGGATTATACGCACTCTCACCCTTTCACCATTGCTAGCCTCTCTTGTACCGCACAACTTTCGCCGGTGCCATAAACCCACTATATATCCTTCCTCAAAACAACCACCATATTGTTCCTCAAAACAGCCACCATACCTACCTATCATGGCATTTCCATAGCCATTCCGAGATATATTGCCATGCAACTTTCCACCGTTCCGTTTATATGACACGCATCATATTGTCATATTGCCATGCATGATCATGTAGTTGACATCGTAGTTGTGGCAAAGCCACCATGCATAATTTTTCATATATGCCGCTCTTGATTCATTGCATATCCCGGTACATCGCCGGAGGCATTCATGTAGAGTCATACTTGTTGTAGTATCGAGTTGTAATAAAAAGTGTGATGATCATCATTATTAGATCATTGTCCCATGTGAGGAAAGGCAAAAAAAAGAGATGGCCCAAAAAAAATAGAGAGGGGCTAATAAAAAAAAGAGAGAAAGCCCCTCCAAAAAAATGAGAGAAAAGAGAGAAGGGACAATTGCTACTATCTTTTTTCCACACTTGTGCTTCAAAGTAGCACCATGTTCTTCATTGTAGAGAGTCTCATGCTTTGTCACTTTCATATACTAGTGGGAATTGTCATTATAGAACTTGGCTTGTATATTCCAACGATGGGCTTCCTCAAATGCCCTAGGTCTTGTGAGCAAGCAAGTTGGATGCACACCCACTAGTTTCTTTTGTTGAGCTTTCATTCAGATTTAGTTCTAGTGCATCCGTTGCATGGCAATCCCTACTCACACACATTGATATCTATTGATGGGCATCTCCATAGCCCGTTGATACGCCTAGTCGATGTGAGACTATCTCCCTCCTTTTTGTCTTCTCCACAACCACCTCTATTCCACCCATAGTGCTATATCCATGGCTCACGCTCATGTATTGCGTGAAAGTTGAAATGTTTGAAAAGATAGAGTATGAAAACAAATGCTTGGCTAAAATCGGGGTTGTGCATAATATGAATATTTTGTGTGATGAAGAGGGAGCATAGCCAGACTATATGATTTTGTAGGGATAAGTTTCTTTAGCCATAGTATTTTGAGAAGACATGATTGCTTTGTTAGTATGCTTGAAGTATTGTTATTTCTTATGTCAATATAGACTTTTATCTTGAATCTTTCAGATCTGAACATTCATGCCACAATTAAGAGAATTATATTGAAAAACTATATTGGTTAGCATTCCACATCAAAAATTCTTTCTTTATCATTTACCTACTCGAGGACGAGCAGGAATTAAGCTTGGTGATGCTTGATACGTCTCCAACGTATCTATAATTTTTGATTGTTCCATGCTATTATTTATGAAGTCTTAGATGTTTAATGGGCTTTATCATTCACTTTTATATCATTTTTGGGACTAACCTACTAACCCGAAGGCCCAGTCCAGATTGCTGTTTTTTTGCCTGTTTCAGGGTTTTGCAGAAAAAGAATATCAAACGGAGTCCAAACGGAATGAAACCTTTGCGAGAGATATTTTTGGAGAAAATCACGCACAGGAAGCTTGAGAACCACGTCAGGAGAACGAGGGGCTGCCCACGAGGGTGGGGGGTGCGCCCCCAGAACCACGTCAGGAGAACGAGGGGCTGCCCACGAGGGTGGTGGGCGCGCCCCCCTTCCCAGGGCGCGCCCCCTGCCTCGTGGCCCCCTCGAGCGTCCCTCGGTTCCCTCCTTCTTCCTATATAAGTCTATGTACCCCAGAAACTCCGAAGACAGAGAGAAAACCCAAATTCCACCGCCGTATCTTCTGTTCCCGTGGAGATCCCATCTTGGAGCCCGTTCCGAAGCTCCACCGGAGGGGGATCCATCACAGAGGCCTTCATCATCATCATCATCGCCCTCGCCATGAGTTGTGAGTAGTTTACCACAGACCTTCTGGTCCATAGCTAGTATCTAGATGTCTTCGTACAAAGTTCTCCTCGGTCTTCGAGGAGATCTATTCGATGTAATCTCTTTTTGCGGTGTGTTTGTCGAGATCCGATGAATTGTGAGTTTATGATCAAGGTTATCTATGAAAGATAGTTGGTTCTTCTTTGAACTTTTTATGTGTGCTCATAATATCCTTGCAAGACTCTTCAAATTATTGGTTTGGTTTGGCCTACTAGATCTATAGTTCTTGCAATGGGAGAAGTGCTTGGCTTTGGGTTGAATCTTGCGGTGTCCTTTCCCAGTGACAGTAGGGGCAGCAAGGCACGTATTGTATTGTGGCCATCGAGGATAAAAAGATGGGGTTTATATCATATTGCTTGAGTTTATCCCTCTACATCATGTCATCTTGCTTAAGGCGTTACTCTGTTCTTATGAACTCAATACACTAGATGCATGCTGGATATTGGTCGATGTGTGGAGTAATAGTAGTAGATGCAGAATCGTTTCGGCCTACTTGTCTCGGACGTGATGCCTATATACAATGATCATGCCTAGATAGTCTCATAATTATTCGCTTTTCTATCAATTGGTCGTCAGTAATTTGTTTACCCGCCGTAGAATATCGCTATCATGAGAGAAGCCACTAGAGAAAACTATGGCCCCGGGTCTATTCTCAACATATCAATCTACATCTACTTTACTTTTACTGCTTTTATTTGCTGTGCTTATAAACTAAAAATACCAAAAATATAAACTATCATCTCTATCAGATCTCACTTTCGTAAGTGACCGTAAAGGGATTGACAACCCCTTATCGTGTTGGCTGCAAAGTTCTTATTTGTTTGTGCAGGTGCGAGGGACTCGTGCGTGGTCTCCTACTAGATTGATACCTTGGTTCTCGAAAACTGAGGGAAATACTTACGCTACTATGCTGCATCTCCCTTTCCTCTCCGAGGGAATACAACACAAGCTCAAGAGGTAGCACTTGTATATTCCAGTGATGGGCTTCCTCAAATGCCCTAGATCTTCATGAGCAAGCAAGTTGGATGCACACCCACTTAGTTTATTTTGATGAGCTTTCATACACTTATAGCTCTAGTGCATCCGTTGCATGGCAATCCCTACTCACTCACATTGATATTTATTGATGGGCATCTCCATAGCCCATTGATACACCTAGTTGATGTGAGACTATCTTCCTCTTTTGTCTTCTCCACAACCAGCACTCTATTCCACCTATAGTGCTATATCCATGGCTCACGCTCATGTATTGCGTGAAAGTTGAAAGGTTTGAAAAAAATTGGGTATGAAACAATTGCTTGGCTGAAACTAGGGTTGTGCATGATTTAAATATTTTGTGTGATGAAGAGGGAGCATAGCCAGACAATATGATTTTGTAGGGATAACTTTGTTTGGCCATGTTATTTTGAGAAGACACGATTGCTTTGTTAGTATGCTTGAAGTATTATTATTCTTATGTCAATATAGACTTTTGTCTTGAATCTTTCGGATCTGAACATTCATGGCACAATAAAGAAATTACATTGAGAATTATGTTGGTTAGCAATCCACATCAAAAATTCTTTTTTTATCATTTACCTACTCGAGGACGTGCAGGAATTAAGCTTAGGGATGCTTGATACGTCTCCAACGTATCTATAATTTTCGATTGTTCCATGCTATTATATATTCTATTTTGGATGTTTAATGGGCTTTATTATACACTTCTATATTATTTTTGGGACTAACCTACTAACCCAAGGCCCAGTGCAAATTGCTGTTTTTTGCCTAATTTAGTATTTCACATAAAAGGGATATCAAACGGAGTCCAAACGGAATGAAACCTTCGGGAGAGTTATTTTTGGAACCGTATCTACCCAGAAGACTTGGAGTACACACGAGGAAACGAGAGAGGCGACCACGAGGGTCCAGGGTGTGCCCAGGGGGCAGGTGCGCCCCCACCCTCGTGGGCCCCCTCTGGCTCCCTCGATGCCGTCCTTCCACCTATGTATATCCACGTACCCTAAAAACATCGAGGCAATAGAGAAAACCCTAATTCCACCGCCGCAACCTTCTGTTCCCGTGAGATCCCATCTTGCGGCCTGTTCCGCAGCTCCGCCGGAGGGGGGATCCATCACGGAGTGCTTCCACATCAACACCAAAGCCTCACCAATGATTTGTGAGTAGTTTACCATAGACCTTCGGGTCCATAGTTATTAGCTAGATGACTTCTTCTCTCTTTTTGGATGTCAATACAAAGTTCTCCTCGATCTTTGAGGAGATATATTCGATGTAATCTTTTTGCGGTGTGTTTGTCGAGATCCGATGAATCGTGGGTTTATGATCATGATTATCTATGAACAATATTTGATTCTTTTCTGAAATCTTTTATGTATGATTATAATATCCTTGCAAGTCTCTTCGAATTATTGGTTTGGTTTGGCCTTCTAGATCTATAGTTCTTGCAATGGGAGAAGTGCTTGGCTTTGGGTTCAATCTTGCGGTGTCCTTTCCTAGTGACAACAGGGGCAACAAGGCACGTATTGTATTGTTGCCATCAAGGATAAAAAGATGGGGTTTATATCATATTGCTTGAGTTTATCCCTCTACATCATGTCATGCTTAAAGCATTACTCTGTTCTTATGAACTTAATACTCTAGATGCATGTTGGATAGCGGTCGATGTGTGGAGTAATAGTAGTAGATGCAGAATCGTTCCGGTCTACTTGTCATGGACGTGATGCCTATATATAATGATCATGCTTAGATATTCTCATAACTATGCGATTTTCTATCAATTGCTCGACAGTAATTTGTGCACCCACCGTAGAATTCTGCTATCATGAGAGAAGCCACTAGTGAAACCTATGGCCCCCGGGTCTATCTTTATCATATTAATTTTCCATCAACTAGCCAATTTCTACCGCCGTTGCTTATTTGCTTTATTTACTTTCTGTTCTTATATCAAAAATACCAAAAATATTATACTATCCTATCTATCAGATCTCACTTTCGTAAGTGACCGTGAAGGGATTGACAGCCCCTTATCACGTTGGATGCGAAGTTCTTATTTGTTTGTGCAGGTGCGAGGGACTCGCGCGTGGTCTCCTACTGGATTGATACCTTGGTTCTAAAAAACTGAGGGAAATACTTACGCTACTGTGCTGCATCACCCTTTCCTCTTCAAGGGAATACAATGCAAGCTCGAGAAGTAGCAATGACCGAGACACCTCTACGATAATAACCAATAGTGAGACCTGGATGTCCATATTGGTTCCCACATATTCTATGAAGATCTTATCGGTCGAACCTTGATGTCAAGGATTCAGTCAATCCCGTATGTAGTTCCCTTTGTCTATCGGTATGTTACTTGCCCGAGATTCAATCGTCGGTATCTCCATACCTAGTTCAATCTCGTTACCAGCAAGTTTCTTTACTCGTTCCGTAATACAAGATCATGTGACTAACTCCTTAGTCATATTGCTTGCAATCTTCTTGTGATGCTATATTACCGAGAGGGCCCAGTGATACCTCTCCGTCATACGGAGTGACAAGTCCCAGTCTTGATCCATGCCAAGTTACATTGCGATGTTTGGTACACACAAGGTACTCCTCCGGTGCCAGTGAGTTGCATGATCTCGTGGTCATAGGAACATATACTTGACATGCAGAAAACGATAGCAATAAACTTGACATGACCATATGCTACGTTTATAGTTTGGGTCTTTGTCCATCACGTCATTCTCCTAGTGATGTGATCCCGTTATAGAATGACAACTCATGTCTATGGCTAGGAAATCCTAGCCATCTTTGATCCACGGGCTAGTCCGGTAAAGGCTCACCAGGGACACATTGTTGTCTATGTATCCACACATGTATTTGAGTTTTCGACCAACACAATTCTAGTATGGATAATAAACAATTATCATGAACAAGGAAATATAATAATAACTATTTTTTTATTTCCTCTAGGACATATTTCCAACAGAGAAAACTGTATAAAACTGTACAAATACAGCGCCAATAGGTAGATAAAAATAGAGAAAATATTAGTAGTAGCGCGGGGCGTGCAAATAGCAGCAACGTTGGTTTAGCAGTAGCAAGGGTCAGTAACCACACTACTGCTATATATGCACGGTTAGAAGTAGCGCTGGTAAACCCACGCTACTGCTAAGGTTTAGTTGTAGCGATGTAGTAGTAGTGCGTCCACCCGCGCTATGACTAGCACTATATCCAACACTGCTACTAGGGTTTTCCCTAGTAGTGAATGTTTGTCTGTCCCGGAAGCCACATCGGTCTGTGCACAAGTCAAGGGGGAACAAACACCCCTGTTTGTGTACACCCACAGGTGCAATAGTTGGAATTTTGTGTGGATGCTATATATACCCCTCCACCCCCTCTTGGCAAGCAAGAGAGCAATTGGTTCATGCCTACACTTCCACATCTCATTTTCTGAGAGAGAACTACCTACTCATGTGTTGAGATAAAGTGCATCCATTCCAACTATTTGGACCTTGATCTCTAGCCTTTTCCAAGTTGCTTTCCACTCAATCCTTTCTTCCACCATAGCCAAATCTATGAGATAGAGTTGAGTGTTGGGGAGACAATCATTTGAAGCATGAGAGCAAGGAGTTCATCATCAACACATCGTCTATTTGTTGGGGAACGTAGTAATAATTCAAAAAAATTCCTACATGTCACCAAGATCAATCTAGGGGATGCTAGCAACGAGAGAGAGGAAGTGGATCTTCATACCCTTGAAGATCACTAAGTGGAAGCATTGCAAAGAACGCGGTTGATGGAGTCGTACTCGCGACGATTCAAATCGCGGAAGATCCGATCTAGTGCCGAACGAACGGCGCCTCCACGTTCAACACACGTACAGCCTAGGGACGTCTCCTCCTTCTTGCTCCAGCAAGGGGGGAGGAGATGTTGAGGGAGAACTCTGGCAGCATGGCGGCGTGGTGGCGGTGGAGCTCGTGGTTCTCCGGTAGAGCTTCGCCAAGCTCAACGGAGGAGGAGGTGTAGGAGGGGGAGGAAGGGCAGCGCCGTAGTGTGGAGATCTGTCCAAGGGTCCGGATGCCTCTCTCTCTCTACCTCCCTATATATAGGGGTAAGGGAGGAGGAGGGGCGCCCTAGATCCAATCTAGGGGGCGGCGCCCAAGGCAGATGGGGGCGCCCCCTAGGGAAACCCTAGGGTGACTTGCCCCCCAAGCTAGGTGGAGGTAACCCTACATGGGGGCCCCCCTCTCCTGGTTACGTGGGAAAGGGTGTGGGGGCGCACAACCCCTTAGTGGGTTGGTTTGCCCCTCCTTGGCCCATAAGGCCCCGCAACACTTGCCGGGGCCCCCGAAACACCTTTCGGTCATGCTGTCCATAGCCTGGTACCCCCGGAACACTTCCAGACTCCAATACCCTTCGTCCAATATATTGATCTTCACCTCTGGATCATTCCGGAGTTCCTCGTCATGTCCGGGATCTCATCCGGGACTCCGAATAAGCTTCGGTGACCACATACAATTCCCATTACAACTCTAGCATCACCGAACCTTAAGTGTGTAGACCCTACGGATTCGGGAACCACGCATACATGATCTTGTGCTATGCTTAGGATTGGGTCTTGTCCATCACATCATTCTCCTAATGATGTGATCCCGTTATGAACGACATCCAATGTCCATGGAAACCATAACCATCTATTGATTAACGTGCTAGTCAACTAGAGGCTCACTTTATAGTAAAAAAAACTAGAGGCTCACTAGGGACATGTTGTGGTCTATGTATTCACACATGTATTACGGTTTTCGGTTAATACAATTATAGCATGAACAATAGACAATTATCATGAAAAAAAGTAATAATAACCATTTTATTATTGTCTCTAGGGCATATTTCCAACAATCTCCCACTTGCACCAGAGTTAATAATCTAGTTACATTGTGATGACTCGAACACCCATAGAGTTCTGGTGCTAATCATGTTTTGCTCGTGGAAGAGGTTTAGTCAATGGATCTGCGACATTCAGATCCGTATGTACTTTACAAATATCTATGTCTCCATCTTGAATATAACCACGAATGGAGTTCAAGCGGCGCTTGATGTGCTTGGTCTTCTTGTGAAACCTGGGCTCCTTGGCAATGGCAATAGCTCTAGTGTTGTCACAGAAGAGAGTCATCGGTCCCGACGTATTGGGAATCACTCCTAGGTTGGTGATGAACTCCTTCATCCAGACTTGTTTTTGCGCTGCTTCTGAAGCAGCTATGAACTCCGCTTCACATGTAGATGCCGCCATGACGCTTTGCTTGCAACTGTACCAGCCGACTGCCCCACCATTCAAAATATACACGTATCCGGTTTGTGACTTAGAGTCATCCGAATTCTGTTAAAGCTAGCATCGACGTAACCCTTTACGACGAGCTCTTAGGCACCTCCATAAACGAGAAACATATCCTTAGTCCTTTTCAGGTACTTCAGGATATTCTTGATCGCTGTCCAGTGTTCCATTCCGGGATCACTTTGGTACGTCCCTACAAAACTTATGGCAAGGTTCACATCAGGTCTGGTACACATCATGGCATACATAATAGAGCCTATGGCTGAGGCATTGGGGATGACACTCATCTTTTCTCTATCTTCTGCCGAGGTCGGGCATTGAGCTGCGCTCAATCTCACGCCTTGCAATACAGGCAAGAACCCCTTCTTGGACTGATCCATATTGAACTTCTTCAATATCTTGTCAAGGTATGTGCTTTGTGAAAGACCAATGAGGCGTATCGATCTATCTCTATAGATCTTGATGCCTAATATGTAAGCAGCTTCTCCAAGGTCCTTCATTGAAAAACACTAATTCAAGTAGGCCTTTATGATTTCCAAAAGTTCTATATCATTTCCCATCAACAATATGTCATTCACATATAATATGAGAAATGCTACAGAGCCCCCACTCACTTTCTTGTAAATACATGCTTCTCCATAAGTCTGTATAAACCCAAACGCTTTGATCACTTCATCAAAGCGAATGTTCCAACTCCGAGATGGTTGCACCAACCCATAGATGGAGCGCTGGAGCTTGCATACCTTGTCAACATTCTTAGGATCGATAAAACCTTCTGGCTGCATCATATACAATTCTTCCTTAAGGAAACCATTAAGGAATGTCGTTTTGACGTCCATTTGCCATATCGCATAATCATAAAATGCGGCAATTGCTAACATGATTTGGACGGACTTCAGCATCGCTGTGGGTGAGAAAGTCTCATCGTAGTCAACTCCTTGAACTTGTTGATAACCCTTAGCAACAAGCCGAGCCTTATAGACGGTCACATTACCATCCACGTCAGTCTTCTTCTTAAAGATCCATTTATTCTCTATGGCTTTTCGATCATCGCGAAAGTCCACAAAAGTCCATACGTTATTCTCATACATGGATCCTATCTCGGATTTCATGGCTTCAAGCCATTTGTTGGAATCTGGGCCCGCCATCACTTGTTCATAGTTCAAAGGTTCATCGTTGTCTAACAACATGATTTTCAAGACAGGGTTGCTGTACCACTCTGGTGCGGAACGTGTCCTCGTGGACCTACGAAGTTCAGTAGCAACTTGATCTAAAGTTTCATGATCATCATCATTAACTTCCTCTCTAGTTGGTGCAGGCACCACAGAAACATCTTCCTGTGTTGCGCTACTCTCCGGTTCAAGAGGGGGTATAATTACCTCATCAAGTTCTACTTTCCTCCCTCTTACTTCTTTCGAGAGAAACTCTTTCTCCAGAAAGGATCCATTCTTGGCAACAAAGATCTTGCCTTCAGGTCTGAGGTAGAAGGTATACCCAATAGTTTCCTTAGGGTATCCTATGAAGACACACTTTTACGATATGGGTTCAAGCTTTTCAGGTTGAAGCTTCTTGACATAAGCATCGCATCCCCAAACTTTCTGAAACGATAGCTTAGGTTTCTTCCGAAACCATAATTCATACGGTGTTGTCTCAACGGATTTAGATTGTGCCCTATTTAAAGTGAATGCGACGGTCTCTAAAGCATAACCCCAAAATGATAGTGGTAGATTGGTAAGAGACATCATAGATCGCACCATATCCAATAGAGTGCGATTACGACATTCGGACACACCATTACGCTGAAGTGTTCCAGGCGGCGTGAGTTGTGAAACAACTCCACGTTTCCTTAAGTGTGTGCCAAACTCGTGACTCAAATATTCTCCTCCACGATCTGATCGTAAAAACTTTATTTTCCTGTCACGTTGATTCTCTACCTCGCTCTGAAATTCCTTGAACTTTTCAAAGGTCTCAGACTTGTGTTTCATTAAGTAGACATACCCATATCTACTTAAGTCATCAGTGAGGGTGAGAACATAACGATAGCCACCGCGAGCCTCAATGCTCATTGGACCGCATACATCAGTATGTATTATTTCCAACAAGTTGGTTGCTCGCTCCATTGTTCCGGAGAAACGAGTCTTAGTCATATTTCCCAATAGGCATGGTTCGCACGTGTCAAATGATTCATAATCAAGAGACTCCAAAAGTCCATCTGCATGGAGTTTCTTCATGCGTTTGACATCAATATGACCAAGGCGGCAGTGCCACAAGTATGTGGGACTATCATTATCAACCTTACATCTTTTGGCATTCACACTATGAATGTGTAACATCACATTCGAAATTCAATTAAAATAAACCATTGACCAGCGGGGCATGACCATAAAACATATCTCTCATATAAATAGAACAACCTTTATTCTCGGATTTAAATGAGTAGCCATCTCACATCAAACGAGATCCAGATACAATATTCATGCTCAAAGCTAGTACTAAATAACCATTATTGTGGTTTAAACTAATCCCGAAGGTAGATGTAGAGGTAGCATGCCGACGGCGATCACATCGACCTTGGAACCATTCCCGACATGCATCGTCACCCCGTCCTTCGCTAGTCTCTGCTTATTCCGCAGCTCCTGTTTTGAGCTACAAATGTGAGCAACCGCACCGGTATCAAATACCTAGGATCTACTATGAGCGCTGGTAAGGTACACATCAATAACATGTATATCATATATACCTTTGACGTTGCCGGCCTTCTTATCCGCTAAGTATTTGGGGCAGTTCCGCTTCCAGTGACCATTTCCCTTGAAATAAAAGCACTCAGTCTCAGGCTTGGTTCCATTCTTTGGCATCTTCCCGGCAACTGACTTACCGGGCGTGGAAACTCCCTTGTCATCCTTCTTGAAGTTCTTCTTATCCTTGCCTTTCTTGAACTTAGTGGTCTTATTCACCATCAACACTTGATGTTCCTTTTTGATCTCCATCTCCGCTGATTTCATCATCGAATATAACTCAGGAATGGACTTCTCCATGCCTTGCATATTGAAGTTCATCACAAAGCTCTTGTAGCTAGGTGGAAGTGACTGGAGAATTCTGTCAATGACCGAGTCATCTGGAAGCGGTTGTGTGATACGTCTCCAACCTATCTATAATTTTTGATTGTTCTATGTTGTTATATTATCATTCTTGGATGTTTTACAAGCATTTTATAGTCATTTTATATCATTTTTTGGTACTAACCTATTGACATAGCGCCAAGTGCCAGTTGTTGTTTTCTGCATGTTTTTATATCACAGAAAATTAATATCAAATGGAGTCCAAATGCAGCGAAACTTTACGAAGATTTTTTATGGACCAGAAGACACCCAATGGGCCAAGGTAGCACCTGGGGGTGCTCCGAGGGGAGCACAACCCACCAGGGCGTGCCAGGAGGCCCAAGCACACCCTGGTGGGTTGTGCCCACCTCGGGTGCCCCCCGGACCGCCTCTTTGCTCTATAAATACCCCAATATTCCAGAAACCCTAGGGGAGCTGACGGAATTTCGACCCAGCCACCGAAGAGTCCAGAACCACCAGATCCAATCTAGACACCATCACGGAGGGGTTCACCACTTCCATTGGTGCCTACCCGATGATGCGTGAGTAGTTCTGTGTGGACCTATGGGTCCGTAGTCAGTAGCTTGATGGCTTCATCTCTCTTTTGATTATCAATACAATGGTCTCTTGGAGATCCATATGATGTAACTCTTTTGCAGTGTGTTTGTTGGGATCCGATGAACTTTGAGTTTATGATCAGATCTATCTTTCTATATCCATGAAAGTTATTTGAGTCTTCTTTTGATCTCTTATATGCATGATTGCTTATATCCTCGTATTTCTTCTCCGATATTGGGTTTTGTTTGGCCAACTTGATCTAATCTTGCCATGGGAAGAGGTGCTTTGTAGTGGGTTCGATCTTACGGTGCTTGATCCCAGTGACAGAAGGGGAACCGACACGTAAGTATCGTTGCTACTAAGGATAAAACGATGGGGGTTTATTTCTACATAAATAGATCTTGTCTACATCATGTCATCGTTCTTATTGCATTACTCCGTTTCTCCATGAACTTAATACACTAGATGCATGATGGATAACGGTCGATGTGTGGAGTAATAGTAGTAGATGCAGGCATGAGTCGGTCTACTAATCTTGGACGTGATGCCTATATAATGATCATTGCCTGGATATCGTCATGATTATTTGAAGTTCTATCAATTGCCCAACAGTAATTGTTTTCCCACAGTTTTCTATTTTTCTCGAGAGAAGCCACTAGTGAAATCTATGGCCCCCGGGTCTCTTTCTCATTTTATTTGCCTTTCCGATCTATTCTCCTTTGCTTTTATTTTCTGATCTACTAAACCAAAAACCCAAAAATACTTTGCTGCAATTTATCTTATTTATCAATTAATCTATGAATATTTACAAGTCTATCACGTCCGTTACCCGAAAGGGATTGACAACCTCTTTTACACGTCGGGTTGCGAGTATTTGTTATTTATGTGCAGGTGATGTTTACGTTGTGTTGATTGGTTCTCCTACTAGTTCGATAACCTTGGTCTCATCACAGAGAGAAATACCTACCGCTGCTATACTACATCATCCCTTCCTCTTTGCGGAAATACCGACGTAGTTCTAGTAGTCATCAAAAGGAATTTCTGCCGCCGTTGCCGCGGAGCACCTTCAACATATTCAAGGTTCCCAATCACAACTCTCATCTCCCCTCACTTACGTTATTTTCTATTTGCCTCTCGTTTTCATCTCCCCCACTTCATAAACATTTATCGTTATTATTCGCCATCTTTTCCGTTTGCCATTTTTCCGATCGAATCTATCGCCTACTTGCGTTCTTGTTTACAATTGCTCAAAAATGACGCAAGAGAACACTAAGTTATGTGATTTTTCCAATACCAACAACAATGATTTTATTGGCACTCTGATTGCTCCTCCCGCCACTAGTGCGGAGACTTGTGATATTAATACTGCTTTGTTGAATATTGTCATGAACGATCAATTTCCCGGACTCCTAATGAGGATGCCGCATCCCATCTCAATACCTTCGTGGAATTATGCGACATGCAAAAGAAAAGAGATGTGAACAATGATGTTGTGAAATTGAAATTATTTCCGTTTTCCTTGCGAGATCATGCAAAAAATTGGTTTTCTTCTTCACCTCGCAATAGCATTGATTCTTGGAACAGATGCAAAGATGCTTTTATTACTGAATATTTTCCGCCCACAAAAATTATTTCCCTTAGAACCCATATAATGAATTTCAAGCAACTTGAACATGAGCATGTTGCACAATCTTGGGAAAGGATGAAAATGATGCTAAGGAATTGCCCAACTCATGGGTTAAATCTTTGGATGCTCATACAATTTTTTTATGCGGGATTGAATTTTTTTCTCAAAATCTTTTGGATTCTGCCGCTGGTGGCACTTTTATGGAAATTACTTTGGGTGAAGCCAAGAAATTGCTTGATAATATTATGGCGAATTATTCGCAATGGCATACCGAAAGGGCGCCGACAAGCGAAAAGATTAATGCGGTTGAGATTGATTCTTTAATTGAAAAAGTTGATGCTCTTACGAAAATGGTTGCTAGTAAAAGTGTTCCTATTGATCCTAATGATATGCCTTTGTCTACCTTGATTGAGAAAACTAGTGATGCTATAGATGTGAACTTTATCTCTAGAAATAATTTTAACAACAATGCTTATAAAGGTAATTATAATCCTAGGCCTTTTCCTAGTAATTCCTCTAATAATTATGGTAATTCCTATGGAAATCAATCTATAATAATAATAGGAACACCTATGATCTAGAGAATAATATTAAAGAATTTATCAATACCCAAAAAATGCTTCCATAGAAGAAAAATTGAATAAGATTGATGATATGTCTAGGAGTATTGATAGGATTTCTCATGATGTGGAAAATCTCAAGTTGTGATTTTTCGTGCTTAAAGTTGAAGAATCAATTAAAGCTCTTTATGTTCCTATGGATGAAAGTAAGAAAAGAACCGCCATGCTTAGAGCTAAATGAGAATTTTTAGAAAAGGCGTTTTCTAGTGATTGCTTTCATAAAAATGATGAAGACATTAAAATGATTGGTGTTTCTTCCATTGATTCTTTGTTTAGTAATGTTCAACTTGATGGTAAAGGGACTGAAGAAGAGTCAAATTTAGGTAGAAGGCGTCCCAATATTTCGGAGGGTGAAAATCTTGTTGAGAAATTTGATAAAGGTGGGTTTGGAGAGGTCAAGCCTTTAACTAGAAATGTGCCCACTATTTTGGATTACAAAGACTTTAATTATGATAGTTGTTCCTTGATTGATTGTATTTCTTTGTAACAATCCATGATTAATTCACCCCATGCTTATGAACAAAATAAAGCTTTTACTAAACATATTGTTGATGCTATGATGAAAGCTTTAGATGATAAGTTGGAATTAGAAATATCAATTCCTAGAAAGTTGCATGCAAATGGGAACCTACCATCAAAATCAAAATTAAAAATTATGAGTGTTTTTCTTTGTGTGATTTGGGTGCTAGTGTTTCCAAGATTCTGAAATCTCTTTGTGATGTTCTTGGTCTTACCAATATTGAAGATTGCTCTCTTAATTTGTATTTGGAGGATTCCACTATTAAAAAGCCTTTAGGAAGGATTAATGATGCTCTTATTCTCGCAATAGGAACTATGTACCCATAGAATTTATTGTTCTTGACACCGAATGCAATCCGTCTAGCCCTATTATACTTGGTAGACCATTTTTGCGCACCATTGGCGCGGTGATTGACATGAAAGAAGGGAACATTAAATTCCAATTTCCCTTGAGAAAGGGCATGGAACACTTCCCTAGAACCAAGATCAAATTTCCTTATGAATCTATAATGAGGGCAACTTATGGAACATCCAACAAGGATTACAACACTTGAGATCTTGGAATTATCCCTAGCTAAGGGTGTAAAACAATATCGCTTGTTGGGAGGAAACCCAACTTGTATCTTTTTGCTTTTTGATTTCCTTGCTGTTTTAAATAAAAAAACCTTTAACACATCTATTTATATGTGTTTTTGAGGTTGAATAAAGGTTTGTGCCAAGCAAAGCCTTAGGAACATGTTGGGTGTTAGTAGATTTGATCTTACTGAAAAACAGAAACTTTTACGCTCACGAGAAAAATTCTCATTTTTAACAGAAGATTGTTTTTTGGTTGATTCTTTTTGAAGAAGATTAATATACAAATTGCCAACGTGGCCCTATTTTTTCAGAATTTTAAGAGTTGCAGAAGTATTCGAAACTTCCAGATTACTACAGACTGTTCAGTTTTTGACAAATTCTGTTTTTATTGTGTTATGTGCTTGTTTTGATGATTCTATGGTTTTCTTTGATGATTTTTTGTCATATAAAAGTTGCAATACAGTAGATATAATACAAATACAAAATATGAATTGGTTTGCTACAATACATATAGTAGTGATTTGCTTTCTTATACTAACGGATCTCATGAAGGTTTTGTTGAGTTTTATGTCATTGAAGTTTTCAAGTTTTGGGTTATCTTACGATGGATGAAGGAATAAGGAGTAAGAAAAAGCCTAAGCTTGGGGATGCCCCGGCATTCCAAGCTATTATCCAAAGAGAAGCAAGCAACTAAGCTTGGGGATGCCCCCGAGTGGCATCCGCTCTTTCTTCTAACGACCATCGGTATTTCACTCGAAACTATATTTTTATTCATCACATGATATGTGTTTTGCTTGGAGCGTCTTGTATGATATGAGTCTTTGCTGATTTTGTTTTGCTTTTTAAGTCATCAATACTTGCTGTACACATCTATTTGAGAGAGCCAAAATTATGCCATGACTAGTTAGAATAGTTCTCTATGCTTCACTTAAATTCTTATCTGCTATGGATTTGCTCTAGTGCTTCACTTATATCTTTTTGAGCATGGTGTGCTTTAATATTTTTAAAGAAATACTATCTTGCTTCACTTAGATTTATTTGAGAGTTAGTAGACTTTTAAGAAATTCTCTCTTGCTTCACTAAATTATTTTGAGAGAAAGAAAATTATTATGCTCATGATCTTCACTTATATTTGTTTGAGCTTATCAAAAGCAACACATGAAAATTAGTCCCAAAGTGATAGATATCAAAGAAGGATATAATAAAAACTTTCATGAAGATCATTGGACAAAATAAACTTGATTCCTTGTAGTAGTTTTGAGACGTGAAGATGTGATATGTGAGTGATGTTGATGAGTAATTAGGCTTTAGTAAGAATATTAGTGCTAAAGTTTGTGATTCCCTATGCAAGCACGAAAGTCAATAATTATGCAATGAAATTATATCCTACTTGTGGTGCATTAATCCGTGTTATTTATGCTCAATGTTCGCTTATGAGATTATTCGTTTCATGGTTGGTCGCTTCCCAGTCTTTTGCTAGCCTTCATTTTGCACTAAGTATGATCACTACTTGTGTGCATCCAAAATCCTTTAAACCAGTTTTGCCACATGTGTCCACCATACCTACATATATGCGGTATTTCCTTGCCGTTCTAAGCAAATTTGTATGTGCCATCTCTAATTTTCAAAATAAATTTCCCTTTTGTGTGCCCGTACCGCTCGCGAGGCGGTGACGGGTGGCCAATATTTTCCATGCTAGATGTGTTATTCTCACAATTAGTGTTTATTCACTTATCGCTGCACGAGAGTAAGGCAAAGGTATTAGGGATGCCCAGTCCTGAAATGAAACACAAATTTACTTTATGTTGTCAAATAATAAATTCCTTGGAAAGCGTTGGTATGGAAGGCAACCGTGGATTCGGCTAGCCATGGCTTGTGAAAGTTTGGTGGAAAAGGAATAAACTTTATTTTATGTTTGGGAACTGCCTATGATATATCTAGCATGGAAAGTGTTGGGAACCTCAAGTCGTTTTTGTTGGTGGGAAAAGTATATCTCCCAAAATATTTTTATCTCTCAATTTAAGCTTTGAATTCTGGCACCTCTACAAATCCCTACTTCCCTCCGCGAAGGGCCTTTCTTTTACTTACGCAATTTTTATTTTTGAATTTGAGTCTCCATCTTCTCTTATAAAGCACCAACTAGGAAACACTATGATCATACTTGAGCATTGGGTGTAACTAATATGCGAGTGTGTTTCATGAATGGATCAATGGTTGAGCATGATGGGCTAGGGATAACTTGTTTTAGCATTAATATTTTGAAAGACATGATTGCTTGTTGATATGTTTGAGTATTTAAATCTCATGTCAAAACTAGACTATTGCTTTGAACCATATGAAAGTCCAAATATCCATGGTAGAAAGAAAAGACTATGATATGACATGATAGGCAGCATTCCACATCAAAAATGTTGTTTTTATCTCTTACCTACTCAAGGACGAGCAGGAGTTAAGCTTGGGGATGATGATACATCTCCAACGTATCTATAATTTTTTTATTGTTCCATGCTGTTATATTATCATTCTTGGATGTTCTATAAGCATTTTATAGTCATTTTATATCATTTTTTGGTACTAGCCTATTGACATAGTGCCAAGTGCCAGTTGCTGTTTTCTGCATGTTTTTTACATCTCAGGAAATCAATATCAAACGAAGTCCAAATGCAGCGAAACATTACGGAGATTTTTTATGGACCGGAAGACACCAAATGGGCCAAGGCAGCACCTGGGGGTGCTCTGAGGGGAGCACAACCCACCAGGGCACGCCAGGAGGCCCAGGCGCACCCTGGTGGGTTGTGCCCACCTCGGGTGCCCACCGAACCGCCTCTTTGCTCTATTAATACCCCAATATTCCAGAAACCCTAGGGGAGTCGACGGAATTTCGATCTAGCTGCCGCAGAGTCCAGAACCACCAGATCCAATCTAGACACCATCATGGAGGGGTTCACGACTTCCATTGGTGCCTCTCCGATGATGCGTGAGTAGTTCCTTGTAGACCTACGGGTCCGTAGTTAGTAGCTAGATGGCTTCATCTCTCTCTTTTGATTATCAATACAATGGTCTCTTGGAGATCCATATGATGTAACTCTTTTGCGGTGTGTTTGTTGGGATCCGATGAACTTTGAGTTTATGATCAGATCTATCTTTTTATATCAGTGAAAGTTATTTGAGTCTTCTTTTGATCTCTTATATGCATGATTGCTTATAGCCTCGTATTTCTTCTCCGATATTGAGTTTTGTTTGGCCAACTTGATATATTTATCTTGCCATGGGAAGAGGTGCTTTGTAGTGGGTTCGATCTAACGGTGCTTGATCCCAGTGACAGAAGGGTAACCAACACATAAGTATCGTTGCTACTAAGGATAAAATGATGGGGGTCTATTTCTACATAAATAGATATTGTCTACATCATGTCATCGTTCTTATTGCATTACTCCATTTCTCCATGAACTTAATACACTAGATGCATGCTAGATAGCGGTCGATGTGTGGAGTAATAGTAGTAGATGCAGGCAGGAGTCGGTCTACTAGTCTTGGACGTGATGCCTATATAATGATCATTGCCTAGATTTCATCATGATTATTTGAAGTTCTATTAATTGCCAAATAGTAATTGTTTTCCCACCATTTGCTATTTTTCTCGAGATAAGCCACTAGTGAAATCTACGGCCCCCGGGTCTCTTTCTCATATTATTGCCTTTGCGATCTATTTTCCTTTGCTTTTATTTTCAGATCTACTAAACAAAAAACCCAAAAATACTTTGCAATTTATCTTATTTATCAATCAATCTATCAATATTTACGGCTCTATCACATCCGTTACCCGAAAGGGATTGACAACCCCTTTTACACATCGGGTTGCGAGTATTTGTTATTTGTGTGTAGGTGTTGTTTACATTGTGTTGCTTGGGTCTCCTACTGGTTCGATAACCTTGCTCTCATCACTGAGGGAAATACCTACCGCTGCTATACTGCATCATCCCTTCCTTTTTTGGGGAAATACCAACGTAGCTCAAGCAGTCATCATTGTGCAACCGAGATATTTTGAGTATATGCTCGCTGACAGAACTGTTTTCCTCCATCTTACAACTGAACAACTTGTTGGATACTCCATATCTCTCGACCCGGGCATGAGCTTGGAAAACCATTCTCAGCTCTTGGAACATCTCATATGCTTCGTGTTGCTCAAAAGGCTTTTGGAGCACTGGTTCTAAGCTGTAAAGCATGCCGCACTGAACCAGGGAGTAATCATCACTACGCGGCTGTCAGGCGTTCATAATGTCTTGAGTTGCTGGGAAAATGGGTGCGTCACCTAGCGGTGCTTCAAGGACATATGCTTTCTTGGAAGCTATGAGGATGATCCTCAAGTTACAGACCCAGTACGTATAGTTGCTTCCATCGTATTTCAGCTTGGTTTTCTCTAGGAACACGTTGAAGTTGAGGGCAACATTAGCGTGGGCCATTGGATCTACAAGATATATTGTAAAGACAATTTTGGACTAAGTTCATGATAATTAAGTTCATCTAATCAAATTATTTAATGAACTCCCACTCAGATAAACACCCTCTGGTCATCTATGTGATACATGATCCAAATTCACTAGTCCGTGTCCGATCATCACGTGAGACAGACTAGTCATCAATGGTGAACATCTCCATGTTGATCGCATCTACTATACGACTCATGTTCGACTTTTCGGTCTCTCATGTTCCGAGGCCATGTCTGTACATGCTAGGCTCGTCAAGTTAACCTAAGTGTTTCGCATGCGTAAATCTGTCTTACACCCGTTCTATGCGAACATTAGAATCTATCACACCCGATCATCACGTGGTGCTTTGAAACAACGAACCTTCGCAACGGTGCACACTTAGGGGGAACATATTTCTTGAAATTTTAGTGAGGGATCATCTTATTTATGCTACCGTCGTTCTAAGCAAATAAGATGTAAACATGATAAACATCACATGCAAATCATAAAGTGACATGATATGGACAATATCATCTTGCGCCTTTGATCTCCATCTTCGAGGCGCGGCATGATAACCGTCACCGGCATGACACCATGATCTCCATCATCATGATCTCCATCATCGTGTCTTCATGAAGTTGTCTCGCCAACTATTACTTCTACTACTATGGCTAACGTTAGGAATAAAGTAAAGTAATTACATGGCATTTTTATTGACTCGCTGGTCATACAATAAATTAAGACAACTCCTATGGCTCCTGCAGGTTGTCATACTCATCGACATTCAAGTCGTGATTCCTGTTACAAGAACATGATCAATCTCATACATCACATATATAATTCATCACATCCTTTTGGCCATATCACATCACATAGCATACCCTCCAAAAACAAGTTAGACGTCCTCTAATTGTTGTTGCATGTTTTACGTAGCTGCTATGGGTTTCTAGCATGAACGTTTCTTACCTACGCAAAAGCCACAACGATGATATGCCAATTGCTATTTACCCTTCAGAAGGACCCTCTTCATCGAATCCGATCCGACTAAAATGGGAGAGATAGACAACCGCTAGCCACCTTATGCAACAAGTGCATGTCAGGCAGTGGAACCAGTCTCACGTAAGCAAACGTGTAAAGTCAGTCCGGGCCGCTTCATCACACAATGCCGCCGAATCAAGATAGGACTAGTTACGACAAGCAAATTGACCAAATCATCACCCACAACTACTTGTGTTCTACTCGTGCATAGAATCTACGCATAGACCTAGCTCATGATGCCACTGTTGGGGAACGTAGTAATAATTCAAAAAAATTCCTACGTGTCACCAAGATCAATCTAGGAGATGCTAGCAACGAGAGAGAGGGAGTGCATCTTCATACCCTTGAAGATCGGTAAGAGGAAGCGTTGCAAAGAACACGGTTGATGGAGTCGTACTCGCGGCGATTCAAATCGTGGAAGATCCGATCTAGCGCCAAACGGACGGCGCTTCCGCGATCAACACACGTATAGCCCAGGGTCGTCTCCTGCTTCTTGATCTAGCAAGGGGGGAGGAGAAGTTGAGGGAGAACTCCGGCAGCACGACGGCGTGGTGGCGGTGGAGCTCGTGGTTCTCCGGCAGAGCTTCGCCAAGCTCAACGGAGGAGGAGGAGGTGTAGAAGGGGGAGGAAGGGCGGCCGTAGCGTGGATATCTGTCCAAGGGTCCGGATGCCCTTCTCTCTACCTCTCTATATATAGGGGAAGGGAGGAGGAGGGTGCCCTAGATCCAATCTAGGGGGTGATGTCTACTACGCAACCTTCTTCTTGTAGACATTGTTGGGCCTCCAAGTGCAGAGGTTTGTAGGACAGTAGCAAATTTCCCTCAAGTGGATGACCTAAGGTTTATCAATCCGTGGGAGGTGTAGGATGAAGATGGTCTCTCTCAAACAACCCTGTAACCAAATAACAAAGAGTCTCTTGTGTCCCCAACACACCCAATATAATGGTAAATTGTATAGGTGCACTAGTTCGGCGAAGAGATGGTGATACAAGTGCAATATAGATGGTAGATATAGGTTTTTGTAATATGAAAATATAAAAACAACAAGGTAACTAATGATAAAAGTGAGCATAAATGGTACTACAATGCTTTGAAACAAGGCCTAGGGTTCATACATTCACTAGTGCAAGTTCTCAACAATAATAACATAACTGGATGATATAACTATCCCTCAACATGCAACAAAGAGTCACTCCAAAGTCAGTAATAGCGGAGAACAAACGAAGAGATTATTGTAGGGTACGAAACCACCTCAAAGTTATTCTTTTTGATCGATCTATTCAAGAGTCCGTAGTAAAATAGCACGAAGCTATTCTTTCCATTCGATCTATCATAGAGTTCGTACTAGAATAACACCTTAAGATACAAATCAACCAAAACCCTAATGTCACCTAGATACTCCATTGTCACCTCAAGTATCCGTGGGCATGATTATACGATATGCATCACACAATCTCAGATTCATCTATTCAACCAACACAAAGAACTTCAAAGAGTGCCCCAAAGTTTCTACCGGAGAGTCAAGACAAAAATGTGTGCCAACCCCTATGCATAGATTCTGAAGGTCACGGAACCCGCAAGTTGATCACCAAAACATACATCAAGTAGATCACGTGATATCCCATTGTCACCACAGATAAGCACATGCAAGACATACATCAAGTGTTCTCAAATCCTTAAAGACTCGATCCGATAAGATAACTTCAAAGGGAAAACTCAATCCATTACAAGAAAGTAGAGGGGGAGAAACATCATAAGATCCAACTATAGTAGCAAAGCTCGCGATACATCAAGATCGTGACATCTAAAGAACACGAGAGAGAGAGATCAAACACATAGCTACTGATACATACCCTCAGCCCTGAGGGTGAACTACTCCCCCATCGTCATGGAGAGCGTCGGGATGATGAAGATGGCCACCGGAGAGGGATTCCCCCCTAAAGCAGGGTGCCAGAACGGGTCTAGATTGGTTTTCGGTGGCAACAGAGGATTGCGGCGGCGGAACTCCCGATCTAGGTTATTTTCTGGAGGTTTCTGTATATATAAGGGGTGTTGGAGTCGGGAACAAGTAAGGGGGGGTCCCCGTGGCGGCCACGAGATAGGGGGCGCGCCCACGGGGTGGGCGCGCCCCGCACCCTCGTGGGTAGCCCGAGACTCCCTTGGTCCATCTCCGGTACTCCTTGGGCTTCTTCTGGTCCAAAAACATCCTTCGTTGAGTTTCAGGTCAATTGGGCTCCGTTTGGTATTCCTTTTCCGTGATACTCAAAAACAAGGAAAAAACAAAAACTGCCACTGGGCTCTGGGTTAATAGGTTAGTCCCAAAAATCATATAAAAGTGTATATTAAAGCCCATTAAACATCCAAAACAGATAATATAATAGCATGGAACAATCAAAAATTATAGACACGTTGGAGACGTATCAAGTATCCCCAAGCTTAATTCCTGCTCGTCCTCGAGTAGGTAAATGATAAAAACAGAATTTTTGATGTAGAATGCTACCAAACATAATTCTCAATGTAATTTTCTTTATTGTGGCATGAATGTTCAGATCCGAAAGATTCAAGACAAAAGTTTAATATTGACATAAGAGTAATAATACTTCAAGCATACTAACAAAGCAATTATGTCTTCTCAAAATAACATGGCCAAAGAAAGTTCAGCCCTACAAAATCATATAGTTTGGCTATGCTCCATCTTCGTCACTGTCGGTGTACTAGAGTAGGGGTACCCTAGTATCCCGAACTTGTGCACGGGCAGTCGCAGCGTCCCGCGGCAAGGCTTGCCGGGTGACCGCCAAGGTCCTCTGTGGTTCCTTTGGAGCCATTCAAGAACAAAGTATTTAAGCCAAGAAGACAAGACCCCGGCAAGAGGAGCTTGCCGGAAAGGCCACTCAAGGCACAAGACCCCGGCAAGAGGAGCTTGCCGGGAAGGCCAACCAAGGCATCTCAAGGAACTTGCCGAGGCGCGCCACGCGTCCCGGCAAGGCCCGGTGAGTGGCAAGCTCCCGGACACGGCAAGACAACAACCGCGGCAAGGCACTTGCCGCGGCAAGCTTCCACTCTGTACCCGCGCTCTAGCACATCCACCAACATGTCGCCCTGGGACCCTTCCAGGCGTACCTGGCGGGAGGCTGTGCAGCCAGCGGCACGCGGTGGCAAGCGGCGCTGACAAGATCGTCATCGTGGCGAGCGGTGGCGTCCCTGACGGTCCCTTTTTGCACTATTTGGGCGACACAGACGGGCATTCAATGCCTTTGTCCCCTGCCGTCAGGGTTAGGAATGATACACTGTATAGGTAGTTGTACCAACTGCAACACCTTTCTGTTTTTACCCTTATCTGCGTTGCCACCTGTCGGTGACCCCTTGAGCATATAAAAGGAGGCCCATGCGCAACGTAGAGGGGAGTCGAAGAAGGAGAACGCCACGCTCGGTCTCGTTAGCTGCTGCAATGCACTGTAGCACTCAGCGCTCCCGAGCAAGAACTCAATACAAACCATAAAGCAGGAGTAGGGTTTTACGCATCCGTGCGGCCCAAACCTGGGTAAACTGCTCGTGTGCTTCGCCTCGATCTGCTCTTCGCGCGTCCTCCGCCCCCTATGAACCGAAAGGGGCTCGGTCCGCCGGACCCCATAGGTGCTCGTGGATCAGTTTCCCCGACATCTTTGGCGCGCCAGGTAGGGGTGCGTCGAGGTTGTGTGAACCTGATCCGGCGTTCACACGAGCTAGATCTTCATCATCTTCATCGATATGCCGTCGAAGAAGAAGGCTTCGGAGGCGGCTGCTATGTCCGCGTCGATCCCACCACCGCCGGAGCAAACGGCTGGTGGGGTAGACGCTGGCGGAAGAACGGGCGTCGACGATGGAGCTCATGGTGCCGCCAAGTCCAAGGACAAGGCTGCGTTGCCCATCGGCGGCGTAGTCGACTCCCACAACGACCGGGCACACTCCAAGACCTCGGCGTCCGTACATGCACCGCGCCCATCTCAGGAGGCGCGGGACCGGCAGTGTCATGGTACTCACGGCACCATACGCTTGCTGGACCAAGATCGAGCTGGTGGATCTCGGAATGCTCAAGACCAGCATGCACGCCAACATGCTGGCACGAGCAAGGCACGGTCGCCTGAACGGGATACTGCTCCTTCTAACATAGTTAGAAGTCCGAGCATATCCCGCTCCTCACACCGTTCGCCACCGCTACCCGCCACTCCAGCAGAAGCTTTGGCGCGAGCTCAACTGCTCCTAGACTTCCCTCCAACGGCAGACAAGATCGACGACAGGAGGGCCACCATTCAGAGTCTCATCGGCTTCGCCAACGGCGACACTCCGTGGCAGCCGAATACGTCGCAGCCGCGGCAAGTCAGCCAGGCACGAGCCGATGGCGACAAGACCGGTGGGGGTGCAACCACCGTGCACTCTCCACCCCGAAGGCCAAGATCGCCGACTCATCGGATCCACCTCGACAGCGACTCCACCGCGTCATCAGATCCGCGAGCTCATCGCGATCAGCGCCAAGTTCTTCACGAACGACAGCAAGAGGACGCTCGTACTCGCATCGAGCGCCGAAGAGAAGCGCGGCGTCAATCAGACCAGCGCGCTGGGCCCGCTGTCGACATGCATGCGCCAGGGGGACCAAGCGACTTGCTGTACGCGGTAGGTTGTCCTACGTTTACTCGCGAGCTGCGGCAAGTCCAGTGGCCCAGCATGAAGAATTTCAAGCCAGACGTACCAGAGAAGTACGACGGCAAGACGCATCCGTCGGAGTTCCTCAGCATCTACACCATCGCGGTGCAAGCTGCCGGGGGGCGAGATAACAAAATCCTTGCCAACTACTAGCCACTGGTGCTCAAACCCAACGTGAGGTCCTAGCTCATGCACTTGCCGGACAACTCCATATCCTCCTGGGCGGACCTATGCCATCAGTTTGTCGGCGCCTTTACAGGCGGCCACAAACCTCATGGCCAAGAAAGTGACCTTCATCTGCTCGCCCAGAAGGAAGGAGAGCCCCTTGATACGTCCAAAACGTATCTAAAATTTCTGCTTGCTCCATGCCACTTTTGGGTGATATTGCTATGATATTCATACACTTCCATACACCTTTGATCATATTTGGACTAACTTACTAATCCAGTGCACCCCAGTGCCAGTTTTTGTTTTCGGCTGTTTTTGTATTTCAGGATTTCACGTTTCGAGAACTGCCCAGAAAAATCCAGAAAAATTATATAAAAAATCAGCGACACGGAAACAACACTGCGTCCGAAGGGCAGCCTGGGGGGGGGGCATCAGGGCTCCAGGCGCCTTGGCGGCGCGCCCCCCCTGGGCCGCGCCGGGGGGGGGGAGGGGCGCCTGGGCCCCCCGAAGCCCGTCCGGTGCCCCCCTTTGGCATATATTTAGAGGGACCTCCGAAACCCTCGGAACAGGACTTCATTTCGCGATCCCATCTCTGTTCCGCTGCCGTCACCGCTTCCAAGATCGGGAGCACCAGGAGAACTCTTCCCGGCACCCTGTCGGAGGGGAGGATCACCACCGGGAGCTTCTCCACCACCATGGACACCTCCCGGATGACTCGTGAGTAGTCTCCCTTGGACCATGAGTCCATGACCAGTAGCTATGTGATGTTCTCCTCCCGTTCTTGTGCTTCACTAATTAGTCCTCGTGAGCTGCCCTACATGATCGAGGCACCTATGTAATCCTTATGCTGTTGCTATGTTGAGTTTGCTGGGATCCGATGGATTATGAGATTATGTTCAGATTGATCTTGAGTAATATATTTGATTCACCTCTTTTATATTTTAGTTCATAAGTAATTCTTGCATGTTCTCCGTTGTTATTTATTGCTTTGGCCGAGTAGTAAGTAGTGACTCCAAGAGGGAACGTTATGCTCGATTGTGGGTTCATGCCCCTCGATGACTAGCTTGAGTGACAGAAACATGAGTCTAGGGGATGTGTTGTTGCCACAAGGGGGAAAACAACGGTGCTTGAGCCCGCGGGTGCAAGGATTGTTTACTTTACGCAAAGTTCTTTTAATGCAGTTGTCTGTTGCATTGAGTTTACACTATGGGTGGGACTCGCAACTTAATACCAGCGAGATGTTCTGGATAGATATCTCAAGGTGGATGATTAGTAGTAGATATTGATGGATTTCGGTCTACTTACTTTGGCGTACCGCCCATGCTTTGAACCTCAACCTTTCTTGCAATGTAGTCAGCATTGGTTTGCGTTCGTGGTCCTGTCAATTGCCCAGCTATAATTTGTTTACCTCACATAGCTGTTTTATCGTCTTTTGGGAGAGAGACATCACTAGTGAACATCATGAGACTCCGGTCCATATTACCATCATTGATCACACCCGCTATTTACTTTTCGCTATTTACTTACTATTGCAAAAAACTATCTATCACTACTATCATTGCTTTTAACCCTTTGTGAACTACAAGGCCGGAGAGATTGACAACCTCTCTGTACTCGATGGGAGCAAAGTTATTTGTATCTGTGTGCAGGTCCACGTTGATTGCTACTAATCTGGCGCCGTAGCAATTGACACCTACTTGTTGAACCTAGGAGTCTCTGGGGAATCGATCCCTGGCATCTTTGCTAGGGGAAAACACTTCTACTTACTTCATCTTACACCTTCCACTTGGGGTAACCAACGAGGGGTTCGAGGCCCATCACCCCTGCGCAAGTATATTCAGATATTTAGCCGTGTACAGCACAACATCCCAGATGTCCACCCTGCCGCGGTCATCAGTGCGTTCCATCGGAACGTGCGTAACCGCAGGATGCGGGAGGAGATGGCGATGTGCAAGATCAGGGACGTCAGTGAGCTGTATGCCCTGGCCGACAAGTGTGCACGTGCTGAGGAAGGGAGGAAACTCCCCGGAGAGGATGCAGGAGCAGGAGGATCTGACAACGAAGATGCTGCCCCGGCAAAGAAAAACCGGCGGCGGAACAACAGGAAGAAGAAAGGAAAAGATGTGCTAGTCGTCGAGCAGTCCGGCAACGAAGGTGGCGCCCAGAAAGCCAAAGTTGGCAGCTCCGGCAAGGAGATTGCCGCATGCACCAACTGCCAGGCTGTGGCGGCCGCCGACAAGCAGGACGGCACCGACAAGCAGTACTGCAAGATCCACCGCACCAAGGGTCATGACCTCCAGAACTGCAAGAGGGTCGAGCAGCTTGTCGAGCAACAAAAGGCTGAATACGAGCGACGCGACAAGGAGAAGGACCAAGGAGGTGCTGGAGGATCCGGCACGAAGCGCCTGGGCCGGGGAGGACGCCGCGGCAAGGCCAAGCAGCGGCAAGGAGACAGACCTCCCCGCGACTGTGACAAGGATGAAGATGACGACGACGATGAGGACATGGATGATGTCGAGACCAGTGAGCAGGAGTTCCAGAAAGCCACATAAGTCTTGTGCGTTGACGGCGGTGCTTCTCTGCATACTTCACACCGCAACTCAAGCAGTGGGTGCGGGAAGTCAGTGCGGCAGAACCACCTGTCGAGTCACGCAAGCTTCTGAAATGGTCCAGCACGCCTATCATCTTTGATATTGAGGACCACCCTGATCGCACAACTGCGGTCGGGTGCTTGTCGATGTTGGTTTCACCAACTATCTGCAACCTCAAGGTCACTAAGATGCTAGTTGACGGCGGGGCCGGCTTGAACCTGATCTCCTCCGCTGTACTCCAGAAACTCCAGATCCCTGACAGCGAGCTCGAAGAGACCGGCACATTCCAAGGAATCAACCCGGGAAGGAGCAAGCCGAAGGGGAAGGTCACGTTGCCGGTGACATTTGGCAGCGAGTTGAACTTTAGGACTGAGAGGGTCACTTTTGACGTTGCCGATTTTCCATTGCCTTACAATGGGATACTCGGCCGTCCAGCCCTCCCCAAGTTCATGGCAGCCTCTCACTACGCATACAACATGCTGAAGATGCCAGGCCCGATAAGTGTCATCTCTGTCCCTGGCGACAAGAAGGATGCTCTTATCTGCGCCGACAAGATCTACCGGGAAGCGGCAGCCGCAACAGATCGCAAGTCACTTGCCGTTGAAGCTCCCGGGGGGAAGAAGAAGACCAAGTCCGGCAAGAGTTCTGATGCCCACTCCGGCAAGCGCACCTCTTCGGAGTGCTGCGCTACCGTCGAGGACGCACCATCGAGCTCCACCGGCAAGTGTAAGAAGACAATGGCGGCTCCGCCAGAGACCAAGAAAGTGTCCGCCAAGGAGGACGGCACTGGTGGTACCTTCACCATCAGTGCCACTCTTGACCCTAAATAGGAAAGCGCGCTCATTGCTTTCCTGCGGGCGAACGTCGACGTGTTTGCGTGGCAACCGTCTGACATCCCCGGTGTTCCCAGGAAAGTAATTGAGCACCATCTTGCCGTCTGTCCTCATGCGTGGCCCGTCAAGTAGAAAGTCAGGAAACAAGCAGTGGAGCGCCAAGAATTCATCGCAGAAGAAATCAAGAAGTTGGAAGCAGCAGGCCTTGTCAGAGGAGTGCTCCATCCTACGTGGTTGGCCAATCCTGTGGTCGTGCGCAAGGCAAACAGGAAATGGAGGCTTTGTATTGACTTTACCGATGTCAATAAAGCTTGTCCCAAAGACCCATTTCCCTTCCCGCGCATTGACCAGATTGTTGACTCCACGGCTGGATGTGACTTGCTTTCATTTATTGACGCATACTCAGGATACCATCAGATCTTCATGGCAGAAGAGGATGAAGAGAAGACCACATTCATCACTCCATGTGGCACGTACTGTTTCATACGGATGCCTTTCGGTTTGAAGAATGCTGGTTCAACATTTGCAAGAGTAGTCCATGCCGCTTTTGAGCCACAAATACACAGAAATGTGGAAGCCTACATGGATGACATAGTGGTCAAGAGCAAGGACAGGGCAACTCTGATTCAAGATTTAGACGAGACCTTTGCAAATCTGCGCAAGATCAGCCTCAAGCTCAACCCCGAGAAGTGTGTGTTTGGAGTCCCTTCCGGCAAGCTTCTCGGGTTCTTCGTGTCTCAGTGGGGAATTGAAGCCAATCCTGACAAGATCAAGGCCATTGAGCAAATTGAAGCACCAAAGCACGTCAAGGATGTACGAAGACTTGCCGGTTGCGTTGCTGCTCTCAGCAGGTTTATCTCTAAGTCCGCTGAGCGCGCCCTACCATTTTTCAAAATATTGAAAAAGGCAGGTCCAATGAAATGGACTCCGGAAGCGGAGGCTGCGCTGCAAGACTTGAAGATATACCTGTCCTCCACTCCAATACTTGTCGCACCTAAGCCACAAGAGAAGTTGCTGCTGTATATAGAGGCAACCAATCAAGTGGTTAGTGCTGCGTTAGTAGCGGAGAGAGAGGCAGATGATGAGCCAGCAACCACGGCAGGTGCATCCAGCGACAAATAGGGGGCTTCCCCGACAAGCTCTGGTCCCGACAAAGTTGGATCTGCGCAGGCTCGCGAGGAGATACGGAAGAAAATGGTGCAGCGCCCAGTTTACTTTGTCAGTTCCCTCCTGCAGGGGGCTAGGTCAAGGTACTCTGGTGTGCAGAAATTGCTTTTTGGCCTTCTCATGGCCTCGAGAAAGCTGCGCCATTACTTCCAAGCACATGAGATCATAGTTGTCACTCGCTTTCCGCTGAAGAGGATACTACAGAATCCAGAAGCAACATGCAGGATTGTTGAGTGGGCACTAGAACTCTCAAGCTTTGGCCTCAAATTTGAAAGCACTTCAACTATCCAAAGCAGAGCATTGGCAGAATTCATAGCAGAGTGGAGGCCAACACTAGATGAAGAAATTCCAGAAACGAGCATCCCCGTCAAAGAAGCAAGCAAAGAGTGGCTAATGTACTTTGATGGTGCCTTCTCGCTGCAAGGCGCCGGTGCCGGCGTGCTGCTTGTCGCACCCACCGGAGAGCACCTCAAGTACGTAGTCCAGATGCACTTTCCCAAGGAGCAAGCAACAAACAATACCGCAGAGTATGAAGGTTTGCTTGCCGGTCTCAGGATCGCTGCAGACCTTGGGATCAAGAAGCTCATTGTCAGGGGTGACTTGCAGCTTGTCGTCCGCCAAGTGAACAAAAGTTATCAGAGTCCGTTGATGGAAGCCTACGTTGATGAAGTGAGGAAGCTAGAAGAGCACTTTGACGGCCTACAGATGGATCATGTTCCAAGAGCTCAGAATGACATTGCTGACGGCCTATAGAAGTGCGCCGCACTTAAGTTACCTGTGGAACCAGGGATCTTTGTGCTCAAGTTGACTCAACCATCCGTAACACCATCAACTGGACACAGCAAGAAAAGGAAGTTGATTTCGGGTGACTATTTTCCGGCAGAGTTTCCCGAAGCCGCCGCCAAGAAGGTCCCCAAGATCAACACCAAGAGTGCTGAGGAGCAGTCTGCTCCGGCAAGCCTTAGGGTTTGTTCCGTTGAAGCAGATGCTCCCGACAAGTTTTTCTCCGGCAAGCTTGCCGGGGAACGTCAAGCTCCGGCTGAGCCGCAGGTTCTCGCCGTAGAAGCGGATGTTCCCGCAGCAGCATATGTGCCTTTAGTCCTTGTTGTCGAGCCACAAGCTCCAGCATGGGCACAACAGATTGTCCGTTTCCTTCAGACAGGAGAACTTCCCGAAGAGCAAGAAGAAGCGGAAAGAGTAGCCCGGCTGTCAAGTATGTACCAGTTTGTCGACGACACACTGTACAGAAGAAGACTCAACGGTGTGAAATTGAAGTGTATTCACCGGGAAGACGGACAAAAGCTGTTGGCAGAGATACATGGAGGCATATGTGGTCACCACATTGGCGCAAGAGCACTTGCTGGAAAAGCGTTCCGACAAGGTTTCTTTTGGCCGACAGCCCTCCAGGATGCAACTGCACAAGTAACCAAGTGTGAAGCGTGCCAGTTCCATTCCAAGCAGATACACCAGCCAGCTCAAGCTCTCCAGACGATCCCTTTATCCTGGCCATTTTCGGTCTGGGGGCTCGACATCCTCGGCCCCTTTCCCCACGCAGTCGGGGGCTTTGAGTACTTGTACGTTGCAATCGACAAGTTCACAAAGTGGCCGGAAGTGGAAGCAGTGAGGAAGGTGACAGCATAGTCAGCAGTCAAGTTCTTCAGGTCGATTGTTTGCCGCTTCGGGATCCCTAACAGGATCATCACCGACAACGGTACACAATTCACGAGCCGCACCTTCATGCAGTACGTCCAAGATCTTGGCGCCAAGGTCTGCTTCGCTTCTGTTGCTCACCCGAGCAGCAACGGTCAAGCGGAGAGGGCAAATGCTGAAGTGCTGCGTGGACTAAAGACCAAAACTTTCGACAGGCTGCACAAGTGCGGAAGAAACTGGATCGAGGAGCTGTCGGTGGTTCTTTGGTCGATCAGGACGACGCCAAATCGAGCCACTGGCCAGACACCTTTCGCTCTAGTCTATGGAGCAGAGGCAGTTCTCCCCACGGAACTCGTATACGGGTCACCTCGAGTGCTCGCTTACGATGAGCTTGAGCAAGAGCAGCTGCGACAAGATGACACGCTGCTCCTTGTGGAAGACCGTCTTCAGGCTGCTGTACGAGCTGCTCGCTACCAGCAAGCTTTGCGCCGGTACCATAGCCGCAAAGTTAACGCCAGAAGTCTCGAGGAAGGCGACCTTGTTCTTCGGCGCGTTCAGTCCGCCAAGAATTCCAACAAGTTGACGCCGAAGTGGGAAGGCCCTTACCGAGTGAAACGAGTCACTAAGCTTGGCGCTGTCCGCCTTGAGACCGAAGATGGCATTCCGGTGAGCAACTCCTGGAACATTGAGCATCTTCGGAAGTTTTACCCATAAGGCGCGGTTGCCGGAACCCGTTACGGCAACCACCTTTTGTACAAGTCTTGCCGCTGTTGCATGTAATCCTTTGTACAAAGCCGGGCGCAGACCCCGTGCATAAGTAAAGCTCATGTGCTCCGCACATCTTGTCAATTTCATGCTTTATATTTTTTGCATGTGTTATCTGACATTTTGTGCAGCATCTGCCCCCGATAAGCAATAACGAGCAGTAAGGCTCCATATCTCTATTCTCTCTTCTTTCTTTTTCTCAAGGAAAGGAAGGTTCCCTCACCCACAAGTTTGCCGGGGGGGGGGGGGGGGGGGGGGGGG
>LR738714.1:637007480-637078552 GCA_902687465.1 Secale cereale | reverse complement strand
GGGGGGAGGAGGAGAAGATAATGGTATGGGCCAGGCGACGTTCAAGAAAGTCTCGCCTTGCCGGGAAGCAAATAACAGGAAAGCTAAGTTGCCAAAGTTTGAGCAATCAGATTTTTAATTTTTTTAAGTTATCTTCCTTGAACGACCATGCTTTGTATGGAAAACCTGTGCGCGGAGGACTCAACTCGTAGCTAGTTGCGCCCTTACTTTGTTTCGAGTCCGCTCAACAACTTAAGTGTGCTGCAACTCGTAGCTAGTTGCGCCCCTTACTTTGTTTCAAGTTCGCTCAGCAACTTAAGTGAGCTGCAACTAGTTGCGACAAGGTTTCTTGTCGGTAGCGGCACCGCCAGCAGGCTGCTGACGTCCCGCACTCAGCGCTCGCGGCTCAGGTGCCTGCGCCGGCAAGTTCCCTAAAAGCGTAGGGCTAAAACATACAAAGGAAGGAATCAAGTAAAGGAAATAACATTGCAATCACTACCCAAAATAGAGTTATATTACAAGATAGCCTGTCGCAACTCTAACAGATTGTTCTCATAACATGACCAGCAGCGACAAGAAAAGAAGAAAACGGGCGGCCTAGTCTACACGATCGCCCTCAACCCTCTTGATCCCGCTCACCTTGTCCACAATGGGTGCGACAAGGGCCTTGAGCGCCTCCAGATCAGCATCCGGCGGCAGGGACTTGAGGACGTTGGTGAGGTTGAGGCCCGGATTGCGGAAGGCCACCTTCACCAACACCTTTTGAAGAGCTCCCGCACAGATCTTGCGCGACTCGTCGGCCAGCCGCTTTGGAGTCGTCTCCCGGAGCCGCTGGAGGGCCGTCGCCACGCCTTTGAAGAACAAGGTGAGCTTGGCGCTGGGCTGGAGGTTCTCATCGGAGGGATACCCGAGATCCTCCATCCCCAGCAGCACCAGCTCCCTATCAATATCTGTGGCAGCACTCACGAGACCCTCCGTCCAGTGCTCGACGGTCTCTCTGAAAGTGTTCTGGACGGCAGCGGCGCTCGCCAGCAGCGCCTTCTCGGCCTTGATCTCCTCCTTCAAGGCCGCCTCCCGCTCCCTGGCACCGTCCAGCGTCTTGGTCAAAGTGGTCAGCTTCAACTCAAGATCTGCGTTGGAGTCCTTGGCGGCGCTGAGCTCCTTGCCCTTCTCGGCGAGACGGACCTGCAACTCTGAGTTGCTGTGGGCGTCCTTCTCCCGCTCATTCTTGAGCGCGGCAAGCTCTTCACCTCTCGCCTTGAGATCGGCCTCCAGCTGCGCCACCTTCGTCTCCAACTCCTTCTTGGTGGCCTCGGCAGCTACGGCAACGTCCTCTGCTTGCTTGAGAGCTCCGCCGAATGATTGCTCGCACGCAGCAAGCTCCTCCTCGTGGCTGTCGAGGTTGATCTTCCACTGCGCCAGCTCGCCCTCCTGCGCAGACAGCTTCTCAGCGGCAAGCCGCTGTTGCTCTTTGACGTCAGCCTTCTCAAGGAAGAAGGCCTTCTGCTCCTCGGCGAGTTGCTCCCGCTCCTCTGCCAGGGACCAAAGAGCTTCCTGGTTAAGACCCCGGAGCTCCTCCGCGCGCTTCTCAATGTCTGCTCCCGCCTTCGCGACAAGCGCCCCGCGGGATTCCAGCTTGGCTTGCCGGGCGCGGTAGAGCGACAACATCTTCCGCAGCAGCCGCTCCTCCTCAGGCTCGCCGCTGCTGCTGCTCGGCGCATCAACTAGCGTCAGCCTAGCGGAGGCGAGCACCTCTCCATCAAAGCTCTCTCCTTCGACCGGCGCCCTGGAGAGTGACGCCCAGGGGAGGTTGATGAAGATGCCATCGCCGGCCTTCAGGTAGACGCCTGGCTAGGGCTCTTAGGAGCCTGACGCTGTGGCAGCGGCGGAAGGGTCGGCGGTCGGCGTAGCGCCTGGCACTCCTGCGGCCTCAGGGCCGTCAGTGCGATCGCCAGACCCCTCGCCAGCTGCTGCGGCGACAGCTTTGGCGGCCTCTCCGCCGGCGGGGTCGTTAGCGCCGGCTGCTTCTTCGGTGGCGGCGGCGTCGTTGGCGGCCTTGGTGGTGTTCTCCTCGACGGCAACCTCGGTCTCCATCGGCTCCGCAGCAGATGAGTCTGACAGCCGGAAGAGGGAGAAAAGTCAAGCAAATATCCAAAAAGAAGATAAAAAAGAAGAAGAACCCAAGGGAAGTTTTGAAGCAAGAGGATTACCTGCACCAGGTTCTGCAGTTGTAGTCTCCACCGTCGGGGGGCCGCTGGTGCTCTCCCTTGGCGGAGAACTCCCCCTTGCCGGAGAACTCTCCCTTGGCGGCGTAGTCGAAGCAGACGGCATGACGGGGGCGGTCTCCGGGTGCTCCTGGTGTGGCTGCTCTGCTCCTACACAAACCAACAAACAGTTATCAGCAAAGAAAGAGCATCCACGCGCGCCTAACAGAGGAAAGTGAACCATATACTTACGCTGGGGGCTGCGCTGGGGGCTGCTCTGAAGATTAGTTACCGGGTCCGGCAGGGTGGTCTCGGGCGCATCCTCCGCTGTCGCGGTGGGTTCGTCCTCGACGATAATCACCTCCGTTGAACGCGCCGGGACCTTGGCTCTCTTCGCCACTCTCTGGGCCAGAGTCCTGAAAAGGAACAAGTCCGGAGTGAAGCAAATGAGATACAAGACAAAACAGCAAGAATTGAAGAAATACAAGTACAGCAAAGAATATTACTCTTCTTCTTCCTCGTCGGAGCTGAGCGCGGAGAAGTGTGACGCCCGAAGACCGACGTCCCAGAAGATCCTAGAAGATTCCAGAAGATTCCAAAGATTCCGGGTTTCCCGTGTGTTTTATTTTTGCTTGTGTTATTTATTTTGCATTGCATCATGTCATCATGCCATCTTGTCATATTTATTTGCATCTCAACTTAAATAAATTGTGTGGACCTTCGGTCCATTTAAATCGAGGGAAGAATGACTTCTCTTTATAACATATAAAAGCCTCTCAATATTAGTAGGGAGCTATATTATAAATATTCCATTTGTTGGAATTAACCCAACACACGTGCATAATTTTCCCCATGTCTATTTCACTTCGAGTTTCTCCTTCAAAAACCTTGCCAATAATTCCTTTCCGTTGTTTCGAGGTTCCTCCGAAAATTCGAACATTTTTGGACACTTCAATAATCAAGTCTTAGTTCAAACCCATTTGAATTAAACTCAAATGTGTTTGAATTATATTTTTCGATCATGCCTTTTATATTTTTCTCGGACCGTGCTCATTTTATGATGCCCGAGAAAAATAACCTCTCGTTCAACCTTTGTCATAACCCTTCCTTCTCTTTTCTCTTCCTTCTATTTTTTCCCTTTTTCTTCTTTCCTTTTGTTTTTTCTTCTTCTTGGTAATAAGCAGAGCCCAGCAGGCCTGAGGCCCAGCTGGCTGTCTAGCTAGGCCCATCGGCCCAGCCGACCGAACCCTAGCTCCCTCAGCGCCGCACTCCCCCTCGCTCCTCCTTTTCCCTTCCCCCGCCGCCAGGCATCGCTCCTTTCCCCCTCGCTCCATCTCCCGTTTCCCTATCGCCCCCTCCTCCCGTCCTCTCCTCCTCGCCAGCACCAAGGCCGCGTCGCCGCCCCGGTCGTCCTCCCCTCGACCAGCGCGGCGCCCCCATCTCCCCGCCTCTGCTCCAGGACCGGCCCGCGCCCCTGCCTCCAGGTCGTCCCCTCGCCATGGCGCCCTCCGCTTGCCTGGCCAGCTCCCTTCTGCGCCGTCCGCGCGCCGTGCGTTCCCGAGCCCCAGCCGCCCTGCTTCGTCGGCCTTCCCCGCGCGCCTTCCTCGCGAGCCCAGCGTCCGCGCCAAGTCCCTGCGGCCATCCCTCTCGCCGGCCTCCAAATCGACCAGGCCGCAGCCTGACGCGCACGTCCTCGCCCCCGAGCGAACCCCTGCTCTGCTCCTTCCTTGCAGGTGGTGCTCTTCTCGACGACCCCAGCGCCCGAGTTGCTGCTGTTTTGCTTTGAACCGTCAAGACCGGCAAGTGCCTCGCCGTGCCGTTGCCATGGCCTCGTGGCCCCCTTCAGCGAAGACCTTGCTGCCATTTTTGTTTTTGCCAAGTTCTTATGTACGAGGGACCCCAAGTTTCGTCAAGTTCGACTACACGAGGAATCATCAAGTACCCCTTCATTTTGTCAAGACCGGCGAGTTGAAGACCCAAGTACCACGACGACTCAAGACGACGCGACAAGTACCTCTTCGGGGACGCGAACGACTACGAACGAGAACGACTACCTTCGGAAGAAACGAGTTCCCCTACCGATGTCAAGTTCGACTACCGTCGCCCCGAGGACGTCCGATGCCGCGACGAGTACCTCTTCGGAAACGAGAACGTCTACTTCCCTCTAAGACACATGTACCACGACTCGCGAGAACGACTTCTTCCTCTACGACCCGTGTACCACTACGTCCCTCGACGACTCGAACCGCCCCGAAACGAACGTCCCGAAGGTATAACCCCGAGACGTGACCCGTGGATGCTTGCATGTGTTGTATGAAATGTTGCCCTTGTGTGCTCCGTGGCCGTTTCGTCCGTTGTCATGTTCTTCGGTTGCCTCGTCGCCGACCCGTGGGAACCCGGTGACGGGATCACCCACCTTTCATCTTGTTTGACTCGATAACTCCGCCTTTGCTTTTGCACCGGTCTCTCAACGAGTTACCGGAACCGAGATGTTGCGTTGCATCATTTTCGGATCGTTGCCGTGGCACCCTTTCCTTCCACCACGGTGACAATTACCTCCTTATCTCTTCATGTTAACCTTTTAATAGAATTGCATAAAACTTGATCATGTCATCCGCATCATGTTAACAACATTAAAATGTGTGAATTGTTGTTTGCTTATAATTACTAAACATGCTCATGGGGATTTTCCGGAATTGTTGTTGTTATTTCCGGCCTCATTTAAAATGCCTAAATAGGTAGTTTGTTTTTGCTTCACCTCTTGCCATGTTAACAAACATTTAATCTTGTCTTGTAAATAAACGAGAGTCATTTAAATAATTAAATGTGGTGTTTCGTCAATATGCAACTCGTTGCATATTGAGCTCCACTTAACTTGTAGTACTTGTTTGTGCACTTTACCATTGCCATGTTTATTTAAACCGGACATGCATCATACTTGGATGTGCAACGTATGCCATGTTATGCTTGAGTGTTTACCGTGTTGTTTGTTTCTTTCCGGTTGCTTCTCTGTTAGCTTCGGTTTCGTTCCGGAGTTGTGAGGTTTCGCTCGACTGTTGCTCCGTCTACTTCATGGATCCGTTCTTCTCCCTCGTGGATTCCCAGGCAAGATGATCATACCCTTGGATACCTTTACTACCATTGCCATGCTTAGTTGTCTCGATGCTATCGTTACATGTCGCGCTACCCATCTTTTATGTCAGCCTCTCCTTGTTGCCATGAAACCTCTAACTTTGAAACCTTCCTAGCAAAACCACTGTTTGGCTATGTTATCCGCTTGCTCAGCCTCTCTTATAGCGTTGTTAGTTGCAGGTGAAGATGAAGTTCGTTCCAGGAGGGAACTTGTTGTTGGAATATCACAATATCTATTATTATTATTAACACACCTATATACTGGGCATGGGTGGAAGGCTTGGCCTTTTGCTCGGTGTTTTGTTCCACTCATGCCACCTTAGGCGCCGATAAACCGGCATTATGTTCCTTGATTTTGCGTTCCTTACACGATGGGTGGATGGGGACCCCTTGACAGTTCGACTTTGAATAAAACTCCTCCAGCAAGGCCCACCATTGGTTTTAATTTGCTCATAATAACAACTTAATTAACTAATTAAATTGCATAGGGAGTTAGCGCTACCCGAGGATTCTTCCTACATAGCAGGGGGGCCAGTGCTGATGGTGTTGGTCCCAAACGGGGGTTCTGCGGGGCCGCCACGGGGAAACTCGAGGTATCTGGTATAACCTGTAGAATCGCCCATCCGGTTGTGGCCTGAGACGAGATACGCGCGGCTACTATCAGGGTGTCGGCACGCCGGGAGGTCTTGCTGGACTTGTTTTACCATTGTCGAAATGTCTTGTGCTACCGGGATGCCGAGCCTGATCGGTTTTTCCTAAGATAAGGAGTGATGATATTATATTTATCACTTCAGCTAATCGTGAGAGCTTGTGATGGGCTAAGTTGGGACACCCCTGCAGGGTTATGATCTTTCGAAAGCCGTGCCCGCGGTTATGTGGCAGATTGGAATTTGTTAATGTCCGGTTGTAGAAAACTTGACAGATGATCTGAAGTAAAACACACAACTGTGTGAGTAACCGTGACTGTCTCTTTTCACTTTGAGAAGAGAACACGGTGGGGTTATGTTTGATTCGTATGTAGTTAGGATCTTTAGCGATCACTACTTCTGCGACCGTTGCGTAGATGCTCATCTTATTCTGGTACTCGTAAGTTAGCCACCATATTATGCTTAGCCGCTGCTGCAACCTCACCACTTTACCTCTTCCTACCCATAAAGCTTTGCTAGTCTTGATACCCATGGTTATGGGATTGCTGAGTCCTCGTGGCTCACAGATACTACAACACCAGATGCAGGTTCAGCCGAGTTTGAAGCAGGAGCTGGTTCAAGTACTTCACCGGGAGCTCGATGAAGAGAGTGGCCGTTTGCTTGTGACGTTTCGACGATCAGTAGTGGTTCTTCTACTAGGATTCGATCCTGACCTGTGGCGTTATGTTGTTTGGTATCTTTCTTTTGGATCTTCACCCGTAGTCGGGTTGTGATGTTTTGAATGATGTATTGCTTATGTATTGTATTGTGTGAAGTGGCGAGTGTAAGCCAACTATCTCATTTTGCAGTTTAATCCCTCTTTTACATGAGTCGTGCAAAGATACCAAACTTGAGATCATTCTAGGATGGGCTTATACCTTTAAGTCGTGCCTCGACACGTAGGAGGTATAGTCCCATCCTGGGCATTACAAGTTGGTATTCAGAGCCTTCTCCGACCTAGAAGCCCCCACTGATTGATCGAATCGTTGATGGTTGAGTCTAGGCACACACTGAAAATGTTTTGAGTCCTATATTTATATCGGAGAGTAGGATTTCTTTGCTCCTCGTCTCTTTTCATTCTGGTGAGGACTCCTGACGACTACTCTTGCCTCTTCTACTTTCAAAAATTGCACCAAATTTTTTTTAGGATCTCGCGAGTATTGTTTGGATTGTTCCGATGTCTTTGTGACGAGAACATTGTTCTCGATGCCTCCTGTCATTAGGGGTTGTGGTAGTGTCCCGGGGAGTTGAGCTCCGAGGTGTTGTCGACACAAATCCATCGCGGCAGTACTAGAATACTTAAGACGGCCGACATCGAAAACTCTCCTATACGGTTAGTGGCAAGATAACCCCAACATCACCCAGTACTGGGGAGGTAGTTCGGGAGTATTGCCATAGCTTGTATAGTGGATGTGTTTCGAAGGTCCGAGGTAAACGGTTTCCGAGAACAACTGGTTATGTGTTGAAGGATGGATACAGCTGGATGTAGGTTTAGAGTTGAGTGCGCGGTGCTTCCCCTGTATCCCCAACACCTGATTGCATAACTGGAAACTTTCGGAAATTAATAGGTGGGTTCATCCAGTAGTTCTAGGCATTCTTCCAACGAGTGCACGATATGAAGTTCGGGGTTCTACATTGAGTGAAGTGGCTTATGGGCTTGTTCCGATCGGGAGTTGCATCTTAAAGGGTCCTTGGCTATGCTGATCCGGGGATTGCAAAACCCTTTTGTAACACGTTCCATGAGCTTTCAGCACGAAGATGTCGAACGAAGCTTCTATCTTGTATTTGTTCTATCTGTTCCTTGTTCCTTTTTATTTTCATTTTGTGCTCCAAGTGGCTTCTCGACAAGTTGATGTACCTGCGGAATTCATTCGTTCAATTCTTTGTTCGGATAGATATGTTGCAACATAATCTTCTTCATAATCATATCTATCCTTTGTTTTTGTCTTGATTCTGGTATTCGAGTTGCTTCGATGTCAAATGTTGATTCCATACCTTTTCCTAATCGGTGTTCTCATATTTCTATGGGAGTGCTAATTCTTCTTGACCATCAAGATTATCATGTTAATTCTTCTCAACCGGCGTCCTTTGCTTCGAGTTAATCCGATCTTTTCTTCATCTGCAAGATCAACTCTTAGTCTTTTCTCAATGGTGTCTATTTCATTCATCCCAAGTTGTCTTTGTTTTCCCCACCCTCCCACCCTTCTTCTTCTTGGAGTCAGATTCCTAATCAAGTGTCCTTTTTATTCATGTGATATTTCTTCATTCATTTCCTTCAATGTTCTTATCCGGTGATTTATCGTGAAGATGCTCAAGAGCTTCAAGTTCATAGTTCTTTTGTTCTCAAATTCTGCCGGTGGATGCAATTCAAGTTTCAGTATTGATCTTATCCTTTTTCCTCATTTCACAATGCTTTCTTATTCCGGTGCACCAATTAATCATTCTCCTCTTGCTATTCATATCCGGAGTGCTGAAAATTCGTGTTTCAATTCTTAAATCGTTCAAGCTATTTTGAGATTGTCATCTTATTCAAGCCATTTAATTCAACCGGTGCAATATCTCTCAAGCAATCTTTTCAACGGTGATTTCTTTTGAGTGGGCCCTAACCCACATGTCTTTTCCCAGGATCTTACCTGACTCTTCTAATTTTTCCGGAGTTATACTCAAATTCTTTTCAAAGTGTGACGTAAGAATGATCTCCATCAGTCACATGCCTTCTCCAAGACCGCTTTCAAATTCTTTTTCATCATTGGTTCAACCTTTTAATTCTTCATTACGGTGGGCCTATACAATTCATGGTGGTGTATCTCATCGTCTTCTCAGATTGTGAAGACCGGAGAAGTGTTTGTCTTAAATCTTGGCCCGTTTTCTCAAGATTAGTGGTTCTAGCTTCATGCCATCCTCATTATTGTTCCGATTGTGAGGATTTTTTTTTCATACCCATCCGAAGCATTTCATGAATTCTTTTCTTTGTGATCCTCCGAAGGCCATCATTTCAGAAGATTTCTTCGTTCTCAGTTTTCAACTTCGTCCTCCAACTATTCTTCATTGATGTCTCTTCGTTCGTCTCCATATTTTAACGGTGGTTCTTTCAAGTTTACCCTTCCGTTGTTATCGTTTTAATTCATTTGTTCTTTTCATAATCCTACCGGTGGTTTGTTGAAGATTTATCCAAGGTTGTGCTAGACCTCTCTTTAATTCTTTGCAACGAGAATAAGTAGTATGCCAAATCCTTTGGTTGTCATCAATTTAAATTGGTGAAGGAGATGCATGACATAATTCTTATTCTTATTCCTTCAAGGTGATTTAATTCTTTTGTCTGAAGCTTGTTCATCATATCATATCCTTGGTCCTAAGTTCTTCATCTTGTTTTCCGGAGTTCCAAGTTATTTCAATTATCATTTCAAGGTCCATCTAATTCATCGCAGGCCTTGAATCTTATTCTTTATATCTTTCACTTCTCATGCTTTCATTACCGGAGTTCTCATGGTGGTTCATTATGTTTTAATTCATCCTTGAAGTCTTCATCAAGATTCTTGTTGGAGCTCAAGCATTCTTCATCATGCATTCCAATTGCAATTCTTTCTACCTTATCTTTTCAGATGGTGTTATGTCATTCTTGACAATTCCTTCATGTTTCATGATTCAAGAGTTATCAAGAATGAGATATTTAAACCCATCATTGTCTTTGTTCAGGAGATCTTTCCAACCTTTCAATTTATTTGTTGGAGTAATCTTGGGTTGTATTTCACCTAAAAGCTTTTCCTAAGGATTGTTGCTATTATGGTGCTCATAAATGACCCAAGTTCTTCATTTATCATTCCAGTGAAATAAGTTTATCATCTCCTTGTTGATCTCAATCCAATCAATCGTTTTCATTAGTGGCTGGTTGTCACCTCATAATTTTGAGATGTTTTCCATAAGCCCACATCAAGCTTATTCGTTTTCGTTGTTGATTTTTCCAACAACTCCGTTCAACCCTTCTTCGTAAGGATGCTCTTTCAAATTCAATTTTGAGAGAAGTTGTCTTTTTCTCTACGTTCAATTCTTTCATTGAGTTATACTCTATTCTTTCATTCCGGAGGCATTCTGATGTTGCTCTCTCCAACCATCACCTCGTTTTTTTATCGAGATCATGTTCTTTCTCTTTTATCATTTAACCGGAGTGTTGTGTCCTCCATTCTAGTTCTCTCATCTTTTCATGTCTTGCCTCTCTTTTCAACTGGAGTGTTGTCTGAATCTTTCTTACCCCTCGTGCCATTCTTTCAATTGTTTCGGAGGCAATATGCAGTCGATTCCATCAAGATCATCCATCTTCTCAAGCTCATGTTAATTCCTTCCATTTTCAGATGGAGTTCTGTCCAAATTCTGTCATTCGTTTTCCTTGGCTATACCATTGCAGTTTCTTATTCTTTTGGTTCGTAAGCTCTTGTTTCATGTCTTTCAACCTACAAGGTTCTCATTATGTTCCTTGTTCCTCATTTTACCGGAGTGCTCTTAACTTCGTTAATCTCCGTTGTATTCTTCTTTCTTTTGGTCAACCTCTCAAGGTTCTTTAGTTTCACTCGTCTATCAAAGAAGCAACTTTGTTTTACCTCTTCCTCTTCCGTTTTTTATCCGGTGCTATCTCTAGGATCTCGGGTCGAGATCCTCTGTTAGTGTGGGAGAGTTGTGACGCCCGAAGACCGACGTCCCAGAAGATCCCAGAAGATTCCAAAAGATTCCAGAGATTCCGGGTTTCCCGTGTGTTTTATTTTTGCTTGTGTTATTTATTTTGCATTGCATCATGTCATCATGCCATCATGTCATATTTATTTGCATCTCAACTTAAATAAATTGTGTGGACCTTCTGTCCATTTAAATCGAGGGAAGAATGACTTCTCTTTATAACATATAAAAGCCTCTCAATATTAGTAGGGAGCTATATTATAAATATTCCATTTGTTGGAATTAACCGAACACACGTGCATAATTTTCCCCATGTCTATTTCACTTCGAGTTTCTCCTTCAAAAACCTTGCCAATAATTCCTTTCCGTTGTTTTGAGGTTCCTCCAAAAATTCGAACATTTTTGGACACTTCAATAATCAAGTCTTAGTTCAAACCCATTTGAATTAAACTCAAATGTGTTTGAATTATATTTTTCGATCATGCCTTTTATATTTTTCTCGGACCGTGCTCATTTTATGATGCCCGAGAAAAATAACCTCTCGTTCAACCTTTGTCATAACCCTTCCTTCTCTTTTCTCTTCCTTCTATTTTTTCCCTTTTTCTTCTTTCCTTCTGTTTTTTTCTTCTTCTTGGTAATAAGCAGAGCCCAGCAGGCCTGAGGCCCAGCTGGCTGTCTAGCTAGGCCCATCGGCCCAGCCGACCGAACCCTAGCTCCCTCAGCGCCGCACTCCCCCTCGCTCCTCCTTTTCCCTTCCCCCGCCGCCAGGCATCGCTCCTTTCCCCCTCGCTCCATCTCCCGTTTCCCTATCGCTCCTTCCTCCCGTCCTCTCCTCCTCGCCAGCACCAAGGCCGCGTCGCCGCCCCGGTCGTCCTCCCCTCGACCAGCACGGCGCCCCCATCTCCCCGCCTCTGCTCTAGGACCGGCCCGCGCCCCTGCCTCCAGGTCGTCCCCTCGCCATGGCTCCCTCCGCTCGCCAGGCCAGCTCCCTTCTGCGCCGTCCGGGCGCCGTGCGTTCCCGAGCCCCAGCCGCCCTGCTTCGTCAGCCTTCCCCGCACGCCTTCCTCGCGAGCCCAGCGTCCGCGCCAAGTCCCTGCGGCCATCCCTCTCGCCGGCCTCCAGATCGACCAGGCCGCAGCCTGACGCGCACGCCCTCGCCCCCCCGAGCGAACCCCTGCTCTGCTCCTTCCCTGCAGGTGGTGCTCTTCTCGACGACCCCAGCGCCCGAGTTGCTGCTGTTTTGCTTTGAACCGTCAAGACCGGCAAGTACCTCGCCGTGCCGTTGCCATGGCCTCGTGGCCCCCTTCAGCGAAGACCTTGCTGCCGTTTTTGTGTTTGCCAAGTTCTTATGTACGAGGGACCCCAAGTTTCGTCAAGTTCGACTACACGAGGAATCATCAAGTACCCCTTCATTTTGTCAAGACCGGCGAGTTGAAGACCCAAGTACCACGACGACTCAAGACGACGCGACAAGTACCTCTTCGGGGACGCGAACGACTACGAACGAGAACGACTACCTTCGGAAGAAACAAGTTCCCCTACCGATGTCAAGTTCGACTACCGTCGCCCCGAGGACGTCCGATGCCACGACGAGTACCTCTTCGGAAACGAGAACGTCCACTTCCCTCTAAGACACATGTACCACGACTCGCGAGAACGACTTCTTCCTCTACGACCCGTGTACCACTACGTCCCTCGACGACTCGAACCGCCCCGAAACGAACGTCCCGAAGGTATAACCCCGAGACGTGACCCGTGGATGCTTGCATGTGTTGTATGAAATGTTGCCCTTGTGTGCTCCGTGGCCGTTTCGTCCGTTGTCATGTTCTTCGGTTGCCTCATCGCCGACCCGTGGGAACCCGGTGACGGGATCACCCACCTTTCATCTCGTATGACTCGATAACTCCGCCTTTGCTTTTGCACCGGTCTCTCAACGAGTTACCGGAACCAAGATGTTCCGTTGCATCATTTTCGGATCGTTGCCGTGGCACCCTTTCCTTCCACCACGGTGACAATTACCTCCTTATCTCTTCATGTTAACCTTTTAATAGAATTGCATAAAACTTGATCATGTCATCCGCATCATGTTAACAACATTAAAATGTGTGAATTGTTGTTTGCTTATAATTACTAAACATGCTCATGGGGATTTTCCGGAATTGTTGTTGTTATTTCCGGCCTCATTTAAAATGCCTAAATAGGTAGTTTGTTTTTGCTTCACCTCTTGCCATGTTAACAAACATTTAATCTTGTCTTGTAAATAAACGAGAGTCATTTAAATAATTAAATGTGGTGTTTCGTCAATATGCAACTCGTTGCATATTGAGCTCCACTTAACTTGTAGTACTTGTTTGTGCACTTTACCATTGCCATGTTTATTTAAACCGGACATGCATCATACTTGGATGTGCAACGTATGCCATGTTATGCTTGATTGTTTACCGTGTTGTTTGTTTCTTTCCGGTTGCTTCTCTGTTAGCTTCGGTTTCGTTCCGGAGTTGTGAGGTTTCGCTCGACTGTTGCTCCGTCTATTTCATGGATCCGTTCTTCTCCCTCGTGGATTCCCAGGCAAGATGATCATACCCTTGGATACCTTTACTACCATTGCCATGCTTAGTTGTCTCGATGCTATCGTTACATGTCGCGCTACCCATCTTTTATGTCAGCCTCTCTCCTTGTTGCCATGAAACCTCTAACTTTGAAACCTTCCTAGCAAAACCACTGTTTGGCTATGTTATCCGCTTGCTCAGCCTCTCTTATAGCGTTGTTAGTTGTAGGTGAAGATGAAGTTCGTTCCAGGAGGGAACTTGTTGTTGGAATATCACAATATCTATTATTATTATTAACACACCTATATACTGGGCATGGGTAGAAGGCTTGGCCTTTTGCTCGGTGTTTTGTTCCACTCATGCCACCTTAGGCGCCGATAAACCGGCATTATGTTCCTTGATTTTGCGTTCCTTACACGATGGGTGGATGGGGACCCCTTGACAGTTCGACTTTGAATAAAACTCCTCCAGCAAGGCCCACCATTGGTTTTAATTTGCTCATAATAACAACTTAATTAATTAATTAAATTGCATAGGGAGTTAGCGCTACCCGAGGATTCTTTCTACATAGCAGGGGGGCCAGTGCTGATGGTGTTGGTCCCAAACGGGGGTTCTGCGGGGCCGCCACGGGGAAACTCGAGGTATCTGGTATAACCTGTAGAATCGCCCATCCGGTCGTGGCCTGAGACGAGATACGCGCGGCTACTATCAGGGTGTCGGCACGCCGGGAGGTCTTGCTGGACTTGTTTTACCATTGTCGAAATGTCTTGTGCTACCGGGATGCCGAGCCTGATCGGTTTTCCCTAAGATAAGGAGTGATGATATTATATTTATCACTTCAGCTAATCGTGAGAGCTTGTGATGGGCTAAGTTGGGACACCCTTGCAGGGTTATGATCTTTCGAAAGCCGTGCCCGCGGTTATGTGGCAGATTGGAATTTGTTAATGTCCGGTTGTAGAAAACTTGACAGATGATCTGAAGTAAAACACACAACTGTGTGAGTAACCGTGACTGTCTCTTTTCACTTTGAGAAGAGAACACGGTGGGGTTATGTTTGATTCGTATGTAGTTAGGATCTTTAGCGATCACTACTTCTGCGACCGTTGCGTAGATGCTCATCTTATTCTTGTACTCGTAAGTTAGCCACCATATTATGCTTAGCCGCTGCTGCAACCTCACCACTTTACCTCTTCCTACCCATAAAGCTTTGCTAGTCTTGATACCCATGGTTATGGGATTGCTGAGTCCTCGTGGCTCACAGATACTACAACACCAGATGCAGGTTCAACCGAGTTTGAAGCAGGAGCTGGTTCAAGTACTTCACCGGGAGCTCGATGAAGAGAGTGGCCGTTTGCTTGTGACGTTTCGACGATCAGTAGTGGTTCTTCTACTAGGATTCGATCCTGACCTATGGCGTTATGTTGTTTGGTATCTTTCTTTTGGATCTTCACCCGTAGTCGGGTTGTGATGTTTTGAATGATGTATTGCTTATGTATTGTATTGTGTGAAGTGGCGAGTGTAAGCCAACTATCTCATTTTGCAGTTTAATCCCTCTTTTACATGAGTCGTGCAAAGATACCAAACTTGAGATCATTCTAGGATGGGCTTATACCTTTAAGTCGTGCCTCGACACGTAGGGGATATAGTCCCATCATGGGCATTACTAGAAGTCGAAGTCCGGCTCACGTCCGGCGTGAGGAGGCGGAGGAGTAGGTTCCCTTGGCCGCTTGGCAGGAGCGGTGGCGGTGGTCCGAGACGACCCCGCCCAGGCTGCCGCCGCGGCGTGAGAAGCGGCAGGAGCAGAAGCGGTGGTCCGGGAAGACCCTGCTCCAGTTGCCGCAGCAACGCGAGGTGCTCCCGCGGCAACAGTGCTTGCCGCGGTGGAGCGTGTCGCGCGGCGCGGCGGCTGTTGACTCGCCTGCCGCTCTGCTACGTCCCCGGCCTTGCGGAGACGCCTTCTTGGTGGAGCTGGGGGCTCTGCTTGCGGCGAGCTGCCTGAAGATGAGGAGGAAGAGGAGTTGATCTCCAACGAGCCGCTCGTATCCTCGACGGGCTCGCTCGACTCGACGTCATGCCCGGCAGGCTCTTCCTCGCCGGCAAGCTCCTCTCGCTCAGCAAGGCTTGCCGCCTCTGCTGCCTCTGCCTCCTCCACGGTGAATCCGAACTCGCCCGTGGCCGCGGCTGCCGCCGCCTCTTCCAGCCTAGCTGCGATGAGGGGCATCTCCACATCGGTGGTGGCGCGAGTGAGGCCTTTCTTCTCATCGGAGCGGACCGGCACTTCTACCAAGCCGTCAAAAAACTTCTGCACGACGTCGTCTGCAGGCTCTTGCCAAGTTGGGACAATTCCATGCGAGTCGTACAGCGGCATCATTGCACGGATGCGGTCAAGAGAGGAGTTGTTGCACAGCGGAACGACACCCTTCGGCAACCTGAACACTTCGGGATGTTGAGGGTCGTACTTGAACAGCTCCCGGAGCATTGCGTCAAGTTCCATGACAGTTAAGATGAAGTTGAGGCCCGGACGCAGCCTCATGATATCCGCCGCATTCTTGAACTCCCAGGCGGGTCTCCTCCTCTCCTGCAGGGGGCGATGCGGCGGCGAAGGAAATCTGCGCCAACTGCGCCTACAGTGAGCCCGGCAAGCCTGAGGCGTTGGATCCGGGTGACGGCAATCTTCAGCCTATCGTCTTCCGGGGCCACGTTGCTCCAATCGCTGCCGCGCACTACTGGGGCTCGGCGTCGGGCGGTAAACGGCTGCGGGTTCTCCTCGACGATCCAACACCAGTTTGCTCTCCATTCCTCCCACTTGTCGCGGAGCTCTCCCTCCAGATAAGCGTCCTTCTTGCCGGCCCTCGAGATCCAGGAGACTCCGCCGGATAAAGGCTCTCCTCTCTCAACTCGGGGCATAAAGAAGTGGCGAAAAAGGGCTACGTTTGGATAGACTCCGACAAAGTTTTCGCAGAGATGTGCGAAAACTGCCATGGTCAGAACGGCATTGGGGGTGAAATCAAGGAGGCGGAACCCGTAGGTGTTCATAATATCACAGAAGAACTCAGAGAAAGGCGGGCAGAGCCCGCAGTAGAAGAACAAGGCGAAGAATGGGTATCCATTTGGAGCCATTCCACAAGCGACGGCTGGAAGTACCTTCGTGCGCGGATGCGCCCGCGTCTCCGTCGACCAGAAGAGGTAGAAGGTCTCCCTCAGCTCCCTCGCGGAGAGCCTGGGGGGGAAGATTGCCCGCTCTTTCCGCAGCGCCGCGAGTCGCTGCGCCTCGGTCGACTTCACAGCCTTCACCTTGTCGGCTTTCAGAGCCATGGCGGAAGTGGTGGGGGAGGTCGACGGCGCTGATGGTGCTGGTGGCGATGGGGGGCGGAGCGCTGCTCTCTTTCAGCTTTGGGAAGAAGGGGAGCGGCGGAGGTTGGAGTAGCAACTGGCGGATGGGCGAACTGCCCCTGTTTCCCCTGCTTATAAGGAGGGAGGGGGGCGGACGTTCCGCCTTTCCGATTAAAGAAACCACCCACGATCTCTCCCACGACGCCGCAATCAACGCGTGCCGTTCGGGGAGGGCGCGGTGGATACGGAGAAAGATACGGCGTGAACCAGGCCGCACGTGCCCGTGCCCTGTTTTGGGCCTGGCCCAACAGCGCTCGGCACCGTGTATGGCCCAGGCCCGGGGGCTCCTGTCGGTGTACTAGAGTAGGGGTACCCTAGTATCCCGAACTTGTGCACGGGCAGTCGCAGCGTCCCACGGCAAGGCTTGCCGGGTGACCGCCAAGGTCCTCTGTGGTTCCTTTGGAGCCATTCAAGAACAAAGTATTTAAGCCAAGAAGACAAGACCCCGGCAAGAGGATCTTGCCGGAAAGGCCACTCAAGGCACTAGACCCCGGCAAGAGGAGCTTGCCGGGAAGGCCAACCAAGGCATCTCAAGGAACTTGCCGCGGCGCGCCACGCGTCCCGGCAAGGCCCGGTGAGCGGCAAGCTCCCGGACGCGGCAAGACAACAACCGCGGCAAGGCACTTGCCGCGGAAAGCTTCTACTCTGTACCCACGCTCCAGCACATCCATCAACGTGTCGCCCTGGGACCCTTCCAGGCGTACGTGGCGGGAGGCTATGCAGCCAGCGGCACGCGGTGGCAAGCGACGCTGACAAGATCGCCATCGTGGCGAGCGGTGGTGTCCCTGACGGTCCCTTTTTGCACTGTTTGGGCGACACAGACGGGCATTCAATGCCTTTGTCCCCTGCCGTCAGGGTTATGTATGATACACTGTACAGGTAGTTGTACCAATTGCAACACCTTTCCGTTTTTACCCTTATCTGCGTTGCCACCTGTCGGTGACCCCTTGAGCATATAAAAGGAGGCCCATGCGCAACGTAGAGGGGGGTCGAAGAAGGAGAATGCCAATGTCAGGACCCCGATCCTAAGTCACACCGATCTAGCTCTAACACGTCATATCACTTTGCGGCCTCACGCACGGTAACCCCACGGGTGCCACCTTACCTGGCCCGGGACCGTTTGCGCATTTTGGCTCACGTATATGACAGTGTCGCTAGCTTCCATATGACAGAGAACCCGGGCCGACATGGCTAGTTATAAACCAAAAGTGGCACTAAATTACAGAGACATGCATCCATGACCAACGAACGTGTCGGTCATCAACGTATGAACCCAAGTCGTAGCAAGCTACATGGACTTAAAGGAACAACGCGTGACATTTCCCCTAAGGGACAGACACAGGAACGAAGAAGGACACATGCCGGCCAGCCTACGTGTTCCGAGCAGTAGCAAGCTACCAAGGCTCATTGGAGACACTAGGAGGCATTTCCCTGTAAGATAGGCTACCAAAGGAAAACAACTAGGTGTCGGATCCCACACATACCAAGCATTTCAATCATACACACAATATGCTCAATATGTGCAAATACAACATTGCATCACAACAGAACTCTATGACTCAAAGTACTTTATTTAAGAGGCTCCAAGAGCCATACATAACATATCCATACAGGTAGGGGTCACATGACCCAACACTCAAGTCATACAGTCATACAAGCACAAGCGGAAGCTACATGTCTGAGTACAGACAACTTATAAAATAAAACAGGCTTGGTGTAGCCTGACTATCTACAAGGCCCTTCACAAGCTCCAGATCTCCGTCTGGGTGTCAAGCTACTCGTCGACGTCAACGTCTATGTAGAACCCATCAGCAGGGGCAGGGTTCTCCTCTGCAACAGGTATTAAGCAAACATGAGTACAAAGGTACTCAGCAAGTCTTACCACAGAACCTATCATACATGCAACATTATCAAAGGGGGTAGTGGAGTTCATAGCAGAAAGCCAGCTTTGACTCTTGGCTAACCTATACTACAACTCTCAACGGATTGCAAGATGTTATTACGAACACGAGTCCTCTACTCACCACAACAATACACTACCGAGGATCCTCTTCCGTCATCCTACGGAAGGGCCATCCACGGTACTCACACTTATCTTGAGGCTTTTAGTAGTATCTATCAACTTGTCTATGAACTGTAAGAGTAACCAAGTAGTCCGTACCGCGAACAACGGCTATTCGAATAGATTGATAACCCTGCAGGGGTGTACTTCTTCACACATGTTTTCACCACTTAGCGTCTGCACACGACATGTGCTCGGCAGACTTCAAGCGAAAGCCGACGTGGGTGTAGACCATGACCTAACCAACCACTCAAGTCTCTCGTCCAGGTTTATCGCCTATTTGGGTTCCATCCGTGGGGAGATCCGGCCCGGGTGTCGCTCATGGCCCCAAACGATGTGTACAGGGTTCCCGAGTCACCAAACGGGCAACCGGTACACCGTGCCACGTACCTGTCGCATCACAGCCCACCCCGAGGGTCAGCGCTGTGCACGACCACCAGTAAACTACAAACACCAGAAACTAGTTGCAACTCCTGGACAGAGAACATGGCAGTCGATAAGTCGAGCGGGGTCATATTTCAGGGCCCAATGTGCGTTAGTAACTGTAACTTGAATCACACACACAGATCTCGGGTCCTATGGACGATTCCAATGAAACAACCCACCACGTACTCCTACATGGCCTTTCATCGATACCTTTACCAAGCATATTCCACACTTCCTTCTCTCTATCGGTAAGATCATTTCACTCTGATCCATCACCCAGATGAACCAGACCAGACACAACTCTAAGCATAGCAGGCAACATAAGCAAATAGCATGGTGGATCACACATCACATGGCTCAATCAACTCCTACACATGCTAGTGGGTTTCAACTATTTACTGTGGCAATGATAGGTCATGCAAGGGAATAGGGTTCAACTACCACAGCAAGTAGCAGTTCACACGCTGTTGCCTTAATGCAGTAAAAGAGAGGAGGAGCGAGAAGATGGGTTTGTATCGGAATGATCAATGATTGCTTGCCTGACAAAGTGGTTGTCGGGTACTGCTCTTCAGCTGGATACGCAGGAGTATCCTCGGGAGCAGGATCTAACACGGAGAATACCGGCGATACAATCATTAAACAAACAAATGCAACAATATGATGCATGCTCATGACATGGCAAAATGCATGTGTTTTGGGCTAATGCAACTATAACCAGAAGGGTTTGAGCCTATTTGAATCAAAGATTCAAATTGGAATTCAAACTATTATTTAATTAAGTGCATTATCATGTTTTAATGTATACAGCAAGGTTAACTTGCTCAAACATGCATGAAACCATTGTCATTGGAAAGATTGGATTTTTCTGATCATTTTTCATATATAAATTATTTCCATCTGAGCTACGGTTGATTTTATATGATTTTTAGTAGTTTTGAGTATTTTCTGAAATTCATAAATCAATTAAGATTTATTTTAAATTCCAGAAACACTTTACGGCGTCAGCATGACCTCATGCTGACGTCAGCAGGTCAACAGGGCTGGTCCAGGTCAAACATGACATGTGGGCCCGGCATGTCAGTGTCATAGCTAATTAGCAAAGTTAATTAGTGTTAAGCTAGGAACTAATTAGCTGTCAGTGGGGTCTGGGCCCACGGGTCAGTGACTAAACTAACTAACTGATTTAATTAGCATTTACTTAATTAAACTAGCTAATTAGAGGAGGGGTGGCCCACACGTCAGTGCCCAGGGGTGGTCAACCCCCCGGTCAAACGAGTCAAACTCGCCGGCGAAGTGACGCCGGCGAGGCCAAACACGGCGGCGAGCTTCGGAAATCGCCCACAGGTTGGGCGCGTTGGAGTGCCCTCGTCGATGCGCGTCGAATGGTGGTGGCCGCCGGGCCTGTGCTGGCCGGAGGCGACGGCAACGAGCTCGACAGCGGCGGCCGGCGTTTGGGCGTGTGTGGAAACGCGGCTGCGGTGGCCTAGGCGATGCGTGCATGGTACCTAGCTCATCTACGTGCTGCGGCGAGCGAGATGGACGTGCGTCCGTGACCAAATGGTCACCGGAGCATCACCGGCGGCAAGCACGGCGGCGGCGGGTTTCGGTGATCAGCGGAGCAGCAGCTACGCGGTGCAAACGAGACGGAGGAGGTAGGGATTCGGCGTAGGGGCTCACAGTGGTGCTAGCGAGCTCGACGGAGAGGTCGGGGATGCTCTGCAGCTCCTTAATCGATGGCGAGGTGCTCCGGCGATCCGAGGTTGGGGACGACGGCTTGAAGGCGTTGCAGGGCTCCCGGCAATCCGTGGCTCAGCGAGGAGGAAGAGGGCGTCGCGACGATCCTTCTGGACACTATCACGGGACGAGGGGGAGGCTCTAGGTGTGGCAACGGCGAACGGCGGCGACGGGCGGCCTCGGTGATGAGAGGGAGAGAGCCAGGGGAAGGCGATGAGGACGAGGGGAAGTGAGAGAGAGGTCGGGGCAGCTGCGTGGCGACGCAAGGAGACGTCCAGGGCGTCGGGGACGCAGGCAGGAAGGCTGGAGGTGGCCGGGCGCGTGCCGGCGCTCGGAGGCCACGCGCGCTGCCTACTGGCGCGAGGAGGAAGGCGACAGGAGCGGCACTGGTGGGCTGGGCCGGCCTGCAATAGTGCTGGGCTCAAGGTAAAACCTTTCTCTCTTTCTTTTCTTTCCTATTTCTTTTCTGTTTCATTTCTTTTGCAACTTTGTTTAATTAATAAAAATGCCAGAACATTTTTATAACTCATAAAACTTGTCATGCCCACTGTATATAATATGAACAACATGGAACATTATAGTTTATGATTATTTGAGCATTTAAAATATTTTATAGCATTTAAATGCCCAAATACAAATACTATATGATTTAATCCAAAGACCTTAGAGGTCCTAGAAAATTGTGCACCATTTTTGGCAGAGGTTTAGGACCAAGGCAGAAATGATGAACATTTTTGAAGGGCATTTTGGGTACATTGGAAAAGATTTTATCAAACCCTAGTTGTTAGGAGAGGGGTGTTGGGGTTTCTGTCATTCCCATTTCAAGTTTCTTTGATAAGTAAACATGATGCACACTCTAGCTAGTCCTAATGCAAGTACTAAACTAGGGATGTGACAACTCACCCCCACTTAAAAGAATCGCGTCCCGAGATTCGGGTTCCTCCGGAAAGACGGTGGGGTACTCAAGTCGAAGACGATCCTCCCTTTCCCAAGTAGCTTCACTCTCGGAATGATGTGACCATTGAACCTTGAGAAACTTGATATTGTGGCGTCGAGTGGTGCGCTCGGTTTGATCAAGAATACGAACGGGGTATTCTCGATATGTGAGATTGTCCTGGAGATCAAGCGTTTCGTGGTCCACTCCTCGGATAGGATCCGAGAAGCAACGCCTGAGTTGAGAAACGTGGAATACGTCATGAACTCTGGATAGGTGCGGAGGTAGTTCCAATTGGTAGGCAACTTCTCCTCGTTTGGCAAGAATGCGAAAAGGACCGATGTAATGAGGGGCCAATTTGCCTTTGATACCGAAGCGATGGGTTCCCTTAAGAGGAGTAACCCGAAGATAAGCCTTATCGCCGACTTCAAAAGTCACAGCCTTATGATGACTATCATATTGGCTCTTCTGGCGAGACTGGGCTGTTTTGAATTTCTCACGAACGATGCGAACTTGCTCTTCTGCTTCCTGGATCATATCCGGGCCAAAGAATTGTCTTTCCCCGGTTTCTGACCAGTTAAGAGGTGTTCGACACCTTCGTCCATATAGAACTTCGAAGGGGGCTTTACCCAGGCTGGCTTGATAACTATTGTTATAAGCGAATTCGGCAAATGGAAGACACTTCTCCCAATCCATACCGAAAGAGATGACAGAGGCTCGAAGCATGTCTTCCAGAATTTGATTGACTCGTTCCACTTGACCACTTGACTGCGGATGGAAGGCGGTGCTGAAAGAGAGATGAGTTCCCATAGCATTCTGGAAACTTTCCCAAAATCGTGAAGTGAAAAGACTTCCACGGTCTGAGTTAATCTCCAATGGCACACCATGAAGTGATACTATCCGAGAGACATACAAGTCTGCTAGCTGGCTAGCGGTAATACTCTCTCGAACAGGCAGGAAATTAGCTACTTTAGAGAGGCGGTCGATAACGACGAAGATAGCATTATTCCCTTTCCTGGTCCTGGAAACCCGGTAATGAAGTCCATACCGACCTTGTCCCATTTCCATTCGGGAATAGCTAAAGGTTGAAGGGTGCCAGCAGGCCGTTGATGCTCTGCTTTAACTCGACGACAAACGTCGCAGTTAGCAATGAATTGAGCGATTTCTCTCTTCATCCTAGTCCACCAGAATCTCTGACGTAGATCCTGATACATTTTGGTACTACCGGGATGAATTGTGAGAGGAGATTCATGAGCCTCCTTAAGAATCATCAGTCGTAGTTGTTGTTTCTTGGGTACCACCAAGCGGTTCTCGAAGAAAACAACACCTCGATCATCCATAGAGAAGCCTTTAGCGAGTCCGCTAGCAATGCTCTCTTGGAGCTGGGATATACCTTTATCACGCTTCTGGGCAACTATAATTTGATCCATAAGGGTAGGTTTCGCCACCAAGGTGGAAAGGAATCCTCGAGGAACAATGTGAAGGTTAAGCTTATGAAATTCCTCGTGGAGAAGTGGTTGCCCTTGTTGTAACATTAAGTTGTTACAATAAGACTTACGACTTAGCGCATCAGCCATGACATTGGCCTTTCCAGGGGTATAAGTGATTCCTAAATCGTAATCTGTGAGCAACTCAACCCAACGTCTTTGCCTGAGATTTAGATCCGGTTGGGTGAAGATGTACTTCAAACTTTGGTGATCAGTGAAGATTTCACAGCGATTACCAAGGAGGTAATGTCGCCATGTTTTGAGTGCATGGACTACAGCTGCAAGCTCTAGATCATGAGTAGGATAGTTATCCTCATGTGGACGCAACTGTCGGGATGCGTATGCAATCACTTGACGATCTTGCATGAGTATGCAACCTAGTCCTTGTCGCGAGGCATCGCAATAGATTATAAAATCCTTGGAAAAGTCTAGTGGTACCAGTACAGGTGCAGATGTCAGGCGTCTTTTCAGTTCCTGAAAGCTGGACTCGCATTGTGGGGTCCACTCAAACTTTTTATCTTTCTTGAGGAGCTCAGTTAGAGGTTTAGCAACCTTGGAAAAATTCTCGACGAAGCGTCGGCAATAGCTCGCTAAGCCAAGAAAACTCCTAACTTGCTTGACCGATTCAGGGAGAGTCCAATCAAGGACGGCTTGAACTCGCTCGGGATTGACAGCAATACCCTTGCCAGAGATCACATGACCTAGATAGGTTACTTCCGGCAACCAAAATTCACATTTAGAGAATTTGGCATAAATGCGGTGCTCTCGAAGTTTCGTCAATACCAGCCTTAAATGCTCGGCATGATCTTCCTTGTTCTTGGAGTAAATGAGTATATCATCGAGGTATACCACGACGAATTTATCCAAGTACTCCATGAATATAGAATTCATTAGCCGAGAAAAGGTGGATGGGGAATTGGTTAATCCGAAGGACATGACGGTGTACTCTTATTGGCCATAACGAGTAACAAAAGCCGTTTTAGGAATGTCCCCGTTCTTGATTTTGATTTGATGGTAACCCAACCTTAAATCCATCTTAGATAAGACTGAGGATCCAGCGAGCTGATCATACATGTCGTTGATCTTGGGGAGCGGATACTTGTTCTTTATGGTGACCAGATTGACAGGTCGGTAATCTACAACCATCCGCTCCGTTCCATCCTTCTTCTTGACGAAGAGGACGGGGCAAGCCCAAGGGGAAGAACTAGGTCGGATGAAACCTTTCTGCAAGGACTCATCGAGTTGTTTCTTAAGCTCAGCTAATTCTAGGGGTGCCATCTTATAAGGTCTCCTAGAGATTGGGACAGTTCCTGGAATAAGATCTATCACGAACTCGACATCTCTGTCAGGTGGAATTCCTGGCAGTTCTTCTGGAAAAACATCTAGGAAGTCACGGACTACCGGGATATCTTCGAGTTCTGGTAGAGGGCTGGCATTAAGAGAGTAGAGCTGACGCTCAGCCATTCGGGTCAAGACATTGACTATCTTGCCGGATGGGTGTGTAAGTTGAACGGTCCTAGTATAGCAATCAATCTTGGCGTAGTGAGTTGTCATCCAATCCATACCCAAAATGATGTTTATGTCCGAGGACTTGAGAGCGATTAGAGATGCAAGGAAAACAAGTCTATCGACAAGGATTTCATTTCCATGGCTTACCCTAGAGGTTTGCCACTTTGAACCAGGAATTTGAATAACCATGGAAGTAGGCATGTCACAAAAAGTCATGTTGTGCATTCGAGCATAGCTCTCAGATATGAATGAATGGGATGCTCCAGTATCGAAAAGAACAGATGCCGGATGGCAGTTAACGAGAAGCGTACCAAGGACGACGTTAGGATCCTCATAAGCTTCCTCAGCAGAGACATAGTTGACATGACCACGTGCAGTGGGGATTGGCTTGGCATAATTCACCTTGCCGGTTGGCTTACCACGGCCAACGGGTTTTCCTGGTTGGTTCTGGGGACACTCACGCATGTAGTGTCCCGGTTCTCCACACTTGAAACATGTCACAGTGCTAGTGCGTGGAGCAAAGTTGGAAGGTGGTCCTCTATAGGTCTTAGCAGGTGCAAACTGTTGAGTTGGGCGAGGCGCCTCATAGGATGGCCTCGGTGTGTACTTGGGTGGCAGAGCAGTGTTAGGAACCCACACACGACGCTTGTGAGAGCCAGAGCCGGATGAGGAACCAAAGTCTCGAGTATGCTTGCGTGTGGCCTCGAAGTCGGTCTGGCCCGTTTCAGCACTGATAGCCTTGTTTACCAACTTATGGAAGGAAGTGCACTCGTGCAGACGTAGATCTCGGCGGAGTTCAGGGCTGAGTCCCTTGCGGAACCTTGCCTGCTTCTTGGCATCAGTGGATACTTCCTCAGGTGCATAGTGTGCCAAGTTGCCAAACTCGCGACTATAGCCATCCACAGTTAACCGGCCCTGGGTGAAATTGCAAAATTCCTCCCGCTTGCGATCCATGAGACCTTCCGGAATGTGATGTTCACGGAATGCCTCACTGAACTCAACCCAAGTAGTGATTTGGCCAGCAGGACGCATAGCTTCAAAGTTTTCCCACCAAAGACTGGCAGGGCCCTCAAGATGGTAGGCGGCGTAGGTAACCTTGTCAGCTTCGGCCACACGGGCAGAGTGTAGCTTGTGGGTGATACTACGTAGCCAGTCATCCGCATCCAGAGGTACAGTGGAGTGATGGAACTTCGGTGGGCACATCTTGATAAAGTCATTGATTGACACCACGTCATTCCTCTGACGGAACCCAGTGTTCTGCTCTATGCGTTCCAGCAGACGGTTGGTCTCTCTCTTGTTCCGTTCTACCTCGAGCATAACTTCCGCCAAGGAGGGTGGCTGGGGCAGATTCCCATCTCTAGCCCCACTAGCTTCACCCTGCTCCTGGGCAGCAGGAGTGTTAGGAGTGTTGACCATCCTAGGAAAACAAAACAACAGTTTAGACAAGGATGGCAAAAATTTGACATAGGAGTGCAGAATGTAATGGATGACATGGAATGCAAAGATGTTCATCCGTACGACATGGTAATATAGTGTTGGGGAACGTAGTATTTTAAAATTTTCCTATGATCACGCAAGATCTATCTACTAGATGCATAGCAACGAGAGGGAAGAGTGTGTCTACGTACCCTCGTAGACCGGAAGCGGAAGCGTCAAGTGACGCGGTTGATGTAGTCGAACTTCTTCGCGATTCAACCGATCAAGCACCGAACGTATGGCACCTCCGCGTTCAGCACACGTTCAGCTTGATGACGTCCCACGAGCTCTTGATCCAGTTGAGCTTCACGGGAGAGTTTCGTCAGCACGACGGCGTGGTGACGGATATGATGTATTCACCGGCGCAGGGCTTCGCCTAAGCACTGCGACGGTATGACCGAGGTGTGTTTCTGTGGAGGGGGGCACCGCACATGGCTGGAACAATTCAACTTGTGTCTTTGGGTGCCCCCCTGCCCCCGTATATAAAGGAGCAAGAGGGGAGGGCCGGCCGGCCTCCTATGGTGCGGCTAGGGCAATCCTACTAGGAATAGGATTGCAATCCTATTCCTAGTAGGAGTCCATCAAGAAGGAAGAGAGGGAAAGGAAAAGAGGGAGAGGTGGCGCCCCCCAATCCTAGTCCAACTAGGATCCCTAGCTGGGCCGCCGGCCAGCCTCTATGGGCTGCCTCTCTCCTTTCCTCAAGGCCCACTATGGACCATCCCCCCTCGTAGGGGTTTCCGGTAACCCCCTCCGGCAATCCAGTTAAATCCGAAACTTTTCCGGAACACTTCTGGTGTCCGAATATAGTCGTCCAATATATCAATCTTTATGTCTCGGACATTCCGAGACTCCTCGTCATGTCCGTGATCTCATCCGGGACTCCGAACTACCTTTGGTACATCAAAACTCATAAACTCATAATACCGATCGTCATCAAACGTTAAGCGTGTGGACCCTACGGGTTCGAGAACTATGTAGACATGACCGAGACTCATCTCCGGTCAATAACCAATAGCGGAACCTAGATGCTCATATTGGCTCCTACATATTCTACGAAGATCTTTTATCGGTCAAAACCGCATAACAACATACGTTGTTCCTTTTGTCATCGGTATGTTACTTGCCCGAGATTCGATCGTCGGTATCTCCATACCTAGTTCAATCTCGTTACCGGCAAGTCTCTTTACTCGTTCCGTAACACATCATCTCGTGACTAACTCATTAGTCTTTTTCTTGCAAGGCTTATTGTGATGTGTGTTACCGAGAGGGCCCAGAGATACCTCTCCGACACTCGGAGTGACAAATCCTAATCTTGATCTATGCCAACACCACGAATACTTTCGGAGACACCTGTAGAGCATCTTTATGATCACCCAGTTACGTTGTGACGTTTGATAGCACACAAGGTGTTCCTACGGTATTCGGGAGTTGCATAATCTCATAGTCATAGGAACATGTATAAGTCATGAAGAAAGCAATAGCAGTAAAACTAAACGATCATAGTGCTATGCTAACGGATGGGTCTTGTCCATCACATCATTCTCCTAATGATGTGATCCCGTTGATCAAATGACAACTCATGTCTATGGCTAGGAAACATAACCATCTGTGATCAATGAGCTAGTCTAGTAGAGGCATACTAGGGACATACTGTTTTGTCTATGTATCCACACATGTACTAAGTTTCCGGTTAATACAATTCTAGCATGAATAAAAGACATTTATCATGATATAAGGAAATACAAATAACATCTTTATTATTGCCTCTAGGGCATATTTCCTTCATATAGAAACTGCTATATATACACCAGTGGTCATACACACCCTACATAGTTTAGTACAAGCCAAGGCTAAAGTACAACTATGATGAAAGACGTTACATCCCATCAGAGGCATTCCAAGCTCTTATACATTATTTAACTACACCTCCGGAACTCAGTACACACTAAGTCATATTCCACAAGACGCGCAGGACTGTGGGAATACAACTACTACAAAACTACTACTACCACGGTCTAGCTCGGACATTCCCGTAGTAATCTTCATAAAAATTACCACCGTAGCCTCGAAGTGGAACAGACGGATCTTGAAACTTGCGAGCGCTCGAAGGCTGTGGACCATAGGGACCTGGATGTGGCCTCGGTCCCGATGCTGGTGGTAACCGACGCCCACGTGGAGGTGTAATACCCCCCAACGTCACGCCAATCCATGCGATCAGGCAGACGAGTCCGCACGGGGTACAAATCCCGCATGTCCATATATCCGGCGTGCATAGCAGGTGCAAGCCGTGTCAAAGTAGTCCAGTGGGCAGCTCGAGTGTTATACAGCTCCATTCGGAGGGCACGGACCTCACGGTCCCTATCCTCCAGCATCTGAACAGTAGTCTGAAGCAGTGGCTCTTCATGAGCAGCATCAGTATACAGACCAGTGTAGTAGCCTTCCTCTCCGGGAAGTGACGCTGGCATGTAACAGAACTCAGTGTTCAGCAACAGGGCATGCCTAGCCCGGAGAATGGTCATCATCGAATAGGCGGCATCATGTACTGCCATCTCGATGGTAACCCCGAGTCCATAAGACCAATGGATGTGGTCGTTAGCTCCAGGATATGAGGGGTATATCCGGACTGTGCATAAATACTGACTCTGATTGAAATCCCGGTACTGTTCCTCCACGGTGTACTCAGGATACCAGCGATAACCGGTCTCAGTCAGCACACGGACTAGCATGGCCGTGTGACCGGGCACATTAATGCACCGAGTCAAACGAACCACTTGGTGAGGGGTGCGGCCAGACATCTGAAACACGAAATAATGCAAAGGCATTAGTGTTTCTGGAAGAAATCGGGCAGCATAACAACTGTAAATGCTCAAACAAAGATTTGAGACATCATACAAATGATAGCATAACCACTCAACAATTTCATATCAAGGTTCCAGGTCCAGCAATCTTCATACTAAAAAGGATAGAAACTGAACTGAGGCTTGAAACCAACAATCCTAAGGGTCAACGGATTAGTAACACGTGAACCTAGTAAGGATAAGAGGCCTAGTCCTAAATCCCCGTAGAAAGAATGGACTGACTCAGATCAGAAGGGCATAAGGTAAAGGAGTAAAAAGAGCCTTATGTTCCCTTCCACAATCAATTCCCCTACATATAACTAAGAATTTTTCTAGACTCAACATCGACCAGTTTGGCTTGAGAAACCTACAGGCAGTCAAGCTCTGATGCCAACGCTGTCAGGACCCCGATCCTAAGTCACACCGATCTAGCTGTAACACGTCATATCACTTTGCGGCCTCACGCACGGTAACCCCACGGGTGCCACCTTACCTTGCCCGGGACCGTTTGCGCATTTTGGCTCACGTATATGACAGTGTCGCTAGCTTCCATATGACAGAGAACCCGGGCCGACATGGCTAGTTATAAACCAAAAGTGGCACTAAATTACAGAGACAGGCATCCATGACCAACGAACGTGTCGGTCATCAACGTATGAACCCAAGTCGTAGCAAGCTACATGGACTTAAAGGAACAACGCGTGACATTTCCCCTAAGGGACAGACACAGGAACGAAGAAGGACACATGCCGGCCAGCCTACGTGTTCCGAGCATTAGCAAGCTACCAAGGCTCATTGGAGACACTAGGAGGCATTTCCCTGTAAGATAGGCTACCAAAGGAAAACAACTAGGTGTCGGATCCCACACATACCAAGCATTTCAATCATACACACAATATGCTCAATATGTGCAAATACAACATTGCATCACAACAGAACTCTATGACTCAAAGTACTTTATTTAAGAGGCTCCAAGAGCCATACATAACATATCCATACAGGTAGGGGTCACATGACCCAACACTCAAGTCATACAGTCATACAAGCACAAGCGGAAAGCTACATGTCTGAGTACAGACAACTTATAAAATAAAACAGGCTTGGTGTAGCCTGACTATCTACAAGGCCCTTCACAAGCTCCAGATCTCCGTCTGGGTGTCAAGCTACTCGTCGACGTCAACGTCTATGTAGAACCCATCAGCAGGGGCAGGGTTCTCCTCTGCAACAGTTATTAAGCAAACATGAGTACAAAGGTACTCAGCAAGTCTTACCACTGAACCTATCATACATGCAACATTATCAAAGGGGGTAGTGGAGTTCATAGCAGAAAGCCAGCTTTGACTCTTGGCTAACCTATACTACAACTCTAACGGATTGCAAGATGTTATTACGAACACGAGTCCTCTACTCACCACAACAATACACTACCGAGGATCCTCTTCCGTCATCCTACGGAAGGGCCATCCACGGCACTCACACTTATCTTGAGGCTTTTAGTAGTATCTATCAACTTGTCTATGAACTGTAAGAGTAACCAAGTAGTCCGTACCGCGAACAACGGCTATTCGAATAGATTGATAACCCTGCAGGGGTGTACTTCTTCACACATGTTTTCACCACTTAGCGTCTGCACACGACATGTGCTCGGCAGACTTCAAGCGAAAGCCGACGTGGGTGTAGACCATGACCTAACCAACCACTCAAGTCTCTCGTCCAGGTTTATCGCCTGTTTGGGTTCCATCCGTGGGGAGATCCGGCCCGGGTGTCGCTCACGGCCCCAAACGATGTGTACAGGGTTCCCGAGTCACCAAACGGGCAACCGGTACACCGTGCCACGTACCTGTCGCATCACAGCCCACCCCGAGGGTCAGCGCTGTGCACGACCACCAGTAAACTACAAACACCAGAAACTAGTTGCAACTCCTGGACAGAGAACATGGCAGTCGATAAGTCGAGCGGGGGTCATATTTCAGGGCCCAATGTGTGGTAGTAACTGTAACTTGAATCACACACACAGATCTCGGGTCCTATGGACGATTCCAATGAAACAACCCACCACGTACTCCTACATGGCCTTTCATCGATACCTTTACCAAGCATATTCCACACTTCCTTCTCTCTATCGGTAAGATCATTTCTATCTGATCCATCACCCAGATGAACCAGACCAGACACAACTCTAAGCATAGCAGGCAACATAAGCAAATATCATGGTGGATCACACATCACATGGCTCAATCAACTCCTACACATGCTAGTGGGTTTCAACTATTTACTGTGGCAATGACAGGTCATGCAAGGGAATAGGGTTCAACTACCGCAGCAAGTAGCAGTTCACACGCTGTTGCCTTAATGCAGTAAAAGAGAGCAGGAGCGAGAAGATGGGTTTGTATCGGAATGATCAATGATTGCTTGCCTGACAAAGTGGTTGTCGGGTACTGCTCTTCAGCTGGATACGCAGGAGTATCCTCGGGAGCAGGATCTAACACAGAGAATACCGGCGATACAATCATTAAACAAACAAATGCAACAATATGATGCATGCTCATGACATGGCAAAATGCATGTGTTTTGGGCTAATGCAACTATAACCAGAAGGGTTTGAGCCTATTTGAATCAAAGATTCAAATTGGAATTCAAACTATTATTTAATTAAGTGCATTATCATGTTTTAATGTATACAGCAAGGTTAACTTGCTCAAACATGCATGAAACCATTGCCATTGGAAAGATTGGATTTTTCTGATCATTTTTCATATATAAATTATTTCCATCTGAGCTACGGTTGATTTTATATGATTTTTAGTAGTTTTGAGTATTTTCTGAAATTCATAAATCAATTAAGATTTATTTTAAATTCCAGAAACACTTTACTGCGTCAGCATGACCTCGTGCTGACGTCAGCAGGTCAACAGGGCTGGTCCAGGTCAAACATGACATGTGGGCCCGGCATGTCAGTGTCATAGCTAATTAGCAAAGTTAATTAGTGTTAAGCTAGGAACTAATTAGCTGTCAGTGGGGTCTGGGCCCACGGGTCAGTGACTAAACTAACTAACTGATTTAATTAGCATTTACTTAATTAAACTAGCTAATTAGAGGAGGGGTGGCCCACACGTCAGTGACCCAGGGGTGGTCAACCCCCGGGTCAAACGAGTCAAACTCGCCGGCGAAGTGACGCCGGCGAGGCCAAACACGGCGGCGAGCTTCGGAAATCGCCCACAGGGCATGGTTCGAGCTGCGGTTGGGCGCCTTGGAGTGCCCTCATCGATGCACGTCGAATGGTGGTGGCCGTCGGGCCTGTGCTGGCCGGAGGCGACGGCAACGAGCTCGACAGCGGCGGCCGGCGTTTGGGCGTGTGTGGAAACGAGGCTGCGGTGGCCTAGGCGATGCATGCATGGTACCTAGCTCATCTACGTGCTGCGGCGAGCGAGATGGACGTGCGTCCGTGACCAAATGGTCACCGGAGCATCACCGGCGGCAAGCACGGCGGCGGCGGGTTTCGGTGATCAGCGGAGCAGCAGCTACGCGGTGCAAACAAGACGGAGGAGGTAGGGATTCGGCGTAGGGGCTCACAGTGGTGCTAGCGAGCTCGACGGAGAGGTCGGGGATGCTCTGTAGCTCCTTAATCGATGGCGAGGTGCTCCGGCGATCCGAGGTTGGGGACGACGGCTTGAAGGCGTTGCAGGGCTCCCGGCAATCCGTGGCTCAGCGAGGAGGAAGAGGGCGTCGCGACGATCCTTCTGGACACTCTCACGGGACGAGGGGGAGGCTCTAGGTGCGGCAACGGTGAACGGCGGCGACGGGCGGCCTCGGTGATGAGAGGGAGAGAGCCAGGGGAAGGCGATGAGGACGAGGGGAAGTGAGAGAGAGGTCGGGGCAGCTGCGTGGCGACGCAGGGAGACGTCCAGGGCGTCGGGGACGCAGGCAGGCAGGCTGGAGGTGGCCGGGAGCGTGCCGGCGCTCGGAGGCCACGCGCGCTGCCTACTGGCGCGAGGAGGAAGGCGACAGGAGCGGCACTGGTGGGCTGGGCCGGCCTGCAACAGTGCTGGGCTCGAGGTAAAACCTTTCTCTCTTTCTTTTCTTTCCTATTTCTTTTCTGTTTCATTTCTTTTGCAACTTTGTTTAATTAATAAAAATGCCAGAACATTTTTATAACTCATAAAACTTGTCATGCCCACTGTATATAATATGAACAACATGGAACATTATAGTTTATGATTATTTGAGCATTTAAAATATTTTATAGCATTTAAATGCCCAAATACAAATACTATATGATTTAATCCAAAGACCTTAGAGGTCCTAGAAAATTGTGCACCATTTTTGGCAGAGGTTTAGGACCAAGGCAGAAATGATGAACATTTTTGAAGGGCATTTTGGGTACATTGGAAAAGATTTTATCAAACCCTAGTTGTTAGGAGAGGGGTGTTGGGGTTTCTGTCATTCCCATTTCAAGTTTCTTTGATAAGTAAACATGATGCACACTCTAGCTAGTCCTAATGCAAGTACTAAACTAGGGATGTGACAACTCACCCCCACTTAAAAGAATCGCGTCCCGAGATTCGGGTTCCTCCGGAAAGAGGGTGGGGTACTCAAGTCGAAGACGATCCTCCCTTTCCCAAGTAGCTTCACTCTCGGAATGATGTGACCATTGAACCTTGAGAAACTTGATATTGTGGCGTCGAGTGGTGCACTCGGTTTGATCAAGAATACGAACGAGGTATTCTCGATATGTGAGATTGTCCTGGAGATCAAGCGTTTTGTGGTCCACTCCTCGGATAGGATCCGAGAAGCAACGCCTGAGTTGAGAAACGTGGAATACGTCATGAACTCTGGATAGGTGCGGAGGTAGTTCCAATTGGTAGGCAACTTCTCCTCGTTTGGCAAGAATGCGAAAAGGACCGATGTAACGAGGGGCCAATTTGCCTTTGATACCGAAGCGATGGGTTCCCTTAAGAGGAGTAACCCGAAGATAAGCCTTATCGCCGACTTCAAAAGTCACAGCCTTATGATGACTATCATATTGGCTCTTCTGGCGAGACTGGGCTGTTTTGAATTTCTCACGAACGATGCGAACTTGCTCTTCTGCTTCCTGGATCATATCCGGGCCAAAGAATTGTCTTTCCCCGGTTTCTGACCAGTTAAGAGGTGTTCGACACCTTCGTCCATATAGAACTTCGAAGGGGGCTTTACCCAGGCTGGCTTGATAACTATTGTTATAAGCGAATTCGGCAAATGGAAGACACTTCTCCCAATCCATACCGAAAGAGATGACAGAGGCTCGAAGCATGTCTTCCAGAATTTGATTGACTCATTCCACTTGACCACTTGACTGCGGATGGAAGGCGGTGCTGAAAGAGAGATGAGTTCCCATAGCATTCTGGAAACTTTCCCAAAATCGTGAAGTGAAAAGACTTCCACGTCATATCACTTTGCGGCCTCACGCACGGTAACCCCACGGGTGCCACCTTACCTGGCCCGGGACCGTTTGCGCATTTTGGCTCACGTATATGACAGTGTCGCTAGCTTCCATATGACAGAGAACCCGGGCCGACATGGCTAGTTATAAACCAAAAGTGGCACTAAATTACAGAGACGGGCATCCATGACCCAGCAACGAACGTGTCGGTCATCAACGTATGAACCCAAGTCGTAGCAAGCTACATGGACTTAAAGGAACAACGCGTGACATTTCCCCTAAGGGACAGACACAAGAACGAAGAAGGACACATGCCGGCCAGCCTACGTGTTCCGAGCAGTAGCAAGCTACCAAGGCTCATTGGAGACACTAGGAGGCATTTCCCTGTAAGATAGGCTACCAAAGGAAAACAACTAGGTGTCGGATCCCACACATACCAAGCATTTCAATCATACACACAATATGCTCAATATGTGCAAAAACAACATTGCATCACAACAGAACTCTATGACTCAAAGTACTTTATTTAAGAGGCTCCAAGAGCCATACATAACATATCCATACAGGTAGGGGTCACATGACCCAACACTCAAGTCATACAGTCATACAAGCACAAGCGGAAGCTACATGTCTGAGTACAGACAACTTAGAAAATAAAACAGGCTTGGTGTAGTCTGACTATCTACAAGGCCCTTCACAAGCTCCAGATCTCCGTCTGGGTGTCAAGCTACTCGTCGACGTCAACGTCTATGTAGAACCCATCAGCAGGGGCAGGGTTCTCCTCTGCAACAGTTATTAAGCAAACATGAGTACAAAGGTACTCAGCAAGTCTTACCACAGAACCTATCATACATGCAACATTATCAAAGGGGGTAGTGGAGTTCATAGCAGAAAGCCAGCTTTGACTCTTGGCTAACCTATACTACAACTCTCAACGGATTGCAAGATGTTATTACGAACACGAGTCCTCTACTCACCACAACAATACACTACCGAGGATCCTCTTCCGTCATCCTACGGAAGGGCCATCCACGGCACTCACACTTATCTTGAGGCTTTTAGTAGTATCTATCAACTTGTCTATGAACTGTAAGAGTAACCAAGTAGTCCGTACCGCGAACAACGGCTATTCGAATAGATGATAACCCTGCAGGGGTGTACTTCTTCACACATGTTTTCACCACTTAGCGTCTGCACACGACTGATACGTCCAAAACGTATCTATAATTTCTGTTTGCTCCATGCCTCTTTTGTGTGATATTGCTATGATATTTATGCACTTCCATACACTTTTGATCATATTTGGACTAACCTATTAACTCAGTGCACCCCAGTGCCAGTTTCTGTTTTCTGCTGTTTTTGTATTTCAGGTTTTCCCATTACGAAAATTGCCAGAAAAATTCCTGGGAAAAATATATAAAAAATCAGCGTTCCGGAAGCTTCCATGCGGCCAAAGTAGGGCAGGAGGGGACCCACAGGGGCTCCAGGCGGCCCACCCCTAGGCCGCGCCGGGGGGCGCCTGGGCCCCCCTGACCTCTTCTAGCGACCCCCTTTGGCATATATTTAAGATCCGTCGAGGAAACCCTGATTCCAGACCCCTTTTTTCCAGACGCGATTCCGATCTCCGCCGCCATCGCCATCAAGCTTCGGGGGACCAGAATTCCTGCGCCGGCACCCTGCCGGGACGGGGAAGTGCCCCCGGATTCATCTCCATCGACGTTGCTTCCTCCCTCCATGATGCGGGAGTAGTTCCTCCTCGGGGCTGAGGTTCTTACCAGTAGCTATGTGGTCAATTCTCTCTCCCATGATGTGATCTTCGTTGTGATCATAGGCTATGTTAATTTAGGGTGATCCCATGATATTTCCCCTTCCTCTATGTATTGGATTGATGTACTCACTTGTCTTTATCTAGTATAATCCCCGAGACCAAGGTGACAGCGGTCTATTGGACATGGATTAGAAAAGTATTTTCATGAGTGATTTCCTCTCTTGTGTGTTGATTCAAGATTGAGAGTCTCTTGGTGCTTGTCTTTGACTATCCTTTAGATATGTTGTGGTGATTGTGGGACTCTCTTTGGATGGCCGCGGTGACATTGGGAAATCCTTAGATTGAGAACTACGAACTTTGAGGTGTGCTTTTGTAGCCCTACATAATTCTCGTCCTCTCTTGACCACGAAGGAATGACCTCCGAGTGTGTCCCCTTTGCATGTTTTATGGGAAATATCATGTGATTCGATTATGTTAATGTTGTTGGGAGTTGCCACTAGTGAAAGTATGAACCCTAGGCCTTGTTTCCACCATTGCAATACCATTTGTGCTCACGTTTACCACTTGATTGCTTGCTGCACTTTTTATTACAGATTTATATTAGTTTGCTTTGCCACTCCTATTATCCATATTTTACCATCTCTTCGACGAACTAGTGCACCTATACAACTCCTAGTTGTATTAGGTGTGTTAGGGACACAAGAGACTTCTTGTATCTTAGTTGCAGGGTTGCTTGAGAGAGACCATCTTCAACCTCTACTTCCCTGAGTTCGATAAACATTGGGTTACTCACTTAAGGGAAATTTGCTGCTGTCCTACAAACCTCTGCGCTTGGAGGCCCAACATAGTCTACAAGAGTAGAAGCGTGTGTAGACATCAAGCTATTTCTGGCGCCGTTGCCGGGGAGGTGAGCGCTTGAAGGTATATCTTTAGATCTTGCAATTAAATCTTTTTGTTTCTTGTTTTTATTTCACTAGTTATGTTTATGGAAAACCGTGCTATTGGATCGTTGCTTGCGGGAAGACGCCCCACACCTGTGGTGGTTGCTCCTCCCCCTACTGAAATTGTGCCCTATAAAATACCAGCTGGTATTATCGATTATGTTTTGGCTAATCGTTATGCAGGAGACAGACATCCCGGTGAACACTTGCTATATCTGTCACAATTATGTTCATTATTTAAGCTTGCAGGTGTATCGAGGGAGTTTGTCATGAGGAATTTTTTTGCCTTGTCACTGAAAGGAAAAGCATTGGAATGGTATAGGCTACTAAATGACTCTCACCTGCTGGAGTGGGAAGAGATCCAGTCTCTCTTTTACTCCAAGTTTTATCCTCTTCATGAAGTCCATGAGAATAGGAATTATGTTTATAATTTTTATCCTCATGACGGAGAGAGCATAGATCAAGCTTGGGGGAGACTGAAAACGTTAATGCTAAAAAGTCCTAACCATGGGCTCCCCAAAGATATGATTATTACTAATTTCTATGCGAGGCTTTCTCGACAGGATAAAGATTTGCTCGACGCTTCCTCTATGGGTTCTTTCACAAACAAAAATATTGATGCTAAATGGGAACTCCTTGAAAGAATTCAACGCAACACTGAAGATTGGGAGATCGACAAAGGTAAAGAGTCAGGTATAATTTATGAGTATGATTGCATTAAGTCCTTTGTTGAAACTACAAGTTTTAATAAGTTTAGTGCTAAGTTTGGGCTTGATTCTCAACTCCTTGTTGATTTCCTCAAATATTTTGCTTCACATCTTAATATGCCAAAGGAGGATTGGATCAAGTATCATAAACCTTTTAAAGAGACTTGCAAAGAAAATGAAATTGTTCATGATGATTGCAACATGCATGATCCAATTCCTAAAAATGAAGTTTTATATAAGCATGTTAATTTTTGTGGAGTGGATAGACCTTGTGAAAGGCCTATGATTGAAGAAGAGAAGTATTATAAGCAACATAAGCATGAAATAACAATCACTTGGGTTAGAGATTTAAATGAAATTGCTAGAGAATTGTGTGACCTTTATCCTTTTACTTGTGAACTTTGCCGTATAAAGGGTCACTTTAATTTTCAATGCATGAACTTTCAAAACATAACTGTTAACCGGTTGTGTGATAACATGATCACCTCTGATCTTTATGATGAGCTTATGTTATTTTTTATGTGTGAAGAGTTATCAGAAAAGACTTCTTGGCTAGATGTTAATGCCATAGGAATAAAAAATAGTTTGCAAAATTGCCATCTCTATTGTGTTGCTAATTGCCATGAAAATGATTACATAAGTAAGATTAGAAAGGAGGGAACTTTACCAAAGTATAAAAATGTCTCTTATATTTCTGCTAATAAAAAGGAGAGTTTCTCCCAAGTTTCCCCTATTGTTTCTAATGATAAACCAGGATATGTGGAGAAGCTTCATCTCCAACCGCCCCCTCCTAAGGTTAAGAAGAAGAAAAAGAAGAGGAGGAGGAAGAGGAGCAAGAAAGAAGAAGAATGGGTATCAACCTGGCCTGAGCATATTCCTCCCATCAACTTTTATCCTAACGGTTGTAAGTTTAAAGAAGAAGGTGAAGTTTATTGCCTTAATTATCATCTTGATGATACGTCCGTAGGTACTATTGAAGATGATTTTGATTATGATATGCATGTTACTTATTGTGATTGGGAAAATGATGATAATGCTACTTATGATCTTGAAAATATTTTTGGTACCAACTCTGAAAGTGATGATATGGAAAGCTCTAAGCTTGGGGATGATAGGATTGCAAATCCTTTACCCACTAGTGATGTGATAATTGATAATTCTTTTGCTAGTAAGAATAAAGACAACATGCTTACAAATATAGTTGCTAGAAATGATAATGCTCTTCTCTACTATGATGATGTTATAACTCCGATCTATAGTGTTCAAGTTGTTTATGATAGTCCTACTCCCACTATTACCAATAAGAAAGATTATGCTTATGTGGAGAGTAAGAGTGCCTTTTTGCATGTGGATCATGGTAACAATGCTTTATGTGATGCTTATATTGTTGAGTTTATTCGTGATCCCACTGAAAATTATTATGAGAAGGGAACATATGCTTATAGATATTTCAATAATGTCAAGTTCCCTCTCTTTATGTTGAAGGTTTTGAAGCTGCACTTGTTTTGTCTGCCTATGCTTATTGCTTTGTGCTTCAATGAATTATTCCATTGCAATATTCCTATGCATAGGAAGCATGTTAGGCTTAAATATATTTGGTATTTGCTTCTTGATGCTCTCTTTTGTTCTTCAACTCTTATTCCTACGAGAGCATCATTAAAGTCTTATGCCTAGCTTAAAGGCATAAAAAAGCGCTTTTGGGAGGCAGCCCACATGAATAAATTTTTATTTTGCTTTTGTTGTGTATTGATGTTGTTACTACTGTAGCATCATCATTGTATCTTTGCTTTTCAAATTTGTGCCAAGTATAGCCTCTGATTGCAAGAAAGTTCAAAAGTTGTGACGTGCTGTCCAGGAAACAGATTCTGTCCTTGGATAGAAAAATTCGTATAAAATCTCCAGTTCATCTTTTTGGTCTGAATTTTTTCGACAGCGTGCCCTATATAATTGTCTTTCGTGCGTCTGTTTTGAGTTTTTTGATTAGAGTTGCGGAAGTGCCCCGAACAAATCATTTACTACCTGCTGTTCTGTTAATCACAGATTCTGTCCTGTTTTGCCTTTCCTCCATTTTGCAAACCTAGAGCTTGCTTTTTCTTTGCAAAAACCTTTTGGCAATCTTGAGAAACAGTAGACCTTCAAGAATATCTTTATTTCCAGCAAGGAACAATTATTTTATTATGGGTACTAACCTCGCTAAGCAGATTATGATGAGTTATGTATGAAGGGAGTTTTCAAGTGTGCGAGGGAAGATGATAAAAAGATTCAGGAGTGTCAAACGCTCATGCTTGGGGATGCCCCCGTGCACCCCCAAGAAATATTCAAGGAGACTCAAGCGTCTAAGCTTGTGGATGCCCCCGTGCATCCCCTTCTCCATCAACATTATCAGTTCGCCTTTCGTTCCACTATATTTTTATCACTTCATGTGTAATGTGCTATGCTTGGAGCGTCTTGCTTTTAGTTTCCTTTTTAGTTTTCCTTAGCTTTTCATAACGAGTCGGAACTCAGCTTTCTTTGTGTGGGAGAGAAACACGCTCCACTTCAACCTAGAACACAACATAGAATTTTCATGTCTATCTTTGTTGTGTATGTTCTTGGTCTTTCAATAGCTACTGTCATGCTTAGCTCTTCGCTTTCATGCTTATCTTTTTAAAGAGCTTTTGTTTAGTTGGTTGCTTGAACTCTCTTTAGCTATCATGCTTATCTTATTAAGAGAGTTTGCTTCCGTTGCATTGGTTGATATGTCTATGATAAAGATGCTACGTGCATAATGGCGCTTAGTAGTTCATGTTTTCTTATGGTTAGTCTCAAATAGCTGGGGGGTTCCCAATGTGTTATTGGAGTACCAACATGATTTGTTTGCCTATGATGTGGTATGGTTTAGTAATATCTTCCTTCGAGAATTTACTTTGATTGACTTGGCGTATGCTCACGCATATTTAAGACTGTAAAGAAAGTCTGTCAAGCCTTGATGATCTTTTGTTTCTGAGTAGCGATATAACTTCCATGCATGATTCAATGTTGCTTTGTCGCTCTTCATGATTATGAACGTCATTGCTCTCTTAGTTGGTCGCTCCCAGTCTTTTGCTAACCTTCGCCTGTACTAAGCGGACTGACTGCTTGTGCATCCACATCCTTTTAATCCAGTTATGCCATATGAGTCCACCATACCTTCCTACATGGTATTTACCTGCCATTCCTAACAGAGACTTGCATGTGCCATCTCGAAATTATTCAAAGAAAAGCATTCCTATTTTGTGCCTCTGTTTTAAGTTCATGAGGAAGTAGTAGTTAATTCATGATCTTTTTAAGTTGGACAAGCTTCACCCCGGGATTGCATGTATAATGTGCAAACCCATAATACGAGAAGGAACTGGCATTGAGTGCGCCCGGCTCAAAAAGATAATATAACAAACAAACCCTCCTTCACGCTTTGTTCATGAGAAATCAGAAAACTTTGGCAGTGATAAACAAAGGAGATTAAGAGGATGTGATCGTCGTCATTCGGGAGCCGTTCCTCGAAACTTGTCCATCTCAAGAAGTGATTGAGTTGTCTGCTAGCATTCATTAACAGAACATGCATAATCAAAAAAAAAATTATTACCTCTATTTTTAAAACCAAGAGCTCTGGTACATGTTTTGTCTTTGTTTCCGACTACGGGTTTTCAACTTTGCCAACAAAAGCCACGGTTCGAGAGTCTCCACCTTCTTATTAAAGCACCAACTACTGAGAGCATGATTCTCATTCTGAGTGTAATGTGCATTGTCCCAAAGTAGCATTGTCTTTTGCATGATTATGATATCGTTTATTTTGAAATCATTGTATCTAGTCATCACTTAAACCTTGGAGGTGCCCCTGCATTTATGTTTTGCTTCACTAAAGGGGGCAAGCGAGATATCACTTTATCATATTTGCACTCCATGCTCATTACAAATCTATTTGATGTTTCAGTATCATGTTGTAAAACTTTCAGTTCTTTGTGATTTTCTCATGAGGCAACTTAATTACTACAGATTCATTGTCTCAGTAAGCTTTTGTCATATGACTATGAAAAAAGTCCTATATGGTTAATAGCATGTCACCACAGAAATTATTCTTGTTATCATTTACCTACTCGAGGACGAGCAGGAATTAAGCTTGGGGATGTTGATACGTCCAAAACGTATCTATAATTTCTGTTTGCTCCATGCCTCTTTTGTGTGATATTGCTATGATATTTATGCACTTCCATACACTTTTGATCATATTTGGACTAACCTATTAACTCAGTGCACCCCAGTGCCAGTTTCTGTTTTCTGCTGTTTTTGTATTTCAGGTTTTCCCATTACGAAAATTGCCAGAAAAATTCCGGGAAAAATATATAAAAAATCAGCGTTCCGGAAGCTTCCATGCGGCCAAAGTAGGGCAGGAGGGGACCCACAGGGGCTCCAGGCGGCCTGCCCAGGCGGCCCACCCCTAGCCCGCGCCGGGGGGGGGGGGGCGCCTGGGCCCCCCTGACCTCTTCTGGCGACCCCCTTTGGCATATATTTAAGATCCGTCGAGGAAACCCTGATTCCAGACCCCTTTTTTCCAGACGCGATTCCGATCTCCGCCGCCATCGCCATCAAGCTTCGGGGGACAAGAATTCCTGCGCCAGCACCCTGCCGGGACGGGGAAGTGCCCCCGGATTCATCTTCATCGACGTTGCTTCCTCCCTCCATGATGCGGGAGTAGTTCCTCCTCGGGGCTGAGGTTCTTACCAGTAGCTATGTGGTCAATTCTCTCTCCCATGATGTGATCTTCGTTGTGATCATAGGCTATGTTAATCTAGGGTGATCCCATGATATTTCCCCTTCCTCTATGTATTGGATTGATGTACTCACTTGTCTTTATCTAGTATAATCCCCGAGACCAAGGTGACAGCGGTCTATTGGACATGGATTAGAAAAGTATTTTCATGAGTGATTTCCTCTCTTGTGTGTTGATTGAAGATTGAGAGTCTCTTGGTGCTTGTCTTTGACTATCCTTTAGATATGTTGTGGTGATTGTGGGACTCTCTTTGGATGGCTGCGGTGAAATTGGGAAATCCTTAGATTGAGAACTACAAACTTTGAGGTGTGCTTTTGTACTGCTACATAATTCTCGTCCTCTCTTGACCACGAAGGAATGACCTCCGAGTGTGTCCCCTTTGCATGTTTTATGGGAAATATCATGTGATTCGATTATGTTAATGTTGTTGGGAGTTGCCACTAGTGAAAGTATGAACCCTAGGCCTTGTTTCCACCATTGCAATACCATTTGTGCTCACGTTTACCACTTGTTTGCTTGCTGCACTTTTTATTACAGATTTATATTACTTTGCTTTGCCACTCCTATCATCCATATTTTACCATCTCTTCGCCGAACTAGTGCACCTATACAACTCCTAGTTGTATTAGGTGTGTTGGGGACACAAGAGACTTCTTGTATCTTAGTTGCAGGGTTGCTTGAGAGAGACCATCTTCAACCTCTACTTCCCTGAGTTCGATAAACCTTGGGTTACTCACTTAAGGGAAATTTGCTGCTGTCCTACAAACCTCTACGCTTGGAGGCCCAACATAGTCTATAAGAGTAGAAGCGTGTGTAGACATCAACGACATGTGCTCGGCAGACTTCAAGCGAAAGCCGACGTGGGTGTAGACCACGACCTAACCAACCACTCAAGTCTCTCGTCCAGGTTTATCGCCTATTTGGGTTCCATCCATGGGGAGATCCGGCCGGGGTGTCGCTCACGGCCCCAAACGATGTGTACAGGGTTCCCGAGTCACCAAACGGGCAACCGGTACACCGTGCCACGTACCTGTCGCATCACAGCCCACCCCGAGGGTCAGCGCTGTGCATGACCACCAGTAAACTACAAACACCAGAAACTAGTTGCAACTCCTGGACAGAGAACATGGCAGTCGATAAGTCGAGCGGGGTCATATTTCAGGGCCCAATGTGTGGTAGTAACTGTAACTTGAATCACACACACAGATCTCGGGTCCTATGGACGATTCCAATGAAACAACCCACCACGTACTCCTACATGGCCTTTCATCGATACCTTTACCAAGCATATTCCACACTTCCTTCTCTCTATCGGTAAGATCATTTCACTCTGATCCATCACCCAGATGAACCAGACCAGACACAACTCTAAGCATAGCAGGCAACATAAGCAAATAGCATGGTGGATCACACATCACATGGCTCAATCAACTCCTACACATGCTAGTGGGTTTCAACTATTTACTGTGGCAATGACAGGTCATGCAAGGGAATAGGGTTCAACTACCGCAGCAAGTAGCAGTTCACACGTTGTTGCCTTAATGCAGTAAAAGAGACCAGGAGCGAGAAGATGGGTTTGTATCGGAATGATCAATGATTGCTTGCCTGACAAAGTGGTTGTCGGGTACTGCTCTTCAGTTGGATACGCAGGAGTATCCTCGGGAGCAGGACCTAACACGGAGAATACCGGCGATACAATCATTAAACAAACAAATGGAACAATATGATGCATGCTCATGACATGGCAAAATGCATGTGTTTTGGGCTAATGCAACTATAACCAGAAGGGTTTGAGCCTATTTGAATCAAAGATTCAAATTGGAATTCAAACTATTATTTAATTAAGTGAATTATCATGTTTTAATGTATACAGCAAGGTTAACTTTCTCAAACATGCATGAAACCATTGCCATTGGAAAGATTGGATTTTTCTGATCATTTTTCATATATAAATTATTTCCATCTGAGCTACGGTTGATTTTATATGATTTTTAGAAGTTTTGAGTATTTTCTGAAATTCATAAATCAATTAAGATTTATTTCAAATTCCAGAAACACTTTACTGCGTCAGCATGACCTCATGCTGACGTCAGCAGGTCAACAGGGCTGGTCCAGGTCAAACATGACATGTGGGCCCGGCATGTCAGTGTCATAGCTAATTAGCAAAGTTAATTAGTGTTAAGCTAGGAACTAATTAGCTGTCAGTGGGGTCTGGGCCCACGGGTCAGTGACTAAACTAACTAACTAATTTAATTAGCATTTACTTAATTAAACTAGCTAATTAGAGGAGGGGTGGCCCACACGTCAGTGACCCCAGGGGTGGTCAACCCCCCGGTCAAACGAGTCAAACTCGCCGGCGAAGTGACGCCGGTGAGGCCAAACACGGCGGCGAGCTTCGGAATTCGCCCACAGGGCATGGTTCGAGCTGCGGTTGGGCGCGTTGGAGTGCCCTCGTCGATGCGCGTCGAATGGTGGTGGCCGCCGGGCCTGTGGTGGCCGGAGGCGACGGCAACGAGCTCGACAGCGGCGGCCGGCGTTCGGGCGTGTGTGGAAACGCGGCTGCGGTGGCCTAGGCGATGCGTGCGTTGTACCTAGCTCATCTACGTGCTGCGGCGAGCGAGATGGACGTGCGTCCGTGACCAAATGGTCACCGGAGCATCACCGGCGGCAAGCACGGCGGCGGCGGGTTTCAGTGATCAGCGGAGCAGCAGCTACGCGGTGCAAACGAGATGGAGGAGGTAGGGATTCGGCGTAGGGGCTCACAGCGGTGCTAGCGAGCTCGACGGAGAGGTCGGGGATGCTCTGCAGCTCCTTAATCGACGGCGAGGTGCTCTGGCGATCCGAGGTTGGGGACGACGGCTTGAAGGCGTTGCAGGGCTCCCGGCAATCCGTGGCTCAGCGAGGAGGAAGAGGGCGTCGCGGCGATCCTTCTAGACACTCTCACGGGACGAGGGGGAGGCTCTAGGTGCGGCAACGGCGAACGGCGGCGACGGGCGGCCTCGGTGATGAGAGGGAGAGAGCTAGGGGAAGGCGATGAGGACGAGGGGAAGTGAGAGAGAGGTCGGGGCAGCTGCGTGGCGACGCAGGGAGACGTCCAGGGCGTCGGGGACGCAGGCAGGCAGGCTGGAGGTGGCCGGGCACGTGCCGGCACGCGGTGGCCACGCGCGCTGCCTACTGGCGCGAGGAGGAAGGCGACAGGAGCGGCGCTGGTGGGCTGGGCCGGCCTGCAACAGTGCTGGGCTCAAGGTAAAACCTTTCTCTCTTTCTTTTCTTTCCTATTTTTTTCTGTTTCATTTCTTTTGCAACTTTGTTTAATTAATAAAAATGCCAGAACATTTTTATAACTCATAAAACTTGTCATGCCCACTTATATAATATGAACAGCATGGAACATTATAGTTTATGATTATTTGAGCATTTGAAATATTTTATAGCATTTAAATGCCCAAATAGAAATACTATATGATTTAATCCAAAGACCTTAGAGGTCCTAGAAAATTGTGCACCATTTTTGGCAGAGGTTTAGGACCAAGGCAGAAATGATGAACATTTTTGAAGGGCATTTTGGGTACATTGGAAAAGATATTATCAAACCCTAGTTGTTAGGAGAGGGGTGATGGGGTTCCTGTCATTCCCATTTCAAGTTTCTTTGATAAGTAAACATGATGCACACTCTAGCTAGTCCTAATGCAAGTACTAAGCTAGGGATGTGACAGCCACGCTCGGTCTCGTTAGCTGCTGGAGTGCACTGTAGCACTCAGCACTCCCGAGCAAGAACTCAATACAAACCATAAAGCAGGAGTAGGGTTTTACGCATCCGTGCGGCCCGAACCTGGGTAAACTGCTCGTGTGCTTCGCCTCGAGTTGCTCTTCGCGCGACCTCCGCCCCCGCCGAACCGAAAGGGTTCGGTCCGTCGGACCCCATAGGTGCTCGTGGATCAGTTTCCCCGACAGTCACACAAAATATCCAAATCATGCACAACCCCGGTTTCAGCCAAGCAATTGTTTCATACTTCAATTTTTTTAAACTTTTTCAACTTTCACGCAATACATGAGCATGAGCCATGGATATAGCACTATAGGTGGAATAGAGTGGTGGTTGTGGAGAAGACAAAATGAGGAAGATGGTCTCACATCAACTAGGCGTATCAATGGGCTATGGAGATGCCCATCAATAGAAATCAATGTGAGTGAGTAGGGATTGCCATGCAACGGATGCAATAGAGCTATAAATGTATGAAAGCTCAACAAAAGAAACTAAGTGGGTGTGCATCCAACTTGCTTGCTCACGAAGACCTAGGGCATTTTAGGAAGCCCATCGTTGGAATATACAAGTCAAGTTCTATAATGAAAATTCCCACTAGTATAAGAACGTGACAAAACAAGAGACTCGCTATCATGAAGATCATGGTGCTACTTTGAAGGACAGGTGTGGAAAAAGATAGTAGCGTCGTCCATTTTTTCTTTTTCTTTCTTTCTTTTCCCCCCATTTTTTATTTTTTGGCCTTTCTTTTTTTTCTTTGGCCTTTCATTCTTTTTCCCCGTTTTTTCTTTTCTTTTTTTATTTGGGACAATTCTCTAATAATGATGATCATCACACTTTTATTTACTTACAACTCGATATTACAACTCGATACTAGAACAAAGTATGACTCTATATGAATGCCTCCGACGGTGTACCGGGATGTGCAATGAATCAATAGTGACATGTATGAAAAATTATGCATGGTGGCCTAGCCACAAATACGATGTCAACTACATGATCATGCATGTCAATATGACAATGATGAAGCATGTCATAGTAAATGGAACGGTGGAAAGTTGCATGGCAATATATCTCGGAATGGCTATGGAAATGCCATGATAGGTAGGTATGGTGGCTGTTTTGAGGAACATATATGGTGGGTGTATGGTACCGGCGAAAGTTGCGCGGTACAAGAGAGGCTAGCAATGGCGGAAGGGTGAGAGTGCGTATAATACATGGACTCAACATTAGTCATAATGAACTCACATACTTATTGCAAAAATCTACAAGTCATCAAAACAAAGTACTACACGCATGCTCCTAGGGGAAGGGTTGGTAGGAGTTAACCATCGTGTGATCCCGACCTCCACACAAAGGATGACAATCAATGAAATACCTTATGCTTCAAATTTGTCACACAACGGTTACCATACGTGCATGCTACGGGACTTGCAAACCTCAACACAAGTATTTCTCAAATTCACAACTACTTTACTAGCAAGACTCTAATATCACCATCCTCATATCTCAAAACAATCGTCAAGTATCAAACTTCTCTTAATATTCAATGCACATTATATGAAAGTTTTTATTATACCCATCTTGCATGCCCATCGTATTAGGACTAGTTTTATAACCCAAGCAAATTACCATGCTGTTCTAAAAGACTCTCAAAATAATATAAGTGAAGCATGAGAGTTCATCTATTTCTTCAAAATAAAACCACCGCCATGCTCTAAAAGGATATAAGTGAAGCACTAGAGCAACCGACAAACTACTCCAAAAGATATATGTGAAGATCAATGAGTAGTTGAATAATCATGTAATTTTGTGAAGACTCTCTAACATTTAAGAATTTCAGATCTTGGGATATTATTCAAACAGCAAGAAAAAAAATAAAACAAAATGACGCTCCAAGCAAAACACATATCATGTGGTGAATAAAAATATAGCCTCAAGTAAAGTTACCGATAGTCGAAGACGAAAGAGGGGATGCCTTCCCGGGGCATCCCAAGCTTAGGCTCTTGGTTGTCCTTGAATATTAGAGCATCTCCAGCCGTTGGGCCCCCCCAGGACGCATAAAAATCGCCCCCTGGGGGCGAGCCGGCGATACAATCGGCGCTGGGGGCGGTTTTGCGCCCAGTCGTCGCCCCAGGCGCCGAAATTGGCCCACTTTGCAGCCCAATTTCGGCGAATAAGGGCCCAAATGGGCGAGAATAGGCCCATATTCGGCGTGGTTTCGCCGTGTCTCGGCGTTCAATTATCAACACAATTATTTCTTATCACATATTTCATCACAGAAAATCAAATACTTCAACAAAATAGTACAACAACAAATAGTTCAATACAAATTATATAGTTCAACAAATAAAAACTCGTATTTCATCACACGGCGTCCCCCTTGAGCCTCCATAGGTGCTCAATCAGATCTTTCTGCAATTGATGATGCACCTGTGGGTCTCGGATCTCCTGACGCACACAGAGATAGGCAGTCCAAGTTGCCGGTAGATGGTGATCAACTTTGGCTAGAGGACCCTGCCTGTAGTATGGTTCAGTGTCAAACACTGGGTCTTCTTGCTCGCTCTCGATGATCATGTTGTGCAAGATGACACAACAAGTAATAATCTCCCACATTTGATCTTTGGACCAGGTCTGAGCGGGGTACCAAACAACAGCGAATCGAGATTGGAGCACACCAAATGCCCGCTCGACATCCTTACTGCAAGCCTCCTGAACTTTCGCAAACCAGGCGTTCTTGCCTCCTGCCGCAGGGTTTGAGATGTATTCACAAATGTCGACCATCTCGGATAGATGCCATCTGCTAGGTAGTACCCCTTGTTGTATTGGTGCCCATTGATCTCGAAGTTCACGAGAGGAGAATGGCCCTTAACGAGCTTGGCAAAAACAGGAAAGCACTGCAGCACGTTGACGTCATTGTGAGTTCCTGGCATACCAAAGGAGTGCCAAATCCAGAGGTCCTGTGTGGCTACCGCCTCAAGCACCACACTGCAACCGCCTTTGGCGCCTTTGTACATCCCCTACCAACCAAATGGGAAATTCTTCCATTTCCCATGCATGCAGTCGATGCTTCTAAGCATCCCAGGAAATCCTCTTGCTGCATTCTGGGCTAGGATCCGAGCAGTGTCTTCCGCATTGGGTGTTCTCAAGTATTGTGGCCCAAACACTGCCATCACTGCCCGACAGAACTTGTAGAAACACTCTATGCTGGTGGACTCGGCCATGCGCCCATAGTCGTCGAGTGAATCACCGGGAGCTCCATATGCAAGCATCCTCATCGCTGTCCTGCACTTCTGGATGGAGGTGAATCCAAGAGCGCCAGTGCAATCCATCTTGCACTTGATGTAGTTGTCGAACTCCTGGATGGAATTCACAATCCTGATGTAGTTCATCCGATAACGGCGCCGAAATGTTTTCTCGCCGTGAAGTGGAGCATCGCCGAAGTAGTAGGAGTAGAGCATGAAGTAGCCTTCAAGACGAAGCCGGTTCTTTGCTTTCAACCGCCCCGGCGCCGAGCCACCTCGCCGCGGCTTTTCATGGCTCGCCAGCAGCTGGGCGAGGGCGGCGAGCACCATGAGATGCTCTTCTTCCTGGACGTCGTCCGCGGCTTCCTTCTCCAGCAGCGCGGCGAGCTCTTCCTCGTCATCTGAGTCCATCGCCGAGACAGGCAAAACGCCGAACACCTTGCGCTCGGTGGGCGTGTACCCGCCGCTAAACCGCGCCTCCGTGGCCGGAAACGGCGGCCGGAAACGCCCAGCTGCTGTGGGAGGGGCTGCCGCGGCGAAGTGCTGCTATTTTTCGGCGGGGAATGGCTATCTAGCGGAGTAGGGCGGCGGCCGTCGCCGGGATATAGCTAGTGGTGGCCGAGGGCGCGGGGGGTGCGAGGCGAGTCGGGGGAAGAAAACCTTGATTTTTCCCCTGTCAGTGTGGGCCAGCCGTGCTTTTCCCTAGCGCCGGAGCCCCCAACTGCTCCCCAGCGTGCCGGGTTCGGCCTATGACCGCCGGGCGGAAAAAAGGTCCGAACCGGCGATTTTCGGCGTCCTGGGGGCGCGACTGGGCCGTTTTTTCGGCGCCGACGCCGAAAAAGTGGCCTGGGGGGGCCTGTTGGGGGCGCGGCTGGAGATGCTCTTACCTTGGAGTTCCTTGGGCATCCCCAAGCTTAGGTTCTTTCGACTCCTTATTCCATAGTCCATCGAATCTTTACCCAAAACTTGAAAACTTCACAACACAAAACTCAACAGAAAACTCGTAAGCTCCGTTACTATAAGAAAATAAAAGCACCACTTAGGTACTGTTGTGAACTCATTATAAATTCATATTGGTGTTATATTTACTATATTCCAACTTCTCGAAGGTTCATACCCTCCGATACTACTCATAGATTCATCAAAATAAGCAAACAACACACGAAAAACAGAATCTGTCAAAAACAGAGCAGTCTGTAGCAATATGTAACTTTCGAATACTTATGTAACTCTAAAAATTCTGAAATAAATTGGTGGACTTGAGGAATTTGTCTATTAATCTTCTGCAAAAAGAATCAACTTAAAAGCACTCTCCAGTTTAAAATGGCAGCTAATCTCGTGAGCGCAAAGTTTCTGTTTTTTACAGCAAGATCGCAAAGACTTTCACCCAAGTCTTCCCAAAGGTTCTACTTGGAACTTTATTGAACCAAAATCTATACAACATAATTACTATAGTAGGTTAATCATGTGAACACACAAAAACAATAGGGGTAAATATTGGGTTGTCTCCCAACAAGCGCTTTTCTTTAATGCCTTTTAGCTAGGCATGATGATTTCAAAGATGCTCGCATAAAAGATAAGAATTGAAACATAAAGAAAGCATCATGAATAATATAACTAGCACATTTAAGTCTAACCCACTTCCTATGCATAGGGATTTTGTGAGCAAACAACTTATGGGAACGATAATCAACTAGCATAGGAAGGGAAAACGAGCATTACTTCAAGATTTTAAGCACATAGAGAGGAAACTTGATATTATTGCAATATGTAGAAGCATATGATCCTCTCTCATAATAATTTTCAGTAGCATCATGAATGAATTCAACCATATAACCATCACATAAAGCATTCTTTTCATGATATACTTGCATAGGAAGTTTACTACTCTCCACATAAGCAAATTTCTTCTCATGAATAATAGTGGGAGCAAACTCAACAAAATAACTATCATGTGAAGCATAATCCAATTGAAAATTAAAATCACGATGACAGGTTTCATGGTTATCTTTATTCTTCATAGCATATGTGTCATCACAATAATCATCATAGATAGCAACTTTGTTCTCATAATCAATTGGAACCTCTTCTAAAACAGTGGATTCATCACTAAATAAAGTCATGACCTCTCCAAATCCACTTTCATCAATATAATCATCATAAATAGGAGGCATGCTTCCATCATAATAAATTTTCTCATCAAAACTTGGGGGACTAAACATATCATCTTCATCAAACATAGCATCCCCAAGCTTGTGGCTTTGCATATAATTAGCATCATGGGTATTCAAAGAATTCATACTAACAACATTGCAATCATGCACATATTTTATGCCAAGCATTCTATGTAATTCTTCTTCTAGTACTTGAGCAAAATTTTCCTTCCCATCATTTTCACGAAATATATTAAAAAGATGAAGCATATGAGGAAACCTCAATTCCATTTTTTAGTAGTTTTCTTTAATAAAAAACTAAACTACTGATAAAACTGAAGGAAATATGCCCTAGAGGCAATAATAAAGTTATTATTTATTTCCTTATATCATGATAAATGTTTATTATTCATGCTAGAATTGTATTAACTGGAAACTTAGTACATGTGTGAATACATATACAAAACAGAGTGTCCCTAGTATGCCTCTACTAGACTAGCTCATTGATCAAAGATGGTTATATTTCCTAGCCATAGACATGAATTGTCATTTGATCAACGGGGTCACATCATTAGGAGAATGATGTGATGGACAAGACCCATCCGTTAGCTTAGCACTATGATTGTTTAGTTTTACTGCTATTGCTTTCTTCATGACTTCTACATGTTCCTATGACTATGAGATTATGCAACTCCCGAATACCGGAGGAACACCTTGTGTGCTATCGAACGTCACAACGTAATTGGGTGATTATAAAGATGCTCTACAGGTGTCTCCAAAGGTGTTCGTGGTGTTGGCATAGATCAAGAATAGGATTTGTCACTCCGAGTGTCGGAGAGGTATCTCTGGGCCCTCTCGGTAATGCACATCATAATAAGCCTTCCAAGAAAATGACTAATGAGTTAGTCACGAGATAATGTATTACGGAATGAGTAAAGAGACTTGCCGGTAACCAGATTGAACTAGGTATTGAGATACCGACGATCGAATCTCGGGCAAGTAACATACCGATGACAAAGGGAACAACACATGTTGTTATGCGGTTCGACCGATAAAGATCTTCGTAGAATATGTAGGAGCCAATATGGGCATCCAGGTTCCGCTATTGGTTATTGACCGGAGAGATGTCTCGGTCATGTCTACATAGTTCTCGAACCCGTAGGGTCCGCACGCTTAAAGTTCGTTGATGATATAGTATTTAATGAGTTATGTATGTTGGTGACCGAATGTTGTTCAGAGTCCCGTATGAGATCACGGACATGACGATGAGCTCCGGTGTGGTCCGGAGGTAAAGATTGATATATAGGATGATATGGTTCAGCCAAGGGGTCAAGCCCACGGGGCATTAAGTTGGTGCAAAATGTGTTTTGCGGAGGCCAGGGGCCAAACGCCAGAGACCCTGGCGTCTGGCCCTGCGCCAGAAGCCAATGCCCATGGCGTCTGGGCCAGATGCCAAGGATTGTGGCGTTTGGTCCTGGAGTCCGAGTGGGACTCTTGCCTTTCGGACAAAACCGACTTTGAGGAGGCTTTTGCTCCAAGTTACGACCCCAGGGCTCAACATATAAATAGAGGAGCGGGGCTAGCACCTGAGACAGATCAAGATACACCAAGCCGTGTGCCAGCAACCCCGACCCTCTAGTTTATCCTCCATCTAGTTTCTGTAGTGCTTGACGAAGCCCTGGAGAGATTATTCTTCATCAACAACCGTCACCATGCCGTCGTGCTTCCAGAACTCATCTACTACTTCGCCCGTCTTGCTGGATCAAGAAGGCGAGGACGTCATCGAGCTGAACATGTGCTAAACGCGGAGGTGCCGTATGTTCGGTACTAGATCGGGACGGATCGTGAAGGTGCACGACTACATCAACCACGTTGATAAACGCTTCCGCTTTCGGTCTACGAGGGTATGTAGACACACTCTCCCCTCTCGTTGCTATGCATCTAGTAGATAGATCTTGCGTGATCGTAGGAAAATTTTGAAATACTACGTTCCCCAACAGTGGTATCAGAGCAAGGTCTATGTGTAGATGATATGCACAGGTAGAACACAAGTGAGTTGTGGATGATACTGGTCATACTACTTACCAGCATGTCATACTTTGGTTTGGCGGTATTGTGAGATGAAGCGGCCCGGACCGACATTACACGTACGCTTACGCGAGACTGGTTTCACCGTTATGAGCACTCGTTGCTTAAAGGTGACTGGCGGGTGTCTGTCTCTCTCACTTTAGCTAAATCGAGTGTGGCTACGCCCGGTCCTTGTGAAGGTTAAAACAACACATACTTGACGAAAAATCGTTGTGGTTTTGTATGCGTAGGTAAGAACGGTTCTTGCTAAGCCCGTAGCAGCCACGTAAAACTTGCAACAACAAAGTAGAGGATGTCTAACTTGTTTTTGCAGGGCATGTTGTGATGTGATATGGTCAAGACATGATGAGTTATATGTTATTGTATGAGATGATCATGTTTTGTAAAGTTATCGGCAACTGGCAGGAGCCATATAGTTGTCGCTTTATTGTATGAAATACAGTCGCCATGTAATTGCTTTACTTTATCACTAAGCGGTAGCGATAGTCGTAGAAGCAATAGTTGGTGAGACGACAATGATGCTACGATGGAGATCAAGGTGTCGCGCCGGTGACGATGGTGATCATGACGGTGCCTTGGAGATGGAGATCAAAAGCACAAGATGATGATGGCCATATCATGTCACATATTTTGATTGCATGTGATGTTTATCTTATTAGGCTTCTTATTTTGCTTAGATCGACGGTAGCATTATAAGATAATCCCTTACAAAATTTCAAGGCACAAGTGTTCTCCCTGAGTATGCACCGTTGCGAAAGTTCTTCGTGCTGAGACACCACATGATGATCGGGTGTGATAGGCTCTACGTTCACATACAACAGGTGCAAGACAGTTTTGCACATGCAGAATACTCGGGTTAAACTTGACAAGCCTAGCATGTACAGACATGGCCTCGGAACACTGGAGACCGAAAGGTCGAGTGTGAATCATATAGTAGATATGATCAACATAAGATGTTCACCATTGAAAACTACTCCATCTCACGTGATGATCAGACATGGTTTAGTTGATTTGGATCACATGATCATTTAGATGACTAGAGGGATGTCTATCTAAATGGGAGTTCTTTAGTAATTTGATTAATTGAACTTTAATTTATCAGGAACTTAGTCCTGGTAGTATTAGCATATCTATGTTGTAGATCAATAGCTGGCGCTTGCTCCCCGTTTATTTTTTATATGTTCCTAGAGAAAACTAAGTTGAAAGATGTTAGTAGCAATGATGCGGACTAGGTCCGTGATCTGAGGATTATCCTCATTGTTACACAGAAGAATTATGTACTTGATGCACCGCTAGGTGATGGACCTATTGCAGGAGCAGATGCAGACGTTATGAACGTTTTGACAAAAGCTCGGTATGATGACTACTTGATAGTTTAGTGCACCACGCTTTACGGCTTAGAACTGGGACTTTGAAAACTTTTTGAATGCCACAGAGCATATAAGATGTTCCAAGAGTTGAAATTAGTATTTCATACTCATGCCCGTGTCGAGAGGTATGAGACCTCTGACAGTACTTTGCCTACAAGATGGAGGAGAATAGCTCAACCAGTGAGCATGTGCTTAGATTGTCTGGGTACTACAATTACTTGAATCAAGTGGGAGTTAATCTTCCAGATAAGATATTAATTGGCAAAGTTCTCTAGTCACTATCACCAAGTTAGTAGAACTTAGTGATGGACTATAATATGCAAGGGATAATGATAGTAATTCCCGAGATCTTCGTGATGCTGAAATCGGCGAAGGTAGAAATCAAGAAAGAGCATCAAGTGTTGATGGTTAACAAGACCACTTGTTTCAAGTAAAGGGCAAAGGGATAGAAGGGGAACTTCAAGAAGAATGACAAGCAAGTTGTCACTCCCATGAAGAAACCCAAAGCTAAACTCAAGCCTGAAACTAAGTGCTTCTACTGCAAAGGAAATGGTCACTGGAAGTGGAACTACCCTAGGTACTTGGCGGATAAGAAGAATGGCAAAGTGAACAAAGGTATATTTGATATACAGATTATTGATGTGTATTTTACTAGTGTTCATAGCAACCCCTGGGTATTTGATACCAGTTCAGTTGCTAAAATTAGTAACTCGAAACGAGAGTTTTAGAATGAATAGAGACTAGTTAAAGGTGAAGTGACGATATGTGTTGGAAGTGGTTCCAAGATTGATATGATCATCATCGCACACTCCCTATACTTTCGGGATTAGTGTAGAACCTAAATAAATTTTATTTGGCATTTGCGTTGAGCATGAATATGATTTGATCCTGTTTGTTGCAATACAGTTATTCATTTAAAGTGATAGAATAATTGTTATTCTGTTTACATGAATAAAGCCTTCGATGGTCATACACCCAATGAAAATAGTTTGTTGGATCTCGATCATTGTGATACACATATCCATAATATTGAAGCCAAAAGATGCAAGGTTAATAATGATAGTGCAACTTATTTGTGGCACTGCCGTTTAGGTCATATTGGTGTAAAGCACATAAAGAAACTCCATAGTGATGGACTTTTGGAATCACTTCATTATGAATCACTTGGTGCTTGCGAACCATGCCTCATGGGCAAGATGACTAAAACTCCATTCTCCGGAACAATGGAGCGAGCAATAGATTTGTTGGAAATCATACATACTGATGTATGTGGACCGATAAGTGTTGAAGCTCGCGGCGGGTATTGTTATTTTCTGACCTTCACTGATGATTTGAGCAGTTATGGGTATATCTACTTGATGAAGCACAAGTCTGAAACATTTGAAAAGTTCAAAGAATTTCAGAGTGAAGTAGAGAATCATCGTAACAAGAAAATAAAGTTTCTACGATCTGATCGTGGAGGTGAATATTTGAGTTACGAGTTTGGTCTTCATTTAAAACAATGTGGAATAGTTTCACAGCTCACGCCACCCGGAACACCATAGTGTAATGGTGTGTCCGAACATCGTAACCGTACTTTATTAGATATGGTGCGATCTATGATGTCTCTTACCGATTTACCACTATTGTTTTGGGTTATGCATTAGAGACAGCTGCATTCACGATTAAATAAGGGCACCATCTAAATCCGTTGAGACGACACCTAATGAACTGTGGTTTGGCAAGAAACCAAAATTGTCGTTTCTTAAAGTTTGGGGCTGCGATGCTTATGTGAAAAAGCTTCAACCTGATAAGCTCGAACCCAAGTCGGAGAAATGTGTCTTCATAGGATACCCAAAGGAGACTATTGGGTACACCTTCTATCACAGATCCGAAGGCAAGTTATTCTTTGCTACGAATGGATCCTTTCTAGAGAAGGAGTTTTCTCTCGAAAGAAGTGAGTAGGAGGAAAGTGGAACTTGATGAGGTAATTGTACCTTCTCCCGAATTGGAAAGTAGTACATCACAGAAACTAGTTCCAGTGATTCCTACACCAATTAGTGAGGAAGCTAATGATGACGATCATGAAAGTTTGGACCAAGTTACTGCTGAACTTCGTAGATCAACCAGAGTACGTTCCGCACCAGAGTGGTACGGCAACCCGGTTCTGGAAGTCATGTTACTGGACCATGATGAACCTACGAACTATGAGGAAGCGATGATGAGCCCAGATTCCGCAAAATGGCTTGAGGCCATGAAATCTGAAATGGGATCCATGTATGAGAACAAAGTTTGGACTTTGGTTGACTTGCCCGATGATCGGCAAGTCATCGAAAATAAAGGGATCTTCAAGAGGAAGACCGACGTTGACGGTAATGTTACTGTTTACAAAGCTCGACTTGTTGCGAAAGGTTTTCGACAAGTTCAAGGAGTTGACTACGATGAGACTTTCTCACCCGTAGCGATGCTTAAGTCTGTCCGAATCATGTTAGCAATTGCCGCATTTTTTGAAATCTGGCAAATGCATAACAAAACTGCATTCTTTAATGGATTTATTAAAGAAGAATTGTAGATGATGCAACCAGAAGGTTTTGCCAATCCTAAAGGTGCTAACAAAATGTGCAAGCTCCAGCGATCCATCTATGGACTGGTGCAAGCATCTCAGAGTTGAAATATACGCTTTGATAGGTTGATCAAAGCATATAGATTTATACAGACTTGTGGTGAAGTCTGTATTTACAAGAAAGTGAGTGGGAGCACTACAACCTTTCTGATGAGTATATGTGAATGACATATTGTCGATCGGAAATGATGTAGAATTTCTGGATAGCATAAAAGGATACTTGAATAAGAATTTTTCGATGAAAGACCTCGGTGAAGCTGGTTACATATTAGGCATCAAGATCATAGAGATAGATCAAGGCGCTTAATTGGACTTTCACAAAGCACATACCTTGATAAAGTTTTGAAGAAGTTCAAACTGGATTAGTCAAAGAAAGGGTTCTTGCCTACGTTACAAGGTGTGAAGTTGAGTAAGACTCAATGCCCGACCACTTTAGAAGATAGAGAGAAAATGAAAGTCATTCCCTATGCCTCAGCCATAGGATCTATCATGTATGCAATGCTATGTACTAGACCTGATGTGTGCCTTGCTATAAGTTTAGCAGGGAGGTACCAAAGTAATCCAGGAGTGGTTCACTGGACAGCGGTCAAGAACATCCTGAAGTACCTGAAAAGGACAAAGGATATGTTTCTCGTATATGGAGGTGACAAAGAGCTCGTCGTAAATGGTTACGTTGATGCAAGCTTTGACACTAATCCAGATGACTCTAAGTATCAATCTGGATGCGTATTAAAAGTGGGAGCAATTAGCTAGAGTAGCTCCATGCAGAGCATTGTAGACATAGAAATTTGCAAAATACATACGGATCTGAATGTAACAGACCCGCTGACTAACTTCTCCCACGAAGCAAAACATGATCAGACCTTAGTACTCTTTGGGTGTTAATCACATGGCGATGTGAACTAGATTGCTGACTCTAATAAACCCTTTGGGTATTGGTCGCATGGCGATGAGAACTATGGGTGTTAGTCACATGGTGATGTGAACTATTGGTGTTAATCACATGGTGATGTGATCTAGATTATTGACTCTAGTGCAAGTGGGAGACTAAAGGAAATATGCCCTAGAGGCAATAATAAAGTTATTATTTATTTCCTTATATCATGATAAATGTTTATTATTCATGCTAGAATTGTATTAACTGGAAACTTAGTACATGTGTGAATACATATACAAAACAGAGTGTCCCTAGTATGCCTCTACTAGATTAGCTCATTGATCAAAGATGGTTATATTTCCTAGCCATAGACATGAATTGTCATTTGATCAACGGGGTCACATCATTAGGAGAATGATGTGATGGACAAGACCCATCCGTTAGCTTAGCACTATGATTGTTTAGTTTTACTGCTATTGCTTTCTTCATGACTTCTACATGTTCCTATGACTATGAGATTATGCAACTCCCGAATACCGGAGGAACACCTTGTGTGCTATCGAACGTCACAACGTAATTGGGTGATTATAAAGATGCTCTACAGGTGTCTCCGAAGGTGTTCGTGGTGTTGGCATAGATCAAGAATAGGATTTGTCACTCCGAGTGTCGGAGAGGTATCTCTGGGCCCTCTCGGTAATGCACATCATAATAAGCCTTGCAAGCAAATGACTAATGAGTTAGTCACGAGATATTGTATTACGGAACGAGTAAAGTGACTTGCCGGTAACGAGATTGAACTAGGTATTGAGATACCGATGATCAAATCTCGGGCAAGTAACATACCGATGACAAAGAGAACAACGTATGTTGTTATGCGGTTCGACCGATAAAGATCTTCGTAGGATATGTAGGAGCTAATATGGGCATCCTGGTTCCGCTATTGGTTATTGACCGGAGAGATGTCTCGGTCATGTCTACATAGTTCTTGAACCTGTAGGGTCCGCACGCTTAAATGTTCGTTGCGATATAGTATTTAATGAGTTATGTATGTTGGTGACCGAATGTTGTTCGGAGTCCCGGATGAGATCACGGACATGACGAGGAGCTCCGGAGGTAAATATTGATATATAGGATGATATGGTTCGGCCAAGGGGTCAAGCCCACGGGACATTAAGTTGGTGCAAAAGGTGTTTTGCGGAGGCCAGGGGGCCAAACGCCGGAGACCGTGGCATCTGGCCCTGGGCCAGACGTCGAGGCCCATGGCGTCTGGGCCAGACGCCAAGGATTGTGGCGTTTGGTCCTGGAGTCCGAGTGGGACTCTTGCCTTTCGGGCAAAACCAACTTTGAGGAGGCTTTTGCTCCAAGTTACGACCCCAGGGCTCAACATATAAATAGAGGGGCGGGGCTAGCACCTGAGACAGATCAAGATACACCAAGCCGTGTGCCGGCAACCCCGACCCTCTAGTTTATCCTCCATCTAGTTTCTGTAGTGCTTGGCGAATCAACAACCGTCACCACGCCGTTGTGCTGCCGGAACTCATCTACTACTTCGCCCGTCTTGCTGGGTCAAGAAGGCGAGGACGTCATCGAGTTGGACGTGTGCTGAACGCAGAGGTGCCGTACGTTCGGTACTAGATCGGGACGGATCGTGAAGGTGCACAACTACATCAACCGCGTTCATAAACGCTTCCGCTTTCAGTCTACGAGGGTATGTAGACACACTATCCCCTCTCGTTGCTATGCATCTAGTAGATAGATCTTACGTGATTGTAGGAAAATTTTGAAATACTACGTTCCCCAACAAAAACAAGAAACTAAAAGATTCGATTGCAAGATCTAAAGATATATCTTCAAGCACTCACCTCCCTGGAAACGGTGCTAGAAAAGAGCTTGATGTCTACTACGCAACCTTCTTCTTGTAGACGTTGTTGGGCATCCAAGTGCAGAGGTTTGTAGGACAGTAGCAAATTTCCCTCATGTGGATGACCTAAGGTTTATAAATCCGTGGGAGGTGTAGGATGAAGATGGTCTCTCTCAAACAACCCTGCAACCAAATAACAAAGTGTCTCTTGTGTCCCCAACACATCCAATACAATGGAAAATTGTATAGGTGCACTAGTTCGGCGAAGAGATGGTGATACAAGTGCAATATGGATGGTAGATATAGGTTTTTGTAATCTGAGAATATAAAAACAGCAAGGTAACTAATCATAAAAGTGAGCATAAACGGTACTGCAATGCTTTGAAACAAGGCCTAGGGTTCATACTTTCACCAGTGCAAGTTCTCTCAATAATAATAACATAACTGGATCATATAACTATCCCTCAACATGCAACAAAGAGTCACTCCAAAGTCACTAATAGCGGAGAACAAACGAAGAGATTATTGTAGGGTACGAAACCACCTCAAAGTTATTCTTTCTGATCGATCTATTCAAGAGTCCGTAGTAAAATAACACGAAGCTATTCTTTCCATTCGATCTATCATAGAGTCTGTACTAGAATAACACCTTAACATACAAATCAACCAAAACCCTAGTGTCACCTAGATACTCCACTGTCACCTCAAGTATCCGTGGGCATGATTATATGATATGCATCACACAATCTCAGATTCATCTATTCAACCAACACAAAGAACTTCAAAGAGTGCCCCAAAGTTTCTACCGGAGAGTCAAGACGAAAACGTGTGCCAACCCCTATGTATAGATTCCCAAGGTCACAGAACATGCAAGTTGATCACCAAAACATACATGAAGTAGATCTCGTGATATCCCATTGTCACCACAAATAAGCACATGCAAGACATACATCAAGTGTTCTCAAATCCTTAAAGACTCAATCCGATAAGATAACTTCAAAGGGAAAACTCAATCCATTACAAGAAAGTGGAGGGGGAGAAACATCATAAGATCCAACTATAGTAGCAAAGCTCGTGATACATCAAGATCGTGACATCTCAAGAACACGAGAGAGAGAGAGAGAGAGAGAGAGAGAGAGAGAGAGAGAGATCAAACACATAGCTACTGATACATACCCTTAGCCCCGAGGGTGAACTACTCATCATGGTGAGGGCCGGGATGATGAAGATGGCCACCGGAGAGGGATTCCCCCCTCCGGCAGGGTGCCAGAACGGGTCTAGATTGGTTTTCGGTGGCAACCGAGGCTTGCGGCAGAGGAACTCCCGATCTAGGTTATTTTCTGGAGGTTTCCGCATATATAAGGAGTGTTGGAGTCGGGAACTAGTAAGGGGGGTCCCCGAGGCGGCCACGAGATAGGGGGGGTGCGCCGAGGGGGGCTGGACGCGCCACCACCCTCGTGGGCAGCCCGGGACTCCCCTGGTCCATCTCCAGTACTCCTTGGGCTTCTTCTGGTCCAAAAACATCCTCCGTTGAGTTTCAGGTCAATTGAGATCCGTTTGGTATTCCTTTTCTGCGCTACTCAAAAACAAGGAAAAAACAGAAACGTTGGAGCAATCAAAAATCATATAAAAGTGTATATTAAAGCCCATTAAACATCCAAAACAGATAATATAATAGCATGGAACAATCAAAAATTATAGATACGTTGGAGACGTATCAGGGGGCGGCGGCCAAGGCAGATGGGGGCGCCCCCTAGGGAAACCTTAGGGTGACTTGCCCCCCAAGCTAGGTGGAGGAAACCCTAGATGGGGCGGCCCACCTCTCCTGGTTACGTGGGAAAGGGTGTGGGGGCGCACATCCCCTTAGTGGGCTGGTTTGCCCCCTCCCCTTGGCCGATGAGGCCCCGCAACACTTGCCCGGGGCCCCGGAACACCTTTCGGTCATGTTGGCCATAGCTCGGTACCCTCGGAACACTTCCGAACTCCAATACCCTTCGTCCAATATATCGATCTTCACCTCCGTACCATTCCAGAGTTCCTCGTCATGTACGGGATCTCATCCGGGACTCCGAACAACCTTCAGTGACCACATACAATTCCCATTACAACTTTCGCGTCACTGAACCTTAAGTGTGTAGACCCTACGGGTTCGGGAACCACACAGACATGATCTTGTGCTATGCTTGGGATTGGGTCTTGTCCATCACATCATTCTCCTAATGATGTGATCCCGTTATCAACGACATCCAATTTCCATGGCCAGGAAACCACAACCATCTATTGATGAACGAGCTCGTCAACTAGAGGCTCACTAGGGACATGTTGTTGTCTATGTATTCAAACATGTATTACGGTTTCCGGTTAATACAATTATAGCATGAACACTAGACAATTATCATGAACAAGGAAATATAATAATAACCATTTTATTATTGCCTCTAGGGCATATTATTTCCAAGAATATTACCTTTTGGAGAGTGGTGTCTCCTAGATTGGTTAGGTATCACTTGGGAGCCTCCAACATGTTGTGGAGTTGAACCATGAAGTTTGTAAGGGCAAGGAGATCGCCTACTTAGTGAAGATCTACCCGAGCGAGGCAAGTCTTTTGTGGGTGATGGTCATGGTTGGATAGACAAGATTGCTTTTTCATGAACCCTTCATGTGTGGAGCCCTCCATGAACTTGCACAACCGTTACCCTTCCTGGGTTGAAGTCTACATCAACGTGGATGTATGATAGCACCATCTATCGGAACCACGCCAAAAATCATCATGTCTACATTGCGTTTGCTTTCTCTGAACCCCTACTTTACTTACATGTGCAATGTTCTACTTTCCGCTGTTATACTCTAGAATTGCATGTGTAGGGTATTACTTGACTTGTTACAATTGCTAAAATCTGCCTACAACTAAAATTGGGAAAATGTTAGGTTTTATTTGGTCAAGTAGTCTAATCACCCCCTCCAGACATACTTCTGATCCTATGCATAGCACAGTGACAGTGTCTGAATGACATCTAACAAATGATTTCTAACAACAAAGGTGGGGCTAACCTTCTCTGCACATGCCAAAATTTTCCTTCCACTATCCAATGATTCAAAAGCCACCAACTTCAAGCATGGAGACACTAGTGCAGAACCGGGCAATAGCACTAGTTCGTAAGGCCCTTTAGTGTCGGTTCCATAACCGACACTAAAGTGTGGGCCCTAAAGCCCCCCCCCCCTTTAGTACCGGTTCAGCATGAACCAGTGCTAAAGGGCAACCACGTGGCACGAGCCAGCTCCGGGGGCCGGGAGCCCTTTAGTACCGGTTGGTAACCAACCGGTACTATAAGGTTTTTTTTTGGTTTTATGATTTCTTTTTCATTTAATTTTGTGTTTTCCGTTTAATTCTTTTTCGTTTGCTGGTATTTTACGATACTACACATTGTACACGTTATATATATATATATATATATATATATATATATATATATATATATATATATATATATATATATATAGAATTTCTAGTAGAACCAATCATATATATATCATCAAATGTCTCACAAACCACCAATTCACACATACACAAATGTATAGCTATATACAATTTCTCCTACATGTTGCCTTCGGAGCCAGTGGCATTAGCCTAATTGGTGCCTTCGGAGCACGATGACAATTGGAAGTGGTTCATGGGGGCGGTAGCGGGTAATGGTATTCTTCCTTCGGATCTATGACCTGGTCGAGCAAAAATCCCGCTATTTCCTCTTGAAGTGCTTGTACGCGCTCCGTTTCTAGGAGCTTGTCCCGCACCTCTGTGAACTGTTAAGAAGGAGATCAATATGCATGTTTATTAGTTGTGTGACTAGATATCGATAATGGTGTAAAAAAAGTGAATAGTGTTCTGACAAACGTACCCATTTGTGTCTTTGAGATCTGCTCCTTTTGGACGCCATCATGCGAATATTCTCGCAAACGCAGTACGCACACAGATCAGTCCCCTGCGCCTGCTTCAGGGCCTTTACGAGAATGGAATTTGATCAGATAATAATCAATCAAGCATGATAATTAAAGAGATAATGGCAGCTAGCTAGCTAGCTAGTACTACTTAATTACTTACCTTGGGTCGAAACCATTGCAGTCTTTGTTTCCATTCGCCTGGAGTGACGCCGATGAACCTTGCCCAAGCCCTGCCCGTCGACAAAGAAAATGAATAAATGGGTTATTAAATAGATCATATAAGGAAATGGCGAACTAAATAGGCCGAGATATATAGTTAATAATGACTGAAGTTACCTGTTGACTATCCCAAACAAGATGGTGTAGTCACTTTTTTTTAAGTAGTGAGTCGAGTACTTCAACTGTTCTGGCGTCAACTTTAATGATACATAAGATCCAGTGAAATCTCCATGCACACACGTTTGCATGTCTTAATTAAGCGGACATATGTAAGCAAAAACATGTAGCTAGCTAGTAGGCAAAAACAGAGAATTTGTAGTACAAGACAGTGTGACTCACTGGAAGTTGTAAGGAAGTAGTATATCTTCATTGTATTTGAGGCACTTCAAGAACTCTAGCATGCTGTCCTCTACATGCTTTTCATGATATTCATCTATTTTCCATGTGTATTCATTAACGGTGTTTGGGTCAATGAACCCAATGCCATAGTGTCCACCTTTTTTCATTTCATACATCTTCATCCTGCATAATACCACAAAAAAGAATATAGTGAGGATAATTACAGGTAATGATTGATCAAAAGGATCACTACAGCTAGCTTGAGACTTAAATTACAGAAAGAAATCACTTACAAACAATAGCAACTGACGATAGATTTGTCGAGTGCGTCTTGATTGTATAACTGAAACAGTTCATTATACTCAACGTCCACTGCTTTCTCATGGTAGTAATGATCCTTCTTGACTTCCACCATGAGGGACTCTCGGTTGGAACTCTTGGTAATATCCATGTACCATTGATGCAATTCATACATTCTCGTTGGGAGCTTCTTGACCTCGTCTGGCTTGACCAAAGGTTCGCCCCGGACATATTTCCATTTTATTTCCTCCTCTGTAAGCATAGGCATGGGCTCGATCTCGAGGAGTTGTCCAACAGTGATGTTGAGAATTTCAGCCTGCGTTATATGCTCCTTGGTTATTACCACATTGCCCACCTCGGGAACGTAAACTGTTTGCCCACAATAATATTGGGCGCACGTACTCTCACGTGTTGTTGGCACAACAAGCGAGGGGATCGATTGCGCCGCTTGTTCTCCCAGCTACGGTTTTCCTGCATTTTTTGATAGCTGCTTGTTGTTTGCTCGAGCTCGAGCTCACCTCCTTCTGTAGACGTGCTCGATTTAACTTCCTGATGTGGTGCTCATAGTCTGTGTCAACAGGCTTGGGAGCTAGTGGTTGAGCCATACGAATGAAGTGGTCAATCTTTTCCTCAGGCACTTTCTCCCTTGGCGGCGGTGGCGGTATCGGTCCAAAATGGGCGTCCACTTCTGCCCGCACTATGGCCTTGGTTTGCTCCTCGGTCCCGTCGTAAGCCCTCTGAGGAGGATCAGTGAGGCTTGGACCATATTTATATCGCTTGCCTCTGCCTGTACTTCCTGTACTACCTCGACTCGTACCGCTACGCACCATAGCTGCGGGGTGTCTCTTCTACGATTGCTGAGGCGGCGGAGACGGCTGACGGGGCTGAGTTGGACGAGGAGGAGTGGCCTGAAGCTGTGCCGGACTTGGAGGAGGAGTGGCCTGAAGTTGTGCCGGACTTGGAGGAGGAGTGGACGTCTGACGCTGTGTCAGAATTGGAGGAGGAGTGGCCTGAAGCTTTGCCGGACTTGGAGGATGAGGAGTGGCCTGACGCGTTGGTGGACTTGCAGGAGCGGGAGTCTGCTGACTCAGTGGCGGAGTTCGACGAGGAGTCGGCTGACACGGTGTCGGTGGCCTTCGAAAGATGATGCAATTATTTCTCCACAGGATGATACGATGTTTGGCATCTCCGAGTGTGTGATCCTCATCACCTCCAGGAATGTCAAGCTCTAGCCCCAAATATTGGTCCACCACCTCATTAACCAAGACACGAGCATAGGCTGCTGGAATCGGGTTGCAATGGAAGGTTGTCTCGGGGGGATTTGTAAAAGCAATGGCGTCCGCCACCTTCATGGATATGTTCTTCATTTTGAAGTGTAGCTCGCAGTTAGTGTTCTCCATGATGTCATCCGCGGGGTATCTATCCAGCATTGCGTCGCCCGGGGCGGAACCCACGCCGCTTCTCAGCATGGATGGGGCGGTGGTATCCAATGCTGGATCATCCGCTAGCTGATGCAGCTGCTGAGACCCCCTTTGCTGGCTAAGTGAGTCGATCTGCTCCTGCTGCCGCTGGAATTTGACTGCCAAGTCCGCGTGCTTTGATTCTAGGCCTTGAAGGCGTTCATAGTCCAGCTTCCTCTGCTCCTCCTCCATCTTCCTCTGCTTCTCCTCCGCAATCTTCCTTCTCGCACGGGTTCTGTAGTCGGCGTTCCAGTCCAAAAACCCCTCATACCACGGAATAGCGCCCTTGCCTCGTGTTCTTCCCGGGTGTTCAGGATTTCCCAGGGCACGCGTAAGCTCGTCGTTCTCTCTGTTGGGCTGGAACACCCCCGATCGAGCCTCTTCTATTGCAACAAGTATCTTATTGTCGGCTCCTTTCAGACATGCCTTCGTCGAAACTTTGCCTGTCTTCGGGTCCAACTCCCCCCCATGCGCATAGAACCAAGTCCTCCACCTGGGGGGCCAGCTCCTAGTAACCGGAGTGACACCTGCATTCTCCATCTCTTTCTCAAACTTATCCCACTTAGGCATTGCCACCGCGTAGCCACCTGGCCCCAGCTTATGGAACTTATCCTTTTTTTCGGCATTCTTCTTGTTTATTCTCGACCGTTCCTTAGCTAATTCTGAATCCTTGAATTTCACGAAATCGTCCCAATGAGCACTTTGCTTCTCTAGTGTTCCCTCGAATACTGGAGTCTTCCTTCCTTCCTTGACGTACTTGTCCCATTCACGATTCTTGTGGTTCTTGAATGCAACCGCCATCTTCCTAAGAGCAGCGTCCTTGACTTTCTGCACATCTGCTTCTGTGAAATGATCTGGTAGGGTGAAATGTTCCATGAGAGTATCCCAAAGCAGACTTTTTTTCTGTCGTCGACAAAAGTAAGATCTGGACGTGGCTTTGCTGGCTCTCTCCATTCTTGAAGGGAGATCGGGAGTTGGTCCTTCACAAGAACTCCGCACTGACGAACGAACTTGTCCGCAATCTTCTTAGGCGCTAATGGTTCGCCATTAGGTCTGATTGCCTCGATATTGTACTTTACGCCCTCCTTCAACAATTTGTTCGGGCCTCGTTTCGTCCTGTTGCCTGAAGATTTTCTCGATCCGGATGGCTGAAAGAAGAAAGATCGATTCGTTAATATATCTTCAACTCATTTAAAACATGTGATGATCACCAGATGTGCCTGCTTATATAAATATATATACCTCGTCGGTCTTTGTTGTTTCAAGATCAACATTTTCTTTGTCATCATCATAATCGTAGTTCATCACTTCATCAATTCAGTCGTCGCGATCAAATATCATATCACCCTCTCCGGTGTTGTTTAGAAATTCGGAGTCGTCATAATCTTCTTCATTCTGATCATCATCTGGCCCGCGAGGATGGCGTATCATATCGAATAGGGTCTGTTCTCCCTCTCTGCTGGTATTATCCGCCATAGCTTTTATTTAACTAATCCAAAAGAAATATAAAACAATTTAGTATTCAAATTACATCGTCTCGAATAATAGATATAATCTCGAATACATCGTCTCGAATAATAGATATAATCTCGAATACATCGTCTCGAATAATAGATATAATCTCGAATACATCGTCTCGAATAATAGATATAATCTCGAATACATCGTCTCGAATAATAGATATAATCTCGAATACATCGTCTCGAATAATATATAATCTCGAATACATCATCTCGAATAATATATAATATCGAATACATCACTGGCTAGGTAGCTAATAAAGATCGAATACCACAGAAGAATCTAGGACACTCGCGGTTCCTGCGGCGCGGGCGATGGACACCCAAAGAGAAGGAACCCTCACAGGATCATAGCTGAAGTGAGATCCCTGAAGAAACTGCCAGGTATTGGAGAACCTGCCGCCCTCTAACGCAACCATGTAGCGATGGACGTGCTCGTCCTCCTCCCTGACACGACGACGTACCACCTCCGGCGGGGCCGGCTCCCTCCGCACCGAAACTGGCCCACGCGAACGCCACCAAACGAGATCAAGGTCAACGACGGGACCCGGGGCCGGGTTCCTCATCAAGCGGCGCGCCCCTCCAGGCAGCACCTTCCAGTGCCAGCCCGGCGGAGCCCAGTCCCGGACATGGGTCAGCCGGACGTCGTCGCGGACGGGTCGACGGCGAGGATGCGGCCCGGGCATCGTCGAGAACAAATACTAGCTATATGCCCGCAAAAAGTAACATTTTTTAATGATTGTATTTTGATAACTAAAATTTCTAACATTTCTATATAACTATCATTTCTATAACATTTCTAACAATGCTATATAACTAACATTTCTAATATTTCTATAACTAAAAAACAGAAAAAAATTATAACATTTCTATATATATAACTAACATTTGTATAACATTTCTAGAACTAAAAAGAGAAAAAATTCTATCTTTTTTATAACTATTTCTATAACTAAAAAACAGAAAAATTTCTAACAATTCTATCTTTTTTTATAACTATTTCTATAACTAAAAAATAAAAAAATGTATGTGTGTGTGTGTGTGCTCACCGGCGAAGCGAGAGGCGACGGGGGGCGGCGACGGGGACGGCGATGGGCGCGGCGACGAGGACATCGACGAGCGCGGCGACGACGGTGATGGCGACGACGGGGACAGGGACGGGGCGGCGATGACGGGGACGGCGACGGCGAGGTCGAGGCGACGCAACGGCGAGGTCGAGGCGACGGCGACGGGGGCGGCGACGGCGAACGGGGACGGCGCGTGACGGCGATGGGGGCGGCGACGGCGACGGGAACGGCGACGACGACGGGGACGGGAGCAGCGCGCAACGGGGGCGGCGACGGCGTCGACGGAGAGCGAGAAACAGAACAAGAGAACAGAGGGAAACTGAATTTTTTTCGAAGTGCTGTATATATAGAAGGCACCTTTAGTACCGGTTGGAGCCACCAACCGGCACTAAAGGCCTGTTTTGACCAGGCCAAGCGGCGGGAAGCGTACCCCCTTTAGTACCGGTTGGTGGCTCCAACCGGTACTAAAGATACCCCTTTAGTACCGGTTGGTGCCACGACCCGGTACTAAAGGGGGTGCACTGGCGCAGGTGCGGTGCGGCAAGTTTAGTCCCACCTCGCTAGCCGAGGGGCATCCACACTAGTTTATAAACCCCGCCGCGGCTGCTCCTTCCAGCTCCTCTCTACTGCAGGCTTGTGGGCCTAACTTTGCTGCGCTGCCCTGTGAGTCTGCTAGGCCTTTATGGGCCTGCAAATACAGGCCCAGGGCCTTGCAGGCCCACTGGGTAGCGCGCAAACAATTTTTTTATATGGTATTTCATTTTATATCTAACTAACATTTCTATATCTAAAATTTATCTATCTAACATTGCCGCAAATATATCTAAAATTTCTATCTACCATTTCTATATCTAAAACTTTATATCTAACTAAGATTTCTATATCTAAAATTATCTAACAAACATTTTATATCTCATTTAACTCTCTAAAAACAAATCAGTAAATGAATGAAAAATACCAAATGAATTCAGAAAGGGTTGATAATTGATTCTGTGGATTTGAATGGTGCATTTTGAACACACAACAAGTCTGGAGTTCAAAAAAGTTCAAAAAAAATGCAATGCCTTTGTAACTATGAGTTTTCGTCCTAAATCCTGATACCTCGAAAGAGATTGTCCATTTTGTACACGATGTGCATCCAGTTTTTGCCGTGACCCTCCCTACTTTTTTGCACATGCCATGTGGGTGAAATGATGATACCACGCCAAGTTTCAACCTTTTCAGACTTCAATTTGTAGTGCTTTTCAATTTCACGGTCATTTAGCTCTCTCAAAACAAATCAGTAAATGAATGAAAATACCAAATGAATTCAGAAAGGGCTAATAATTGATGATGTGGATTTGAATGGTGCATTTTGAACACACGAAAACTATGGAGTTCAAAAAAAATGCAATGCCTTTGTAACATATGAGTTTTCGTCCTAAACCCTGATACCTCGAAAGAGATTGTCCATTTTGTACACGAAGTGCATCCAATTTTTGTCGTGACCCTCTCTACTTTTTTGCACATGCCATGTGGGTGAAATGATGATACCATGCCAAGTTTCAACCTTTTCAGACTTCAATTTGTAGT
>LR738714.1:636996843-637006989 GCA_902687465.1 Secale cereale | reverse complement strand
TCAAAACAAATCAATAAATGAATGAAAAATACCAAATGAATTCAGAAAGGGCTAATAATTGATTATGTGGATTTGAATGGTGCAGTTTGAACACACAAAAACTCTGGAGTTCAAAAAAATGCAATGCCTTTGTATCATATGAGTTTTCATCCTAAACCCTGATACTTCGAAAGAGATTGTCCATTTTGTACACGAAGTGCATCCAGTTTTTGCCGTGACCCTCTCTACGTTTTTGCACATGCCATGTGGGTGAAATGATGATACCATGCCAAGTTTCAACCTTTTCAGAGTTCAATTTGTAGTGCTTTTCAATTTCACGGTCATTTAGCTCTCTCAAAACAAATCAGTAAATGAATGAAAAATACCAAATGAATTCAGAAAGGGGTGATAATTGATGATGTGGATTTGAATGGTGTATTTTGAACACACAAAAAGTCTGGAGTTCAAATAAGTTCAAAAAAAGGCGCAATGCTCGTTAATTAGCTTCAAGCCTTTCGGAAGAGTGTACAAAGCATTGCACATAGCTCCGTGCAGTCTACACTATTCCTCAAGGTTTGAAGCTAAGCAACGTGCAGGTGAACATTGCACATCTCCCACATTGTCTGTGCACTCAAGGGTTATAAACCACTCCTAGTGCCATTCTCTTCGCGAGGTGGGACTAAAAATCAGCTTACTAAGATACTTTAGTACCGGTTCATGCCATGAACCGCTACTAAAGGTGCCTAGCCTGACAACAGCCTGACACAGCATCATTAGTACCGGTTCGTGGCATGAACCGATACTAGAGGTTGCCCACGAACCGGTACTAATGATCTCCGCCCGCCTAGCCGTTGGAACCGGCACTAATGGTCACATTAGTGCCGGTTCTGTTACAAACCGGGACTAATGTGCTTCACGTTTGACCATTTTTCTACTAGTGAGACTGATGCTGACAACGAGCAAGTGGATCTTCATCTACTCTGCTTCATTCCTTGCAAGTGAAGGTCCTAGGGGGCTACAAGAGGAAGAAATGGCTCAAATTGGCCGCCGGGATAAAATCCTCAATTCCAAATTGGCCGCCGGGTTAAGCCTAGGCGAGCAAGAGAGAGGAGAGAGGCATACATGGCTGGTGGCAGAGTCGTCATCGGAGGAGCAACTGTTGGAGAGGTCATTCAAGGAGACCATGGCGTCAGCGGTGGTCGTATACGGGATGGTGAGAGCGAGCAAGCAAGCATGGGAACGGCTATAGCTTAGGAAGGAAGGAGGAAACAGGTGAAATATGGCTCTTGGTCAGGGAGAAAAGGGGGGAGTTAGATATTTTGGTGGTAGACAAAAAATAATAGGTGGAAACTTGGTGCGCAAAGTGTCACCGGACAGGATTCACTTTGAACATATGTGTCCGATACGTCTCCATCCTATCTACTTTTCCAAACTCTTTTGCCCTTGTTTTGGACTCTAATTTGCATGATTTGAATGGAACTAACCCGGACTGACGACATTTTCAGCAGAATTGCCTTGGTGTTTTTTTGTCTGCAGAAATAAGAGTTCTCGGAATGACCTGAAATTTCACGGAGAATATTTTCATAATATATAAAAATACTGGTGAAAAGAACTACCGGAGGGGCCCCACACCCTGGCTACAAGGGTGGGGGGCGCCCCCTAGGGCGCGCCCCCTACCTTGTGGGCCCCCTGGACCTCCACCGATGTCAACTCCAACTCCATATATTCTTATTCGGGGAGAAAAAAAATCAAAGAGAAGATTTCATCGCGTTTTACGATACTGAGCCGCCGCCACCTACTGTTCTTCCTCGGGAGACCTGATCTGGAGTCCGTTCGGGGCTCCGGAGAGTGGAGATCGTCTCTGTTGTCATCATCAACCATCCTTCATCATCAATTTCATGATGCTCACCACCATGCGTGAGTAATCCCATCATAGGCTTGCTGGACGATGATGGGTTGGATGAGATTTATCATGTAATCGAGTTAGTTTTGTGAGGGCTTGATCCCTAGTATCCACTATGTTCTGAGATTGATGTTGCTATGACTTTGCTATGCTTAATGCTTATCACTAGGGCCCAAGTACCATGATTTCAGATCTAAACCTATTATGTTTTTGTGAATATATTTCTGTTCTTGATCCTATCTTGCAAGTCAATAGTCACCTACTATGTGTCATGATCCGACAATCCCGGAGTGACAATAGCCGGGACACTTCCCGGTGATGACCATAGTTTGAGGAGTTCATGTATTCACTAAGTGCTAATGCTTTGGTCCGGTACTCTATTAAAAGGAGGCCTTAATATCCCTTAGTTACCATTAGGATCTCGCTGTCATGGGAGGGTAGGACAAAAGATGACATGCAAGTTCTTTTCCATAATCACGTATGTTTATATTCAGAATACATGCCTACATTACATTGATGAAATGGAGCTATCTCTGTGTCACCCTAAGTTATAACTGCTACATGATGAATATTATCTGACACCTATCATTGTCGATCCATTGCCTATGAGTTCGTTCCATATTGATACTTGCTTTGTTAGTTTTGTTACTGCTGCTGTCACCATCACTACAAAACTGCTACTGTTACTTTTGCCACTCTTACTGTTACTTCCATACTACTTTCCTACTAAATACTTTGCTACAGATATTAAGTTTTCCAGGTGTGGTTGAATTGACAACTTAGCTGCTAATACTTGAGAATATTCTTTGGCTCCCCTTGTGTCGAATCAATAAATTTGGGTTGAATACTCTATCCTCGAAAACTGTTGCGACCCCCTATACTTGTGGGTTATCAGTGTACGATAACATACCATCACAAACGATTCTTCTAATTTACGCGCATGAGATGAGTTTGAGCATACATTTTTTCCGTATTTCCCTGGTTACAGTGCTCATCCACGTCATTTCATAATTTAACATCACTTTCTAATTTGGTTACACAATAGAGCATACAGCACACAGACCACACTTACTTAAGCGAGCAAGTTTAGTAATTAAACAAAGGCAGTTGACCTAAACATTGCTCTAACAAAAGATCAGTGCTCTAAACAAAGTCTAAGTACGCATAATTTTAACAAAGCCACCGGCGAGCCACCCTATGCCTCGCCGGTGTAAGATAAGATGCCGACGACTTGCCCTGACGACATTCCGCCGTTGGTGGACTCCACATCCCCCTGGCTGAACTCGACAGCGGGGTCATCCTCGTCCTCGGCGTCGCCCTAAAAAATGTAGTGCACTCGTAGTAGTGGCGGCACCAGAGCTTGTATTGGTTCTCCACTACCGATTCCTAGACGAATAGACACTTCTCTACTTGTTCCTTAGACACGTGCAAATCCTCCTCCCGGCGCTCGTTGCTCTTCGCCGCCCCCTGCATCTCTAGCTCCCGCTCAACGATCTCACGAGGAAGGGGCTCCAGGGCCTCCACCGCCGCATCGTCGGCAAGCATCTCGGCCTCCACCTCCGCCGCCTCATCTGATGTGTGGTGCAGGCTGGATTCCGAGGAGGCCTGTAATATCTTGGCGTGGGCTCCCTCGATATGTGTGTGGATGGCCTTGACCCGGGTCAGGGCGACCTCCGCGGCACGGACGGCTGCTCGAGCGCTCTCTGCGTTTGCCGCCGCCATTGCAGCTGTTGCTGGAGCCATCTCGGCTATTACAGCTTGCCATGTCGGTTGCCACAGGCACCCTGTCGGTGGATGCGGCCGCACTCTCGGCACAGGCGGAGCTGCCCGAGGTAGACGCGGCGACCGTACGGGCCCTCATGAAGCGTCTCCAGGCTAATATGTTTTCAAGTTCGAGTCACCCTTGGTGGATATAATCCTCGTATCTATTCTTAAACACGAGGTCTATAGTTTTTTTTTCTTTGAAAACATACAAATTAACCATCACCTATTGGAATAAGAAATAATACCAATTTTTCCTCTATGGGAAACACAAATCTAACTAGCACCTCTTGGAATAAGAAATAATACCCCTCCAATACACATTGTATCTGACCATTTCAAACTAGTTTTACATCACACTGTGTGTATGCCACATCTTCTAAATTTGAGCTGGTTTTACAAACAAACCATTAAAATGGCATTGCGGTACCTCAATCTTTATATTAATTACAAATCCTTGGTGATTTGAATCTTCTGGCGGGTGGATGCCTTCCAAAAGGAGGGGTATTGTCACCAGCCGCATGTACAACATATGATCTAGTGGGGATGCCCAAATGAAGGAGGTACTCGCTGTCGACTACTCCAACGTTCTTGCTCCGATCCCCCTGCCATCATCAGTCCATACGTCCATCACAGATATCCCTCTCACTAATGGACTATAAATGGTCTCTGGCTCGGTCGCCTCACCTGAGCGCAGTAGCCGTATTTGAAGTCCAAGCCCCATGCATGAATCAGATCGTTCTACATTATATTCATGTATGCATTAATCTAGTGTACTACTCCTAAAATAAGTGACTCAACTTTGTACTAACTTTCTCTGTCATACAATGTAGTACAAAGTTGAGTCACTTATTTTGGGACGGAGGGAGTAGATAATAGTTGGTATGCAGACATGCATTTCATTCTTGTAGAGTAAATAATTGGATTTTTATTGAGTTGTTTTTTAAAGGAAAGAAGGAAAAGTCAGATTCAAAATCTTTTTTCTTCGGACTTTCCTAAACATAAAATACCTCCTTGTATTCACACTCTCAAATGAGAGAAATGAGAGTGGAATAAATTGGACTTTCATATAATATCTTAATAGAATTCCATGTAACAATGCAATTTTTCCAATTTGAAAAAAACGAAGAATAGATCGCTACTCCTCTTTGTTTAGCATTCGAGAGAAGGGAAATGAGCTTACTCACTTGGATCATATGCCACACACAGCGCCATGCTGCTCTTGAGAACACGGGAGCCATCATTTCAACAAATCTGCATGTATAGTTCAATAAATATCCAATCTACAAGGGATTTATTAAAAGTGGGAGAAACAACTAGACAAGTAATTGCCACATCTATTATCCAGTTTGGAGCGGCAGCAGCAGCAGCAGCAACAACAACAACAACAACAACAACAACAACAACAACAACAACAACAAGTACCCAGTGCATGGAGGCGCGGTACTGTTTTCATAGCACCTGGTGACCCCCTTTTGCTTGTAGCTCCTTCTGTATATATACATGTGCAGTTATTAAATAAATTAAAATAGGAAACTACATAAGCTGGATTTTAAGTTGAAAAGGAAACACAAGACTTGTTCATGTACTTCATTCACCTATGAAGGTCCCCTTTCCGTGCACGCTTAGTGATCCAGTGATGAACCTTGGAATTGGTAGCGTCTAGAGCTGGCTGTGATATCTGAAGCCCTTCCTTTTCAACTAGCGCCACATATCTGCGAGGTGCATGCGTACGTGCACAGCTTGTAAGAAATAAACCACATGAATTGATTGTCAGCGAGATGAAAACGCACCTGGCGGGATCGAAATGCTGCACTCCAAGGTCTTCGTCCCACACGAAGATGTAGTCGTACTCGTGGACGATGTCCGGGTGCAGGAACCGCTTGGTAAACCACCATTTCGTCTGGTTCACCGCTGAGACGTGCAGGGCGGCGCTGCTCCACCGCAGATCCCCCCACTGCTCCACCAGGCCGTCGTAGTGGAAGATCATTATGCTGAAACCTTCGGAGAAGAACTGCGGCAGCCATAACCATGCCCGCACAACAACCGATCAGATCATAAGATCAACAATACATGGAAGGAAATAAGAGGAACTAGTGGATAAAATGTAGCTCCACTTGATGCTCGCGCGACGCGTACCTTGGTAGCGATCCTGTCAACCACCTCCTTTTGCTTGATCCCAGCAGCAATGGCCAGTAGGCTTCTCCTTTTGCCCTGAATGCATCAAGGAATTGGATGCAATTTTGTTTGTCAAAGCAAGAAGATCAGGAGGAGGAGGAGGAGGAGGAGAAGGAGGCATACACTTTCTGCTGGAGGAGGCGAACTTGTCAGATCGTCATGAATGGAGTCGCGAAAGAATCAGCGAGCCATATACATGTGGGTGTTTGTGCATTACTATGGGCTATCTGGAAGTGCAGGAATGATTTGGTTTTTAACAGATCAACAAATGTTCATTTTTTGCAGGTTATTCACAGGGCCACTGCTTTGATCCGTATGTGGTCGCTACTCACTCCGATGGATGCCAGGGAGCGTTTGGTTACTGGGTCTATCCGATGGGAGATGGTAGCTCGGGCTATCTTCAGCCGGTTTGGATGGCGGTCATGTAATAGGCTAGGAGTCTAGGCCCTGTTTACATTAACGCATCCGATTGTGGGGTACCCACGTTTTTTTTCTAGCTCAGTCTGAGCATTATGTACTTTTATTTCGCATACTTTGAAGACATTGACCTTTTTTATTAATAAGATGGCCGTATGCATCGTTTTGATGCAGAGGCCGGGGAATGCCCCTTTTCTAAAAAAAAAAAAAATCTCCAAGTCGGAGTGACCGGCAATGATGCCCCTGGGCAACGCCGCTTCGCTCCCCGCAGGCCTGCAACGCTGCTGCTTGCTGCACCGGATGTGGCCGGCGCTCCGGAGCCATGCCGACACCGACGCGGCTCGCGGCTGGCTGCCGGGATGAAGCAGGACCAGAGCGGCGGTGAGGAACAAAGCAAACAGCGCGGAAACAGAGGCGACGCGAACCGAACAAGAGGAACACAGCAAGGGCATCCTCGGTAGTCACCACCCTTCCTTGCGCCGGCACCAGATCGGTTCACGATGGAGCTATATCCTAGATGTGGCCAATGAACGCGCTAACTGGAATTCATGTCCATGGATGGAGCCATGCCAACCGTAACCTGCACAGACTTGGACAGGTGATCACACACAGCGGATTAGAAGAGCACATGAAGGCAATTAATGTACGTGCGTCGGTTGCTACCTGCTCTGACAAGAATACACTAAAATTACCACCATGCTTAACGCACCAGCACGTTTACGACAAAGGGGTTTCTCCTCGCTTTAGATTATATAAAAAAAAAACCAAAAGCGGAGCAATACAACCATCGGTACAAAAGAAAAGAAGAAGAAGAAACAAAAAGCAGGTTGAAGTCCCAACCACCTAGACTAGAGGTGTATGGAGGGGAATTTTTAGTTTTTCAGAGAATAAGCCCAACTTTAAATTAATGAAGACATCAACCGGCTAAGTATGAAGGCCAAAGCTTGAAAAGAGACTGGAAGATGATAGGCGGCGCACGCTCACAATCCAGAGCTACAAAGCAGAGCAATGGCGAGCAGGGGACCACCACAGCGAAACCAGGATCAAGCCGCTGGAGAGCTCTACACAAACTAGAACAGCGGAGCACCTGCCACCAGTAGACTGCAAAAGTGAAGGCCTAGAGGAACCGGGCTGCGTGGAGAAAAGCATCGGCTCAAATGCTTGCTGCCCCGAGCCAATGCCGGACGGGAGATCCAATCACCCCTACGTCCGAGCCGTGCCACAAGTCGCGGACGATGTCCATCGGTCGGCTGCCCAGAGTCGAACAAGATGTAGAGTCACTGAGGATTGCAGGGGCACCGCCTCGTCGCCACCATAGCCATCACCCCGGAGACCAGAGCAACGCCGCCGCCACCAAACACCTTGCCACGAGACCACCACCTCACCCTTCCCTTGAACGACGCTTCCAAGGAGGACCGAGACGCCGTAGCACCACCGCCGCTCGGCCAGCAAGGCCAAGGCTTTCACCCAGGGTCGTCGCAGAGGAGGAGCGGGTGACGAGGATGATCGACACCGGAGCGCCGCAGTCGATGGGAGGTGGAGCAGGGGTTTCCCCGTTCCAGGACGTCCACCACTCCACCCTCATGTGGGAGATCTGGTGGCCCGGACAGAAGCGACCAGCTCGGCGAGGGAGGACCATGGCGAGTAGAGGAGACCGGGAAGCAGAGCAGGTGAGGCCGACGACGCAACCAGCAACAGAGACGAGCCTCCACCACCCACACAACTAGTAGGGACGACCAGCACTGGAGGTGCCATCCGTCGGACGAGATCGACGCCACCCTCGCTTATCAGGGCTGCCGCCCCGAGATCCAAAGCCACCTGCAGCACAGAGCAGTGGAGCCTCGCCGCCACCTTCACCGGCAGATGCGCGGCAGCGCCAGCGAGCGCCTCAGGGGCATGTGGAAGAACATGGTTATTATCATTTTTTAGGGATAATTAGATTTATGCCCGTAGTTGTGTCCCACTCGGCTATTTTACCCCTAATTTCCAGAAGTCACCGGTTCTGTCCAAGTCACTTCACTCCTCTTATGCTTTTGCCTTTTGACTGTTTGACCGTCATTTTGGAAACTTCATAACTAATTCATACTAAATCAGTAAAATGCAAATAAGATACCAAAATGTTCGGGAACATATCACCTATATGTTAGTGTCATTCGCATTCATGACAAAAGTGCTGGAAAGTGCACATTCAAGTTTTAGCTCTTATGATACCACCATAAATAGTAATGTCTAAAAAAATAAAAAAAATTGAAAAAACAAATGGTGGGTAAGAATGACAAATTTTTAAGTGCTTGCCAAGTTTCGTCAAGGAACGACATTCTTGGAAGTCGTGGCAAAAAAATAATCTATTTTGGAGTGATGATTGTTTTTTTGCCACGTCATCCACAGATGTCATTCCCTGATGTAACTTGGCAAGCACTTAAAATATTTGTCATTCTTTGCCACAAAATTTGTTTTTGAATTTTTTATTTTTTTAGATTTTATTATTCATGGTGGTATCATAAGAGCGAAAACTGAGATGTGCACTTTCCAACACTTTTGTCATGAATGCAAATCACACTGAGATATAGGTGATGTTTTTTCGAACATTTTGATATCTTATTTGCATTTTTCTGATTTAGTATGAATTAGTTATGAAGTTTTCAAACTGGTGGTTAAACGGTCAAAGGACAAAATCATAAGAGGAACGAAGTGACTTGGACAAAACGACTTTTGGAAATTAGGGGTAAAACAGTTGACTGGGACACAACTAGGGGCATAAACCTAATTATTCCCATTATTTATTCCTGCTGGCCATGCCCTAATGCAAGCCTCAGTCTTGTCCTTGGCACACTGCTACCGGAGCTACACACTACAGGAAACATCTAAAATGCCTACGGTTGAATATATGCCTACGGGCCCCGTAGGCATAGTACCAGCTAAGCCTACGGCCTACCGAAGGCCGTCGGCAAATCTCGGCCGTCGCCAAAACTCTATCTATGCCTACGGTGCCCGTAGGCATATGTCCCCCGTCGGCAAATAGCACAACCGCACCGACGGGCCCCGTCGGCAACAAAACCCCGTCGGCAAAGCTCGCAACTACGCCTACGGTCCCCGTAGGCATATAGCAGGCCGTCGTCATAGAGATCTGGGACCTGACGGGAGGCTGACCCGTTAAAGCTAAGCCTACGGCCCTAACGGCGGCCGTCGGCATAACGCCACGTGTCCCATCTATGCCTACGGTTAAACCGTAGGCATACATCACACGTATGCCTACCGTTAAACCGTAGGCATATATACGATAGCACAACCGCATATTGTTTTCATTTGTTTTGTATATTTTTCATTCATTTTATAATGAGGCAAATTCTATCTCTATTTGCATCAGTAAGTTTCAAGGATTTCAAAATTCACGTGTGCTACCCCCCCCCCCAAATTTTTTTTGGAGTCAACCGGCCTAGGGTTTGGCCGCAATTGAGGTCTTCGCGGGGGTGAGGAGGGGGGCTAGCCATCCCACAAAAACTTGCATTGGGTCCTCATACATGTCTAAAAGTGTGGTGGTAGGTTCCGAGGGTGACCCCATTCACGGACGGCACTACCACCAGCAATTAGAGGGGGGAACTACGACGAAAGTTCGACCTGGAGGGAATCTTGTGATGGGTTGGGCCCGAACTTGGTTTTAGAATGTTCCCAGGGGCTGGCCTATCACAACCATGTAGAAAAAGTCCATTGGTCAAAGGCCGTCCTGTGAAAGTCAAAGGGGGTAGCTTTCCGGGTCAATCGGGCTAGGGTTAGGCCGGTTCGAGGTCGGAGAGGGGTAGCTATGCGACCAAAACTTGCATTGGGCCCTCATACATGTCTAAAAGTGTGGTCGTAGGTTCCGAGGGTGACCCCATTCACGGACGGCACTGCCACGAGCAATTACAGGG
>LR738714.1:636953585-636996833 GCA_902687465.1 Secale cereale | reverse complement strand
CCCTCATACATGTCTAAAAGTGTGGTCGTAGGTTCCGAGGGTGACCCCATTCACGGACGGCACTGCCACGAGAAATTACAGGGGGAAACTACAATGAAAGTTCGACCTGGAGGGAATCTTGTGATGGGATGGGCCCGAACTTGGTTTTAAAATGTTCCCAGGGGCTGGCCTGTCACAACCATGTAGAACAGTCCATTGGTCAAAGGTCGTCCGATGAAAGTCAAAGGGGATATCTTTCCGGGTCAATCGGGCTAGGGTTAGGTCGGTCCGAGGCCGAAGAGGGGTAGCTATGCGACCAAAACTTGCATTGGGCCCTCATACATGTGTGATAGTGTGGTGATATATTTAAAGAGGCAATATACAGCTGCAGAGTGTGACTCCCTTCACGGACGGTGATAGCACCGAAGTAAGAGGTTCATCATTTTTGGGTAGCAATGCTACCAAAACACCACACTTAGTTCCCCTACACGTCTTAAAGTGTGACGGTAGGTTTATACACCTAGCATGCAGCTCCGCAGTGTGCCCCCTTCATGGACGACGATAACACAGAAGTAACGTTCGGGAGTTTTGTTGTTATAGTTGCATTGGTTGCTCATGTCTATTTGTTTAATGTGTATATCACTGGATAGCAATTAAAAATCATGTGTTCAGTTTGAAATATTAAATTATTACTTTGATGCTTTGCTGCAATTGAGGTCTTTGTGGGGGTGGGGAGGGGGGTAGCCATCCCACCAAAACTTGCATTGGGTCCACATACATGTCTAAAAGTGTGGTGGTAGGTTCCGAGGGTGACCCCCTTCACAGACGGCACTGCCACTAGCAATTACAGGGGGAATCTACGATGAAAGTTCGACCTGGAGGGAATCTTGTGATGGGATGGGCCTGAACTTGGTTTTAAAATGTTCCCAGGGGCGGGCCTATCACAACCATGTAGAACAGTCCATTGGTCAAAGGTCGTCCGATGAAAGTCAAAGGGGGTATCTTTCCGGGTCAATCGGGCTAGGGTTAGGCCGGTCCGAGGCCGGAGAGGGGTAGCTATGCGATCAAAACTTGCATTGGGCCCTCATACATGTGTGAGAGTGTGGTGACATATTTGAAGAAGCAATATGCAGCTGCAGAGTGTGACTCCCTTCACGGACGGTGATAGCATCGAAGTAAGAGGTTCATCATTTTTGGGTAGCAATGCTACCAAAACACCACACTTGGTTCCCCTACACGTCTTAAAGTGTGACGGTAGGTTCATACACCTAGCATGCAGCTCCGCAGTGTGCCCCCTTCATGGACGATGATAACACCGAAGTAACGTTCGAGAGTTTTGGGTCAACCGACCTAGGGTTAGCCCACTCGAGGGTCTTCGGGGGTGGGGGTAGCAATCATCGAAAACTTGCAGTGGGTCCTCATACATGTATAAAAGTGTGATGCCTCATGTGAGAAATATAGACCTATACTTGTCCATGGGAGAAAAAAAAAAGAAATACTTATGCCACCGCCCCTCTTCCTCCCTCCCTCTCCTCTGTGCACCGTCCTTCTCTCGCACCTTGTATGGTGCTCTTGTATGGTGCTCCTATTAGAAGGTAATATGGTTCCTAACACCTTAGGGACGAATTCTGTAGAGGCTTTTTTCATCCACGGGTGTTGTCTTCTCCCGGCTACATGCACATGAGAAAGGAAAGAAACAACTGATGAAGTTATAACAAGTGCTAGCTACATATACTGTTGCATGTGCACAGCATAATTGTGGAGGTATTTAAGGAGTGCACCATGACAACAATACCAATACAAGTGTTAACCACACATATGCCCAGGTGCGTTCTCTCTAGATTCATCAACCGCATTTGTAGGACACAAAACAAGCCTTAGCTTTCTTAGAGGTACGTTTGTGGTGCTTGAATTTGAAGGGGCTTCATATAAAACATTTTCATTTCTTAAAAATACGAGAAAAAGTATCCCAAATTCGTATGCCAAACCATGCCAATGTTTTGGAATTGCAAAAGATATATTTGAGCTTGTATGCCATTCCTGAGTTTCAAAGACTATTTTTTCCATCAAATCAGATGTATTGTCCAGTTACTAGAATTCACAGGTCCGGTCAAATAGATTATCTCATTATATACTTATATGATATTCTGTCCGATCAACATTCTTGTAGAAAACTAGGAACATATGTAGTCCGATAGAAGACAATAGCAGTGTTACCATGCTACAAGCAGAATGTTGTTACATACAAATAATCATATTGCGGGACCTCTCATTCTCTGTTGAGTAAAAATATTTTTCAGTTAAAGATTCTTTTGATTCATTATTGTTAACATGGCAGGAGATATGGAAATATGCTCAATTTCAGGAAAAAGAATACCGAATGCTTCAGCTTATCAACTTGTACTTTCAAGATGTATGATTTCCTCCCCCGCAAAAAAAAAAGATGTATGATTTCCTTTTATCTAAATATATAGATACAATATAGTTTCGTTATATACTTTTTATAGATTTTCTAGAACTCCCATATGAACGCTAGAAAAAGAAAAATCACGAACCCTTGAATTCCAAATTGACTATAAAAATATTTAAGAACTCGCTGACTTGATTTAATATGGACTGAGCGAAAGAAAAATTCGATAAGAATGTTGTTATGAGCAAATCGAATTCTCTTCCATGATTACTGAAGCATGTGTTTTATTGCGGTCGATCTGGGTGGATGAAAATGTTGAGATGATATATCCACAAGAAAAATGTGGCCATGGAAGAATTTCAGTAATGAGGAAAAAAATGCCTATACACACCCCTTTGTACCATGTAAAATAGGATGAACTTTTATTTGTGCCTCTACTGACTCACATGTTGTTCCATAACCAAACAAGGATATCCTACTTCACTTTGTATCATGCATGCACTTTATTGTAATCACAGTTTATGTGTTCTGATGCCTTTGTATTTATAAGTATCTCTAGCTATTGTGTGCGATTTCTAAGAAATGTCAAATCCATTTTTAGTGGACAAAAGGCCAAGCAAGCTGATTCTACAGTTCTGCTATATGTGCTCAGAAAGATATTTCTTGTGAAGGTAGCATTCACACACAAATAAGAGGGAGACAAATAAATACAACAACTCATTGAGCATGACACTACTTTATTTGTACCTTTTTGGTGAAGTCGTGAAGAGGGTACATGCATCAACAGGACCCAGATGGTGAAGAGGGTATATATTTCGTTCATCCCTGGAGCAGTGCTTAGCTATATTCTCTTCCCTTGTGGTGACTATTATGCAGCTTGCTGCCGTTTCTGGCAAATATTGTTTTATAGCATCAAACTCCCATATGGACCACAGATCATCAAGAACAAGCAAATATCTCTTTCCTACTAAACATCTCCTTAAATCTGTCTCTTTTGTATCTTCATTCTTATCTCTGAATTGCATAATTAAGCTCTCAAGGAGTGCTGCTGAGTTGAAAGGGCGCATGACTGTGACACAAGCACGCTTATCAAACATGCTACTAATCTCTTGGGTTTGATAAATATCCCTCACCAGTGTTGTTTTTCCAATACCACCCATTCCCCACAAGGAGAACACATGAAATTGTTGGGGGTCTTTATTTGAGATTAGTTTGATGATTTCCTCTTTTTCATTCGCTCTCCCGATGAGGCGAGATTCCTCTAGAGTAGCCATTGTCTCCATATGAGTGAGGATGTTCTTGTGTGCAGAGCTGTTAACAACGCTAGGGACATATGGGGTGGACCCTTTTTCCTCCGAATTCATTTCCTCCTGAGAAACCTAAACACAAGCACACGATTAATTCTTAGGTGTTGCGTTCATTTCCACATGATAATATTTTGTTCTCTTTTAAGTTTTTTGTAATTTTTCATATAATACTTTCTGTTCTAAAAATAATTGGAAATATCTAATAAATCATGTAGTTTGTTAGGTAGGACAAAAAAGAAAAGAAAGTATATTGGTAGTATATATATACATGTAGGGAAGTTGTTGGATATGATGTTGGGCACAATACTTCAACATGTAAAATATCAAACAAAATATTATGATATGACAAGAGTTTACAAGTAATATGGTGCTCCTATGACAAGAGCACCATACACCCGCCGCCCCTCTTCATTTTGTAGTGAGGAAGCTATTTGGAGATGGACTTCAGGTTCTGGCAGTGGGTGTTGCTCGTCGGCCGACGGTCTTCGATATGATGCTCTATGGTTGATATTGATGATGTGCTGGACCATATGATGCTCTATGTGATATGTAGTGGATGCTCTATGTGATATGTAATGGATGCTCTATGTGATATGTAATGGATGCTCTATTTTTGATGTTCATGCTATATTTATGCTATGTAGTGGATGCTCTATGTTTTGTTTCAATAGATGATGTGATGATGCTATATAGTTTGTGTGATACAAATGCTGTTATATATATATTGATTTTGCTGCTGTGCTTATTTCATTAGGAATGCAAAATCTGGCCAAAACTATGCCTACGGGCAAACCGTAGGCATAGGCACATTGTGTTACCAGATCATGACACGTGTACATATATGCCTACGGGTAAACCGTAGGCATAGACACATCGTACTACCAGATAACGACACGTGTACATATACGCCTACGGGGAAACCGTAGGCATAGACATATCGCATCACCAGATCACGACGCGTGTAAATATATGCCTACGGATAACCCGTAGGCATAGACAAATCGAATCACTAGATCATGCCACGCGTACGGTTTGCCTACGGGTAACCCGTAGGCATAAGGCATCTATGCCTACGGTAGTACGGTAGGCATAATATGATGTATGCCTACGGTTTAACCGTAGGCGTAAATCGGACACGTGTCGACATCCGAGGTGTGCACGTGCGCGGACGGCACTTGACGGACGCGCCGTTAATTTGTTTTGCCGACGGGTATCTATGCCTACGGTGACCGTAGGCATAGATCATCTATGCCTACGGGATTTCTATGCCTACGGGCAGGTATACCGACTCTATTTATGCCTACGGGTATATGCCTACGGTCACCGTAGGCATAGCCTATGCCTACGGGATTTGGCTGTTTGCCTACGGGTTTAACCGTAGGCGTATCCTGCGATTCCTGTAGTGACAAGGCATATAATTTAGGTTGGTACTAGGAATCAGGCGACTGATTTCTCTCAGAAATGAGTCAACTCGCTGGCAGCTCGTTTTGTTTCGATCTCGCCGCGTTCAATCGTTGGATACACGTACAGCTAGACGACTGATGCATCCTCCTTGCCTCGCGACCAAAAGCAGCAGAAATATCCCCTTGCAGCTCACTCCCACCACGGGCACGCGGAAAAGACTAATCCGAGGGTGGCGAGCTCGGGCGAGAAATTCGATGCGTCCCTCGTAGCCTTGCCTGCTACGGTGCAGCTTCAAGAGTCGTCGGCAACCGCTGCATCACAAGACCAGGAGACAGTGGGGTGCACTCCATGGCAACACCAAGCTCCACAAAAAAGCTTCAAACGAAGCACAGACGACGTCTCCGGTGGCTTCAGTGCAGCTCCGACAGCGCTCCAATGTAGCCCGGGTGGCGCTCCACTGCTACTCTTTCAGTAGCGATCGGCGCTTTAGTGCAGCTCCCACATGCTGCACTACATCACCTGAGGCGAGCATCGCTCCATTGCAACTCCGTCGGCGACGAGCGGCGCTTCAGTGTAGCTTTGCATGCTGCACTGCATCATCGGCGGCGAGCGGCGCTAGACTGCACTCCGGCCTCCGTGCTGCGATGCAATACCACCGTCAAGCAGCCCAACCTCTCATGTGTGTTGTGTTGCAGCACCCGGGATCACCGGCTCACAGCACCCACGCCGAAGAGGGTCGCGTTGCAACGCCGACAACACCGTCGGCATCCGAGTCAATGACGAGGGCCACGTTGCAGCACTGGTTGTCGTCAACAAACATCACTGCGTCACGGCACCGGGGTGTGGATCTTGAGGAGCACCGGGGTGGAGCTTGGAAGCCATGATAGACAGGAGTTGGACGGGAGGCCATGGCGAAGGGGATCGAGCTCGTTGGATTTTGACTGGTACTTGTTCCAGTTGAACAGATAAGGCCGGGGGTTTCGGATGATTTGATGTATGTTCTTGTCAGACCATTGTTGAATAATTAATAAAGATGGGTGCATCCATCGATTGATGCAGAGGCCAGGGTTTAACTTCGTTTTCAAAAAAAAAAAAAAAAAAGATAAGGCCGGGCAGGTGGTGGGCGGGCCCCACCAGGACACGTGGCATCCGTAGCGTGGCTTAAGGGAGAGGAAATTCATCCGATAGAAAATAAATGTTTCCCTATAATTCACGCTGGGCATGCTCTAATGTTATGTTTTCTTGGTTCCTCACTCTGATGTCAAAGGTGAAAATGTATGTTTTGTACGGGTGACGACATGGCTCTCGGGGTCACATGATCGTCCTTTTCTTCTTCTTTGAAACATTTAAAACCCGAGTTCAGAAGATTCGACAAAATCTGGAAAAATATGATGGGTTGACATTACTGTGAGTCATGTACAATAAAGTTCTTGTGTTTCTTCTCTGCAGTGTTCGTGTATCTCCATTTGGGTGGCCAGTTTGGCCGGTTTTGCCCTGTGTAGCCTATTGTGATGGTTTTAGCCTGGTTTTCGTTAATTAATTGAGCCCTCTTCTTTTTTAATGAAATCAACATTCTTAGGGTCTGAGTTCGAAAATAAAATGAAGTTCTTGTGATAACCTGCAAAAAAAGTTCTTGTGATTTTTTAGGTGTAGTCTAGGTGAAAAATAAAACAACCGTGAAGGGAGACTTGGGTTTCTTGTTTACACCTCGCTTTTGGGTGGATCAGGATGGTCAGAAGCGGGCGTGGAACAGGTCGCGAGTTTAGACTGATCTCACACCCGCGCGCGTTTACCCCGCTTCAGCTTCCCGCATTCATGCCGCTGTACAGCGCGTCACTCCATATTGAAGATGGCTCGGGATGGACGCAACCTCTCGCTGCCTCAGCCATTGAAGCGTCGCGCCGACCGAGGGCGCCGCCCATGACGCGTCTCCGATGTCCGTGCCTGTTCAATGCCGGCAATGCGTTTACTGGACAAGACAGGACAGATATCTACCACACCCATTCAATGCTCGTCCGTCTGTATGCCGCCATTAAGCAGGCTCGCCGGCGGAGAAACCAACTGTGGCGCCGCGCATTGACGCACCCGGACGCATGGCCTCACCAGAATCCACTATTTAAGGGCGGCCACACCAGGCTATCTCCACAACACAAAACATCCGCTACACATCCTCCTCCTTTGCTCCACATCTGTCATGTCCGCCAGCGTGAAAGCGTTGTGGGACATTCTGTCGGCGGTGATGAAGCACGCGGTGGTCGCCCTTGCCGCCGCCTGGCAGAGCCGCGTGCCAGGCGAATCCGGTTTGCCGGACAGCTCGTCTGAGGTCTCCGATGATGAGGTCGACACCATGATGGAGATGGGCTCCGATGACACCGCGCCGGCTCCCACTTCTCCTATGCACGCCGGCTTCGCCACTAGAACGCCACCATGGCGGAGGTGCAGCCTACGCTAACGCCTTTGTCGGCATTCCAACAGACGTAGGAGGAATAGTGGTACAACATGTTCCTCCTGAAGCAGCACCGGCTGACGAAGGGCCGGATCTACGGCGAGCGCGCGAGCGAGGAGGTCGTGATGGCCATGGCCGCGGTGAACATCAACTTCGTCGTGGAGCGGCGTGCCATCTACGATGCCATCCGCACTCAAACCACCGCTCGCCAGGAAGCGGCAGCCGCGGAGGCGCAGCTACAAGCGATCACGGAGGAGAACAATGCCAGCTGCGCCTCCTACGCGCCGCCGATGAACCATCATGCTATACTATGACGTTCTTCTTCACATGTGTTCAGTTGGCAGGATGATGATTATTATGAACAACTTGAGTACTTGACCCTTCAATCAAGGCAATGCCATGGCCACCATCGACGTACATTTTGCGCCTTCTCATCAAAGACACAACAATGGGAGAAAAAACTTTTTATCCGGGAAGGGGAAGCCGCTGAAACATGGTAGAAGTCATCTTTCTCTACTTGGGTTTCATCCTAGTAGAGAGATTGTCTTCCTTCGCACACTCTTTGGAAGAGTGGTGGCGTATCACTTCAACGACTCCAAGATTGAAGACTTGGCTGCTTACCCTTGAAAGACCCTCGCCATTGGATAGATCCACCCTTTGCGTACACGCCCTATCGGAAGTGCGAGTTATCAGACAAGATGTAACTGTTAGATATATATTTAAGATAGATGTATTTGGTACTCTAAGATGTTAGAATAAATCTGAGGCACTTCGTCGATCATCCGAGGACCAAGCAATCATACGAGCACGACATCAAAATTTGTTAATGATGTTCACCGATATGGTTACATCCCCGGGGCTTGACTACGCACTCTCCTCCTCATGACACCGCTACAATACCGCACTCGGTCGCCCTGGACGTCGACACATGTCATCGGCTTCCCCTGCGTTCCTGTGCTATTATGTTGGCATAGATTACATCGTGTTATTTGGTACTCTAAGATTTGTAATCCGTCTCTTACCTTATCTTTAGGAGGCGTCTTGGCCTTCAAATCTTATACTTAATATATACTCGTCCTCGAGGCTCAATAATACAGCCATCATATTCCGCCAATCTTCCTCTCTATCCCTTACATGGTATCAGCCTAACCGATCCAAACTCTAGCCGCCGCCCACCTCTTCCGCCCTGCGCGCCGCCCCCGTGGCGGTCGGCCGACCTGACCGCCACCGGGGACCGCGCCACGCATACCTAGGGTTCATCCACCGGTCGTGTTGTCTTAGAGAGTCTTTTTCTCGATCTCTTGATCCGGATTTTCCTCTCTTGCCGTTCGTCTTGATCGGCGTTTCTTTTTGGTTTTTCGATCTACGATCGGTTTGCGTCGCCCGCCGCCGCCGTCAACCCCGTGCGCCTCTACTTTAACACCGGTATGATTGGCCGGCTTCTTCACCGACCCGGCGGCGTCGTGTGACAGGCGGCCCCTCACGTCCGTCGTCCGCGCGTCTGCCGCCCGTCGCCCTGCGCCGGCCGGCGTCGGCTAACTCCGACCGGGACCCCTGCATCACCACCCCGTCGGCGTTGCGTTCATCGCTCGGGGCTGGCCACCCGGGCGTCAGTGCTGACGTGCTCGCCCGCATGTTGTCGCACGCCGGCCGTCATCGCCGGTTTCAGCTCGGACTCCGCCGCCACCGAGCAACGTCCACGACCTCGCGCATGATCGGATTGATCACCCGCCCGCGCGGCCGCGCCACGATCTGCCCCACCCACGTCGTGCGACCGATCGAGCCCGTCGGTTGCGTGCGCCTCCGCAGGTCCCGTGCAGATTGTCCCGAGTACACTATCTGGATTAGTATATTCATCATTCATGGTCATTTTTTTGTATGTATACTGTAGAGATAGATAGATGATCCATATACATTTTTGCATACGTATGAAGCACATGCAACAACAGAGATCCAGCCTAACTATCCATAATGTTTTGACGATAATGTACATCTTCTTAGTCCAGAAACAAATTTGTATTCACAACACGTTACTCACGGAAGAAAACTCCCCACATGTGAACTTGTTTTGGAAGTAACCAGGCATTCTGGAAGCAACAAAACGCCGTGTCTGAAACCCTGTCCAGCAGCTGTCCTCATCATCTACTATCTACTATCTATCTATCTACTACCACTATAAAAGCAAGAGAAGACAGATCCAACTCAGCGTCTTAGCCGTCTAGCCGAGCTTCTGACGCCATCTGAATCTTTTCCGGTGAGCGACCTTGTTCTCTCTTTTCTCTCCACTCTGTACAAGATTCAGTACCTCCGCTGCATCTACATGCATGGTCATCGTCTTCTAACACGCATTAGGCCATCACCAACAATAATACGAGCCGCTGCCACTGTGCAGAAGCTCCCTCCTGTAGTGAGATTGAAACTTCATAATCATTACACTTGTAGCTATATCCTGTCCCCTTTTTTCTGTTGGGCTTCATATATTCACTGGTTGATATGATTTTTAGGTTAGGATAAATTGCGGTGATTTTGCATAATCTGTCCAGGGAGCTTTTCAAGACCAAATGCTTCCTTAATCAAGCTTTTTGGCAACAACAATGCCAAGGTTCAGTTCGGCAAGGAAGCCCAACAACTTTTCAAAATGACACTATCACAAGTATTCTGGTCGGTGGTTGTTGCTCTCTTGTGGTCGGTTTTATTACGGATGTCTTCTGCCACTGACAGATTAGTTTGGTGCTTGGTGTGATTTCCACGCTTGGTAAAACAAGAAGATTCTGACAGTGCAGCCAGATGTTGATAAGGAGGTTATATGGTCCTCTCAACAACCAAGACAGAGATAGAAGAAGGACAAGCCTGCAGCCTTCCACCATTAGACCGCTATGCACAAGGAGTTGTGTAGGATGGCCAAGGCTGCCAAGAACCAGGTTTAGCATTAGAACAACAACCTTATCATTCTTTTCTGTTCATTGTGATGCTTGATGTTCTGATTAAGCACCCTTAATGGCAACTGGTTTTGGAAATGTGTATTGTGATGTACTCCAAGATGTAAGAACCATCCCTTGTTTCCATCGTCAGTGAAACATAACAGTTTCTGAATTTTCTGTAGGGACTCTGTGAAGTCACATATTACGTACAGCAGCATCAGTATATTAGAAGTACATGTTTAATTCTCAATTTGTAACATTTTGTGGTAGTGTGTAGAATTTCATAATTGTTTTGGTGTAATTTGATATGTTTGTTGTTTGGTTTAATGCTGCCAATGCCTTTCTCGATGATCTCTCTTGCAAAAATTGGAGCAAATCGTAACATCAAATGTAGGTCATATTGTGGTTCCTGGAAATTCAGTGCATATTGCACCAATGTAGGTCATATTTGTTCACTTGTTTCTAATGTTAACCAGTGTTATGGTCCCTAAAAAAACAGTGTTATGGTTGTTGACCGGTAGTAATTTGTAGTTCTTTATTTGGAAACCTGGGTGATTGGGGGATAGTCTTATCAGGTTGTGTGCCGCTTCAAAAGGGCGAGGAAAGTAGCTTAGTTCAAGATTTTTATGCCGCTGAGATCTGGCTACTTTTTTTTTGTTTTACCGCGTTCTGTTATGAACACACTCAGAAAGTAGTACAAATAAGAGAAATTGGCTTCATGGATTCTTCTGCTGGTTGTCTTTCCTCAAAGGAAATATTAATTAGTTCTACTTTCTTTTTCCTTAGTTGACATTTTAATATTTGTGTGTACTAATAAAACGTTGCATTTATTTTCCATTTTTTGGTGCTGGCAAGAACATACGCTGGTTGCCATCTCTTGTTTTAGCCATGTTAAGAACAATTACCTTGGTTTTAACAAAGTGTATATATAGTCTGATTCATCATAGCCTTCTAGGCAAAACATGCGGTAATAAAAATCTAGACAACTATTTTCACTATAAATTCCGAGTAATACTAGATGGTCTAACATGGCTTCAGATTCTTTTGTTGTTTCATATGTTAGTTTTCTTCTTCACATCGACAAGGGGGCTAAGTTTGGTGTGCATTGTTTATTTCATTCGCAAATATTTTAATACATTGTTTAAGGAAGGATTATCATGAATGCTAACTGATGAATTCTATGCGTCCAACATGGCGTAAGATCAGACTTCACTGTATATAAATGATTGTTGTTTGCAGATGGTGATCGTCGCGCCACTGAGGATAGAGTCGTTGTCGGTGCCGAGGCTGATTGTCGACCGCCCGGATCTGGGGGCGCCACTCAGGCCAGGCGCCCGCACCATGATGCCGCCATCTTCCTCTGAGCCGCAGCTGGGAGCCACTGCTAGCTGGAGTTGACCGGTAACTGGTTGATTTGGCCATTAATTGCTTATCCCGATCTCTCCGTTTCACATAGGTTGGCTCGGCTAGCGCCTGTCTGGATGTTTTTCCTGATGCATAGTCAAAAATAGGCCTACTATATTTGCAAGACAAATAGGCCTACTATAGCATAGTCAAAAATTGGTAGCACTATCTAGAAAAGTTCTGATATCTTTGGTGAAGTTCTCAAGTTGTGCATTATGGTATTGTGCATGCCTCATCTATAACAACATCGGCACCTCACTGCCATGTTGCCGGTGAGCCTAGTCCACGCTAAAGCTGAGGGCGTCAATTGCATGGCATTCTTAGTTTGTTCAAATTGCAAGTTTGATTGATTCCCCCTCTAACTCAGGTTGTGAGCCCCTTTGATTAATTCCTTGCTATAACTTTGTAGTGATTGTATCCAGTTTTAATGATTTTGGGTCCAACTCTGTATGAGTAATGTTTCTTTGCTGCAATTTGGTCGACCCAATATAGAAAATGAGACCAGAGATTCTTCTCTGAAACTTTAGTTACAATGATATCATTTTAATGAGGTTTCTAATTCAACATAGTGTTAAGTTGGGTTCTCGAGTTTTTTCTGATAGCTTCGTGATTATTGTACATTTGTTTATATTCTTCTCTGAAACTTTAGCTAATTTGTTCCTGATGGTGGAGTGCTATATGTTATGTCCAAAGCTTTTCTTGTTGCTCTATGTTTCAAGCTTCCGATTCCACGGAATGAGAAGGGACAAGAAGGCTGCACTTAAACTCTATGATCAGGAAATGATTTCAAACTTCTTAATTGGCAAAACAATGAGAAGGTAAACATTGCTGCACTTACTCTGTGCTTAGGAAATGAATATCACTAACCAGCAACTCCAAGATTTCAAATGTGGTTGTGAGGTATCATCGTCACAGATGTAACATTTGCTTGTTTTAGTCATCATAATCTCTCAAGGCAAATTGTCTCTATAGTCAGCCAATGCTTCTTGCTTTTGTGAATGGTACTTTTTTCTCTCATATAGCTCTTTCTTATTTTTTTTTGGTACATAAACAGTTCATTAACTTGTATTAAGCAACATTTATATGTGTAATGTTACTTGCACGCATGTGTATGCATATGAAGAATGGCGAAAAACCTTTTAAATGATTGATTTCCAGCAAGAGGACTTCAATTTCTGGTTGAATTATACTAGGAATAATATAATCTGCAAATTTCAATTGATTGTGCATTTTACTCGAGCTACATTGGCCGAAGCCATCCCCGAACACTTCACTCATATACTAGAATTCATATAATTATTTGGGGGCACTATATACTGGGAAACTGCGCATTTATATAAGAGATCATATAATTGATGCATCTATATAAAATATGTTATATTCTGAGGCATATTGATTCATGAAGAATGAGATTTCAAATTATTTGCATTAGTCATTTATTAGGTGCTATGCACTTCATGTGTAGATTCAAATTTTCAAGAAAGTTGTTCTACATTTGGTTAGAATTTGCCATGTTTGATATAATGTTTGTTAGTTTAGACGTGCATTGCACGTGCACGCTTACTAGTGTTCACAGCGTCAGTCGGTTTGATTGCTTGGCAAACAATCATATCACGGAAGAGAACTCCCTAGGGAACTTGTCTTCAGGAGGTCATGATTGACTAGTTCATGTTCAGGGGTCTCCCTTAACCGGAGTGAATTGCAAAAAACATCAACACTTCATGCTAGGGCTGCAGGAACCACACATCTACGAAATTGTGCCAAAAAGCACTAATTTTTTCTATTTTTTTTGCAAAAAACACAGGTTGCTCGTTTGGACCGTTTTAAGTGCGTTTATGACATGGGGGGCCTGCATCCGTCGATGTGGCATCACTGTTCACACGGCATGGCCGTTACACGGCGCGCGCGCACCGGTTCGAGCCGGGCCGCTAGTCTTCGAGCCGTTCCCCACCGGTCCGCTCCTCCCCCGCACTCACTCCTCTCAGTCATGGCGACGGCTAGCGGCGCAAGCGGCGACTGTGGCGGGTCTGCCGGCGTTAGAGATGATGGTCCATGATACGTCTTCAACGTATCTATAATTTTTTATTATTCCATGCTGTTATATTATCATTCTTAGATGTTTTACAATCATTTTATAGTCATTTTATATCATTTTTTCGTACTAACCTATTAATATAGTGCCAACTGCTAGTTGCTGTTTTCTGCATGTTTTTTGCATCGTAGGAAACCAATATCAAACGGAGCCCAAACACCGCGAAACTTTTTGGAGAACTTTTAGGGGCTAGAAGACATCCAGTGAGCTGAAGCTGCACTTGGGGGTGCCCCGAGGGGGGCACAACCCACCAGGGCGCGCCAGGCCCCCCGGCGTGCCAAGGTGGGTTGTGCCCACCTCGGTGGCCTCCCGCACCGCCTCTTCGCTCTATAAATACTTAGATATTCCAGAAACCCTAGAGGAGTCGACGAAATTCTATTCCAGCCGCCCCAAAGTCCAGGACCACCAGATCCAATCTAGACACCATCACGGAGAGGTTCACCACCTGCATTGGTGCCTCTCCGATGATGTGCGAGTAGTTCCTTGTAGACCTGCGGGTCCGTAGTCAGTAGCTAGATGGCTTCCTCTCTCTCTTTTGATTATCAATACAATTGTCTCTTGTAGATCCATATGATGTAACTCTTTTGCGGTGTGTTTGTTGGGATTCGATGAACTTTGAGTTTATGATCAGATCAATCTTTTTATGTCCATGAAAGTTATTTGAGTGTTCTTTTGATCTCTTATATGCATGATTTCTTATAGCCTCGTATTTCTTCTCCGATATTGGGTTTTGTTTGGCCAACTTGATCTATTTATCTTGCAATGGGAAGAGGTGCTTTGTAGTGGGTTCGATCTTACGGTGCTTGATCCCAGTGATAGAAACGTATGTATCGTTGCTACTAAGGATAAAACGATGGGGTCTATTTCTACATAAATAGATCTTGTCTACATCATGTCATCGTTCTTATTGCATTACTCCGTTTCTCCATGAACTTGATACACTAGATGCATGCTGGATAGCGGTCGATGTGTGGAGTAATAGTGGTAGATGCAGGCAGGAGTCGGTCTACTAATCTTGGACGCGATGTCTATATAATGATTATTGCCCGGATATCGTCATGATTATTTGAAGTTCTATCAATTTCCCAACAGTAATTGTTTCCCCACCTTTTGATATTTTCTCGAGAGAAGCCACTAGTGAAATCTACGGCCTGTGGGTCTCTTTCTCATATTATTTGCCTTAGCGATCTATTTGCCCTTGCTTTTATTTTCAGATCTACTAAACCAAAACCCCAAAAATACCTTTCTGCAATTTATCTTATTTATCATCCAATCTATCAATATTTACAACTCTATCATGTCCGTTACCCGAAAGGGATTGACAACCCCTTTTACACGTCGGGTTGCGAGTATTTGTTATTTGTGTGCAGGTGATGTTTATGTTGTGTTGCTTGGTTCTCCTACTGGTTCGATAACCTTGGTCTCATCACTGAGGGAAATACCTACCGCTGCTATACTACATCATCCCTTCGTCTTTGGGGAAATACCGACGTAGTTCTAGCAGACATCAAAAGGAATTTTTGGCGCCGTTACCGGGGAGGATCTTCAACATATACCAGGTTCCTAATCACAAATCTCATCTCCTCGCAATTTACATTATTTTTCATTTGCCTCTCGTTTTCATCTCCCTCACTTCACAAAAATTTGCCGTTTTTATTTGCCCTCTTTTTCGTTCGCCGTTTTCTCGTCGGATCTGTTTTCGTTTGCCCTTATGTCTTACTTGGTTACTTTGCTTGGTTGTTTGGTATAATTGGGTGTTTTATTGAAATCAAAAGGAAAACATTTATGGATCCTCATCCACTTGCTAATCTTTTTAAAAGATCCAATTATGATGAATCAATTGCAAGTAAGTTGAATGCACTAGATTATCTTTATGAAGTTTTGCTTGAGATTCATGAATCTGAAAATTGTGATGAATTGATAAAAGAAGAAACTTATGAAGTGATTCATGATAGCTCCGTGAATGAAAAGCATGATTGCAATGGTGTTATGATAAATTATCTTAATGTTAATTGTGCTAATAATATGCAAAACCCCAAGCTTGGGGATGCTAATTTTGATATGTCCTCTACTTATTGCAATGATCGTGATTGGGTGATTCTTCTTACGATCTTGAAAATTTATTTAAGCCTCGTGATGAATATGTTTGCAATAATATTGAAAGTGGGTTTGGAGAGGTCATGACTTTATTTGATGATAAGCCCACTATTTTGGAAGACTGTCAACTTTCTATGCATGTGGATCATAAAGAGAAAATTTTATGTGATAGCTATATTATTGAATTTGAGTATGATCCTACATGTAATTATTATGAGAGAGGAAAATATGATTGTAGAAATTTTCATGTTACTAAATTACCTGTAGTTATGTTGAGATTGATATTGTTTCTTTGTTCTTCCTTGCATATGCTAGATGTTTCTTGTCTTGATGATTTGGTTACCTATAAAATGCCTATGCATAGTAAGTATGTTAGACTTAAATGTGTTTGTCACGTGCTTCATGATGCTCTTTTTGTGCTTCAACTGTTGTCTTTCATGTGAGCATCATTGAAATCTCAAGCCTATCTTAATGGCTATAAAGAAAGAGCTTGTTGGGAGGAAACCAACGAATAAAATATTTTTTGCTTTTTATTTTCTGTTCTTGTGTGAATACCATTTAATACCTCTGTTTACATGTGTTTTTGTGGTTTGAATAAAGGTTTGTGCCAAGCAAAGCCTTAGGAACATGTTGGGTGTTAGTAGATTTGATCTTGCTGAAAAAACAGAAACTTTTGTGCTCATGAGAAACATTCTTATTTTTAACAGAAGAGTGATTTTTGGTCGACTCTTTTTGCAAAAGAATACTATACAAATTTCAAACATTGCCTTTTTTCAAGATTTTTAGAGTTACAGAAGTACTCGAAACTTCCAGATTACTACAGACTGTTTAGTTTTTATTGTGTTGTGTGCTTGTTTTGATGATTCTGTGGTTTTCTTTGATGATTTTTTGCCATAGAAAAGTTGGAATACAGTAGATATAATACAAAAAAAATATGAATGGGTTTACTACAGCACTTATAGTAGTGGTTTGTTTTCTTATACTAACGGATCTCATGGAAGTTTTGTTGAGTTTTATGTGATTGAAGTTTTCAAGTTTTGGGTTATCTTATGATGGATGAAGGAATAAGGAGTAAGAAGAACCTAAGCTTGAGTATGCCCCGGCATCCCAAGCTATTATCCAAAGATAAGCAAGCATCTAAGCTTGGGGATGCCCCCGAGTGGCATCCCCTCTTTCTTCTAACGACCATCGGTATTTCACTTGAAACTATATTTTTCTTCGTCACATGATATGTGTTTTGCTTGTAGCCACTTGTATGATATGAGTCTTTGTTTATTTTGTTTTACTTTTTAAGTTATCAATCCTTGATGTACACACCTATTAGAGAGAGCCAAAATTATGCCATGACTTGTTAGAATAGCTCTCTTTGCTTCATTCAAATTTTTATGAGCTATGGATTTGCTATAGTGCTTCACTTATATCTTTTTAAGCACGATGTGCTTTAGTATTTTTGAAGAAATGCTCTCTTGCTTCACTTAGATTTACTTGAGAGTTAGTAAATTTCTAGAAATTCTCTCTTGCTTCACTTAAATTATTTTGAGAGAAAGAAAAAAAATATGCTCACGATCTTCACTTATATTTGCTTGAGCTTATCAAAAGCGACACATGAAAATGAGTCCCAAAGTGATAGATATCCAAGAAGGATATAATAAAAACTTTCATGAAGATCATTGGACAAAATAAACTTGATTCCTTGTAATAGTTTTGAGACATGATGATGTGATATGTGAGTCATGTTAGTGAGTAAATATGCTTTAGTAAGAATATTAGTGTTAAGGTTTGTGATTCCCTATGCAAGCACGAAAGTCAATAATAATGCAATGAAATTACATCCTATTTGTGGTGCATTATTCGGTGTTATTTATGCTCAATGTTCGCTTATGAGATTATTCGTTTCATGGTTGGTCGCTTCCCAGTCTTTTGCTAGCCTTCATTTTGCACTAAGTATGATCACTACTTGTGCATCCAAAATCCTTTATCCCGGTTTTGCCACATGAGTCCACCATACCTACCTATATGCGGTATTTCCTTGTCGTTCTAAGCAAACTTGTTTGTGCCATCTCTAATTTCCAAAATAAATTTCCCTTTTTCTCTGCCCGTACCGTTCGTGAGGCGGTGAGGGGTGGCAAATATTTTCCATGCTAGATGTGTATTCTCATGATGAGTGTTTATTCACTTGTCATTGCACGAGAGTAAGGCAAAGGTATTAGGGATGCCCAGTCCCGAAATGAAAAAAAAAACAAATTTACTTTCTGTTGTCAAATAATAAATTCCTTGGAAAGTCTTGGTATGGAAGGCAACCGTGGATTCGGCTAGCCATGGCTTGTGAAAGTTGGTGGAAAAGGAATAAACTTTACTTTATGTTTGGGAACCGCCTATGATATATCTAGCATGGAAAGTGTTGGGAACCTCAAGTTGTTCTCGTTGGTGGGAAAAGTATACCTCCCAAAATATTTTTTTATCTCTCAATTTAAGCTTTGAGCTCTGGCACCTCTACAAATCCCTACTTCCCTCTGCGAAGGGCCTTTCTTTTACTTATGCAATTTTTATTTTTTAATTTGAGTCTCCATCTTCTCTTATAAAGTAACAACTAGGAAACACTATGATCGTACTTGAGCATTGGGTGTAACTAATATGCCACTGTGTTTCATGAATGGATTAATGGTTGAGCATGATGGGCTAGGGATAACTTATTTTAGCATTGATATTTTGAAGGACATGGTTGCTTGTTGATATGCTTGAGTATTTAAGTCCCGTGTCAAGACTAGACTATTGCTTTCAACCATATAAAAGTCCAAATGTCCATGCTATAAAGAAAAGAATATGATATGACTTGATAGGCAACATTCCACATCAAAAAAAATCTGTTTTTATCATTTACGTACTCGAGAACGAGCAGGAATTAAGCTTGGGGATGCTGATACATCTCCAATGTATCTAGAATTTTTGATTGTTCCATGCTGTTATATTATCATTCTTGGATGTTTTACAATCATTTTATAGTCATTTTATATCAGTTTTTGGTACTAACATATTGACATAGTGCCAAGTGCTAGTTGTTGTTTTCTGCATGTTTTTCACATCGCAGGAAATCAATATCAAACGGAGGCCAAACACCGTGAAACTTTTTGGAGATTTTTTATAGGCCAGAAGACATCTAGTGGGTTGAAGCTGCACCAGGGGGGTGCCCTGAGGGGGGGCACAACCCACCAAGGCGCGCCAGGCCCCCCTGGCGCGCCCAGGTGGGTTGTGCCCACCTCCGTGGCCTCCCGCACCGCCTCTTCACTCTATAAATACTCAGATCTTCCAGAAACCCTAGAGGAGTCGATGAAATTCTATTCCAGCCGTCGCAAAGTCCAGAACTACCAGATCCAATCTAGACACCATCACAGAGAGGTTTACCACCTCCATTGGTGCCTCTCCGATGATGTGTGAGTAGTTCCTTGTAGACCTACGTGTCCGTAGTCAGTAGCTAGATGGCTTCTTCTCTCTCTTTTGATTATCAATACAATGGTCTCTTGGAGATCCATATGATGTAACTCTTTTGCGGTGTGTTTGTTGGGATCCGATGAACTTTGAGTTTATGATCATATCAATCTTTTTATATCCATGAAAGTTATTTGAGTCTTCTTTTGATCTCTTATATGCATGATTTCTTATAGCCTCGTATTTCTTCTCTGATATTGGGTTTTGTTTGGCCAACTTGATCTATTTATCTTGCAATGGGAAGAGGTGCTTTGTAGTGGGTTCGATCTTACGGTGCTTGATCCCAGTGACAGAAAGGGAACCGACACGTATGTATCATTTCTACTAAGGATAAAACGATGGGGTCTATTTCTACATAAATAGATCTTGTCTACATCATGTCATCATTCTTATTGCATTACTCCATTTCTCCATGAACTTAATGCACTAGATGCATGATGGATAGCTGTTGATGTGTGGAGTAATAGTAGTAGATGCAGGCAGGAGTCGGTCTGCTAATCTTAGACGTGATGCATATATAATGATCATTATCTGGATATCGTCATGATTATTTTAAGTTCTATGAATTGCCCAACAGTAATTGTTTTCCCACCGTTTGCTATTTTCTCGAGAGAAGCCAGTAGTGAAATCTACGGCCCCCGGGTCTCTTTCTCATATCATTTGCCTTTGCGATCTATTTGCCCTTACTTTTATTTTCAGATCTACTAAACCAAAAACCCAAAAATACCTTGCTGCAATTTAGCTTATTTATCATCCAATCTATCAATATTTACAAATCTATCACGTCCGTTACCCGAAAGGGATTGACAACCCCTTTTACAGGTCGGGTTGCGAGTATTTGTTATTTGTGTGCAGGTGTTGTTTACGTTGTGTTGCTTGGGTCTCCTACTCGTTCGATAACCTTGGTTTCATCACTAAGGGAAATACCTACCGCTGCTATACTGCATCATCCCTTCCTCTTTGGGGAAATACCGACGTAGTTCTAGCAGACATCAGTCCACCGGTGGGAGATATATGCGGGAGCTCAAACCCTAGCGCTCCATCGGATAAGTGCATCCCCAGCCCCCAGCACTATCTCGAATATTCGGCGGCAAGATCTTGGGCCAGGGCAGTGAAGGAGAATCCGACGGAGAGCCACCGGATTGCCTCGTCATTCGGCGGCGTCTAGTGAGTTCCCTCTTCCCTCTTCCCTCTTCCTGTAGATCGATTCTAGGGTTAGGGTTAGGTTTTTTGGCACTGTTAATGACGTAGTTTAGTGCTATGTCGATCGATTCTAGGGTTAGGGTTAGGATTTTGGGCACTGTTAATGATGTAGTTTAGTGTTCCCTTAATTATGATTTAGTTGTGGTTGATTGAATGATGATGTCTTAGTGCTCTATTTTAGGAATTTTGTTTTTTATTTACTGTACATTGGTGCTCTGTTAATTGAAGCTATTTTAATTACTTGTGTGTAGTTTGAATGATGATGTTTTGGAAGTTAGAATCCACTTCCATGACAGAGACAACTTGGAGAAATCAGTTTGCATTTCAGACATAACATATTATAATTTGGTAGCCCTAATAGAGACAGAGGGATATGGGCTGAATGATTTCATGTATTTTGTGAGGGATCCTGGTGTGGGGATTATAGGAATGGATGAAATTTGTGATGATGATAAGGTGGATGAAATGCTTGACCATATTGCTAACAAAGATCAGAATGTAGTTAACTTGACAGTGGTTAGGGGCACTAATCCAAGACCTGCAAATTTAAACCTTGGATATCTGTATGAGGAGAAGGTTCCTTTGAGCCAATTAGGAGAGAAACCTTTGTATGTAGTAAATCCTTCTAGTGTTCTCTTAAGATCACCACCAAAAAGTAATATACATAGTCAGCCAGCGCCACTGCAGTTCTATCCCACACAGCAGAGCAGAAACCATGATATGGATACAGATGCTTCCATGGGTCAATGCAATGCAGCAGATCAGGATGAACTGGAGACATTAATGGATGTTAAGAGGAGAACAAAGATTGCCAAATTTAGGAAAAATAAGATTGCAGCTGAGCATGTAAATAAGGTTAAGTAGAAGCTACCAATTCTTCTAACTGAAGATGATTCGGATATGGATGCAGATGAGGACTATCTTCAGAGGCTTAATGATATGAGGAGGCAAAGAGAGGATCCACTCATTCATTTTTATGGAGGCACTGATGTGGATGAAGTGTATGAGGAAGATGAGGAAGAGCAAGAGGAGCAGGTGCACCAAGAGGAGCAGGTGGAGCAATATGAGCAGGTGGAGCAACAAGAGGAGCCTACAAAGAAGAAGAAAGCTAGAAAAGGGCCAACATAGAGGTCACATTCTAGCTTAACAGAGATTTGAGGATGTTTGGGCACCATCATCAGATGAGGAGGCGGATCTTGGTGTTTTGAAGCAGGAATATGATGATGGAGCTGAGGAAATTCATTTTGTTCTACCTAATGGAAGGAAGAGCAGATCAATGAGATCTTTGCCAAGGAACTGGTAAAGTGAGGAGAGAGAGAGAACCCAGAGGAGTGATACGTCCATTTTGCATCATGCTTATATGTTGATATTTATCGCATTATGGACTGTTCTTACATGTTTTGTCACAATACTTATGTCTTTTCTCTCTTATTTTACAAGGTTTACATAAAGAGGGAGAATGCCAGCAGCAGGAATTCTGGGCTGGAAAAGGAGCAAACTCTGGAAACCTATTCTGCACAACTCCAAAAGCCCTGAAACTCAACAGAACGCCATTTCAGAAAATATATGGCAAAAGAAGTCCACGAGGGGGGCCACCGGCTGTCCACGAGGGTGGGGGCGCGCCCCCCTTCCCAGGGCGCGCCCCCTGCCTCGTGGGCCAGCCGGAAGGCCCCCGATGCCGATCTTCTTCTATATGAGGTATTTTGACCTGGAAAAAATCATAAGGAGGCTTTCGGGAACAGACACCGCCGTCTCGAGGCGGAACCGAGGTGGAAATCAATCTAGGGCTCCGGCAGAGCTGTTCTGCCAGGGATTCTTCCCTACGGGAGGGGGAAATCGTCACCGCCGTCATCACCAACAACTCTCCCATCTTGGGGAGGGCTATTTTCATCAACATCTTCACCAGCACCATCTCCTCTCAAACCCTAGTTCATCTCTTGTATCCAATCTTTGTACCCAAACCTCAGATTGGTACCTGTGGGTTGCTAGTAGTGTTGATTACTCTTTGTAGTTGATGCTAGTTGGTTTATTTGGTGGAAGATCATATGTTCAGATCCTTTATGCATATTAATACCCCTCTGATCATGAACAATATTATGTCTTGTGAGTAGTTACTTTGGTTCCTGAGGACAAGGGAGAAGTCTTGCTATTAGTAGTCATGTGAATTTGGTCTTCGTTCGATATTTTGATGAGATGTATGTTGTCTCTCCTCTAGTGGTGTCATGTGAACGTCGACTACATGACACTTCACCATTATTTGGGCCTAGAGGAAGGCATTGGGAAGTAATAAGTAGATGATGGGTTGCTAGAGTGACAGAAGCTTAAACCCTAGTTTATGTGTTGCTTTGTAAGGGGCTGATTTGGATCCATATGTTTCAGGCTATGGTTAGGTTTACCTTAATACTTCTTTTGTAGTTGCAGATGCTTGCATTAGAGGTTAATCATAAGTGGGAGGCTTGTCCAAGTAAGAGCAGCACCCAAGCACCGGTCCACCCACATACCAAATTATCAAAGTACCGAACGCGAATCAGATGATCGTGATGCAAACTAGCTTGACGATAATTCCCATGTGTCATCGGGAGCGCTTTCCTTTATATAAGAGTTTGTCCAGGCTTGTCCTTTGCTACAAAATGGATTGGGCCACCTTGCTACAACTTATTTACTTTTACCTTTTGTCACTTGCTACCGATTACCTTATCACAAAACTATATGTTACCTATAATTGCAGTGCTTGCAGAAAATACCTTACTGAAAACTGCCTATCATTTCCTTCTGCTCCTCGTTGGGTTCGACATTCTTACTTATCGAAAGGACTACGATAGATCCCCTGCACTTGTGGGTCATCAAGACTCTTTTCTGGCGCCGTTGCCGGGGAGTGAAGCGCCTTTGGTAAGTGGAATTCGGTAAGGAAAAGTTTATAGTGTGCTGAAATTTATTGTCACTTGTTATTATGGCTCAAAATCCTTTGAGGGGCTTGTTCGGGGTATCTTCACCCCGACCAGAAGAGCAAGGAGTTGCTCCTCAACCTACTGCACATATTGAAAATGTTTGCTTTGAGATTCCTTCGGGTATGATAGAGAAACTGCTTGAAAACCCTTTTACAGGAGATGGAACATTGCATCCCGATTTACATCTAATCTATGTGGATGAAGTTTGTGGATTATTTAAGCTTGCAGGTATGCCCGAGGATGTTATCAAGAAGAAGGTCTTCCCTTTATCTTTGAAGGGAGATGCATTGACATGGTTTAGGCTATGCGATGATATGGGATCATGGAACTATAATTATTTGAAGTTGGAATTTCATCAGAAGTTCTACCCTATGCACCAGGTTTGTCGTGATCGTAATTATATTTATAATTTTTGGCCTCGCGAAGGAGAAAGCATCGCTCAAGCTTGGGGGAGGCTTAAGTCAATGTTATATTCATGCCCCAATCACGAGCTTCCATGCGAAATGATCATTCAAATTTTTTATGCCCGGCTTTCTCTTAATAATCGCTCCATGCTCGATACTTCTTGTTCTGGCTCTTATATGATGAAGACTATTGAATTCAAATGGGATTTATTGGAAAGAATTAAACGCAACTCTAAAGATTGAGATCTCGACGAAGGTAAGGAGTCGGGTATGACCCCTAAGTTTGATTGTGTTAAAGCTTTTTTGGATACCGATGTTTTCCGTGAGTTTAGCACTAAATATGGACTTGACTCTGAGATAGTAGATTCCTTCTGTGAATCTTTTGCTACTCATGTTGATCTCCTCAAGGAGAAGTGGTTTAAATATCATCCCCTATCTATTTATATATAAAAAGTAAATGATGGGTTAACCACAAAAAAGAGAATTAGGCTAGAAAATCCCACAAAAATCAGAAACATCCGGTCGTTTATTTAATAAACTAAAATTTAGAAAATTCTAGAGCCATTAGATAAGTTAGAAGTGTAAAAATTACCCACCAATGCCATTAATGAAGAAAAACGTTTCAGCCAGCTTTCTCTAATTTAATATAGGAAATCTCAACTATCATGGGCAAACAGGTTACGTAAGAAATCAAACTCATAGATTAGAAAAAAGAGTTCAGCGTCAAAAAGATGTTCCATAAGAGGACAGCCTGGGAAGTTAAAAAAAAGACAGCACTAGAACGACGTTCAATCTAAAAAAGGTTCGTGCCATTAAAAAAAGGTAGGGTAGGCTGATGCCTTCCCTCTAAAAAAGTACTCCCTCCGTCCGAAAATACTCGTCATCAAAATGAATAACCTTTTTATCTATTTTGATGACAAGTATTTTCGGACGGAGGGAGTATGTGCCATTGTATATTCAAAATATACTGTACAAAAGAACATGCCGTTGAGAGAAAAAAGACTATCACGCTAATTCTTTGCTATATGTATAGTTGCCCTGAAAAAATAGCGTGCAATCCTAATGAGAAGCGTGCATGCATTTGGCCCAAGGAAACACACGCAGATGAGTTGGCTGACCACGGCCAGATGTATGTATATGTACACAATTAGCTGCTAGCTTGTGCAACTAGCCAGTAGTGTACAAGACAACAAGCTTAGAGCATCTCCAATAGCATGTGTATATTTGGATGTCTATATATTCATATAGACAGTGGTCTAAAAAGATTCTCTCATATGCACGTCCAGTTTTGCATCAGAACGTCTATATACAGGGACCATGACAGGTGGGCCGTGGCTGGGGAGAGGAAGGAATCATGACTGCAGCTCAGTTTAGACAACGCCTTCACATTGTCCAGACGTGGACAATGTCGAGGTCGATTTAGAGGATGTGTATATTTGGACGACCATATAGACAACCTGCTGGACGCCTGTTTTGGGCTCACGTCGTGGAAAACGAGTATAGACATCCATATAGACAAGCTATTAGAGATGCTCTTATACGTGTTATATATATTTCGCGACCAAAAGCATCCGGCAACAAACCGCGTCGTATAACATACACCACAAAGTACACTACCAGGGCCGTCTCCAGAAATTGGAGGCCCCTGTGCGAAACGTGAATGGGCCCTAAAATCTGAAATACTCTACCTAAAGCATGGTTGAGATGGTTAGGTGGACAGTGGTATCCCCAACCCACCAAGGTTCAAATCCTGGTGCTCGCATTATTCCTGGATTTATTTCAGGATTTCCGGCGATGTGCTTTCAGTGGGAGGAGACGTTCCCGTCGACGACGAGGCGCCTACGATGACTTCGTAAATCTCAAGATGATATGCCGGCTCAGTCTCTCGGAGGTGCTCATAGGGGTAGGGTGTGCGTGTGTGCGTTCATAGGGGTGAGTGTATGCGCGTGTATATGAGCGCTTGTGTCTGTACTGATGCTAAAAAAAAAAACCTAAAGCATACTCTCACTTTTTTCGCAAAAAAGGCACACTCTCGGTTAAATTATAATTACTGTATATATCTATTATTTCGTACAATATTTGATAATATATAGTACGAACTATTTTCCCCAAATATTTCGCCTACATATATTAAAATTTTGTTATTAACGGGAGAACCGATTCATATGTTCAGTATAATAATTTTTAGCCACTAAAGTATTTAATATAAAAATAGCCTAAACAATTTTGCTTTGGCTGGGCGCACCTGATGGATCGACATGGACTGGTCGGTGATGCGTTAATTAAATCGGCCGATCGATAAGGCCTTAGCCTTGGCACTCAGCCAGCGGCTGCCTTCTTTTTGCTTGACGGTATTGGCGCCCCTGGTTAGCCCTGATTTCTGGTTGAATTCATGGCACAAATTCTGCACCATGACCCCTGCCCTCCTGGTCCTTGCGAATAGCGATGGCGGCAAGCAGATGTGATCTAGACGGGGGACACTCGGGAAGACTGGAAACGACGACCTAATTGATCGGGAGCAGGCCTGATGGGGAGAGAGTTTTGCACGGGCGATCAAACTGGGCTGGCGAACCCAAAACTACGGGAACAAATAAAATAGGCTACTAGAAATTGGGGGGCCCTGGAACTTGGGGGCCCTGTGCGGTTGCACTGCTCGCACATGGCCCTAGACGGCCCTGTACACTACATACAGGACCTTTTCCAACAAGTTCTAAATACTTTTGATATTTTTCATCTTAGGCATTGTGCATTGTGAGGAGACATAAAGCTGACAAAAATGTACTCCCTCCGTCTGATAATATAAGTGAATTTTTGACACTACACTAATGTCAAAAATAATCTTATATTATGGGACATAGGGAGCACTAATGGCTTTTTTTTTTTTGCAACTATGAAGAAAATTTTGAACAATATATTTGCAGTTCATCTTGAACTCAAACAATCAAAATACATTTCGTACATCCTAAGAAGTATGTTCTTTTATCCCATTTCTGATTTTATAAGGATATCACAACATATATAAGTGTTGTAAGTGACTCCGTAAAAATTAATGCTTGAAATGATTTCTAATAGACATCAATTTACTCCCAAAGTGGCAATTTTGTTAGAGAAAAATATCATTATAAGTTGTTCATTTTAATCAGAGAATCATTACTGGATGTGTAAAGAATCAAGTTCAAGTATTCTATAGTTGCAATTTGGAGGGCATTTTTTCATACCCTGAATCCTATAAAAATGATTACAAGGGCAAAAACAAATAGTAAAATCATGCCATATGAACAACAAATACATCCTAGAGAAAGTATGATGTGTCTTCATTGAAGAGATAGATGCACCGGTTAGAAATTCAAAGGAAATAGACAAAAAAAAGTACTCCATGCATTACCACATTGAAAAATCGACGAAATACAAAATAGTGTGTCATGAAGCCTGCTTACTTTCAGTGACCGTAAAACAATGATCATACTTCACATGAAAAATAAACAAAAGTGAGAAACTTCATTTGTTAGCATTCAAATACAAAATATCTATCAAATTTATATTTTAGATATTTTATTTGTTTCTACAATGTCCTGACCAAATGAGACATGATGAAGATCAAATTATGAAAAACACAATTTTTATCTAGCGAGGCAATCAACACGAATGAACTTTTTATTTATACTTCATTAATCAATGTCTATTATTATAGGATTGAATGCATAATTAAATTGTAGCATTCATATACAAATAACTATCAAATATATATTTTGGACATTGTATCGGTTTATAGAACGTCATTTGTAAATGAGAGAGGAAGAAGAACCAAATGTGAAGAGAAAATCTAGACAAACAATCTACATGGCTGATTTTTTTATTTTATACACTTCACTAATCAATGTTGATTCTTATATGATTCAAAATATAATATGATTATTCATATGGTATAATAGGCACCTATATATTATTTCTTTTAGCAAGTTATTTTCATCTTAAATTAAGTATTTATGTATTTATAAAATATGGAATCGTCTAGATAACCCATAGTAAAGCTCACGATTTTTTTATCAGGTAGACCCCGTAAATGATAAATTTTCATGATTGTGCATAAACTTTGTACTACAATATGCCTAAAAGTGTTAATCCTTTTGTTTCCTGATGTTAATTGTATTTATTTCTAAGAGAAAACCCCTTTTATTAAGTTTATTGTTTTTTACGGGTATTCCCAATTCTACCCCAAATCCTCCTTTTCTATCATTTCTAAGACACCGATGCATAAATAGTCATTTTTGTAATCTAATGATGTTTAGGAACTACATGTAATATAAATTGAGTTATAACTACACCTATTGATATAATATATGTCATACAAAATAGAGGCTAGCCCACTATTCGAAGTTGAATTCTTTGCACTAAAGTACTATCATGCACAAACGACAAATAGAGGTGTATTTAAGAATCATTGGTACATGAATTATTTCTTTTATTGATTCTTATATGTATTTCACATATGGGATGGTTATAGAATGATTACACCAATACCATGAATCTCAATTTTAACATAGTAAAGAGATATCCTAGGAAAGAATTACGACATCCATAGCACAAACTCTAATTTGAAGACACTAAAGTGATGCCCTCGCATTTGCGAGGGCCACTCTGCTAGTTGAAGTAAAAGTAGTTGAACCTATTAAAGTTGAAGAAAACACTATCACTTATAATGTTGATCCTGTTATTCCTACCGCTTATATTGAGAAGCCACATTTCCCTGTTAGGATAAAGGATCATGCTCAAGCTTCAACTGTAGTTCGTAAGAGTAATACTAGAACACCTACACCCTCTGAGCAAATTAAAGTTGAACATAGTGTTGCTATGGTTAAGGATCTCTTGGTAGAAGATTTAGATGGACATGTCATTTACCTCCAAGAAGAGTCCGCTAGAATAGCCAAACCCAATGCTAGGAATAAACATAAACCTGTTGTAGGCTTGCCTGTTATCTCTGTTAAGATAGGATATCATTGTTATCATGGTTTATGCGACGTAGGTGCTAGTGCGAGATTATCCCTTTTGATTTGTACAACGAAATTATGCAGGATATTGCACCTGTTGAATTAGAAGGGATTGATGTTACTATTAATAAGCTTGCTAATAGAGATACTATTTCACCAGTTGGGATTGTTAGAGATGTTGAAGTCTTGTGTGGGAAGGTTAAATACCCTGCTGATTTCCTTATTCTTAGTTCCCCACAAGATGAATTCTATCCCATTATATTTGGTAGACCCTTCTTGAATACTGTTAATGCCAAGATAGACTGCGTGAAAGATATTGTTACTGTTGGGTTAGGGAATATGTCTCATGATTTTAACTTTGCTAAATACCGTAGACAACCCCTTGAAAAGGCACCACCCAGTAAATATGAAATTATTGGTCTTGCTTCTATTGTCGTGCCACCTAATGATCCTTTAGAACAATGCATGCTAGACCACAAAAATGATATGCATATGAATGAGAGAAGGGAGATAGATGAAATATTCCTGACACAGGGGCCCATATTGAAAAACAACTTGCCTGTTGAAATCCTAGGGGATCCTCCTCCACCCAAGGGTGATCCCGTGTTTGAACTTAAACCTTTGCCTGATAATCTTAAGTATGTTTATCTGGATGAAAAGAAGATATATCCTGTTATTATTAGTGCTAACCTTTCAGAGCAGGAAGAAGAAAAAATATTGAAAACTCTGAAGAAGCATCGTGCTGCTATTGGATATACTCTGGATGATCTTAAGGGCATTAGTCCCACTATATGCCAACACAAGATAAAATTGGAAGAAAATGCTAAACCGGTTATTGATCTGCAGCGACGGTTAAATCCTAAAATGAAAGAAGTGGTAAGAAAGGAAATACTAAACCTTCTAGAGGCAGGTATTATCTACCCAGTTGCTGATAGCCAGTGGGTAAATCATGTCCATTGTGTCCCTAAGAAAGGAGGTATGACTGTCGTTCCTAATGATAAAGATGAATTGATCCCGCAAAGAATAGTTAGAGGTTATAGGATGGTAATTGATTTCCATAAATTAAATAAAGCTACTAATAAAGATCATTACCCCTTGCCATTTATTGATCAAATGCTAGAAAGGTTATCCAAACATACTCATTTCTGCTTTCTAGATGGTTATTCTGGTTTCTCTCAAATACATATGTCAAAAGGGGATCAAGAAAAGACCACTTTTACTTGTCCTTTCAGTACCTTTGCTTATAGACGTATGCCTTTGGGTTTATGTAATGCACCTGCTACCTTCCAAAGATGCATGATCGCTATATTCTCTGATTTTTGTGAAAATATTGTTGAGGTTTTCATGGATGATTTCTTCGTTTACGAAACTTCTTTTGATGATTGCTTAAGTAACCTTGATCGAGTTTTGCAGAGATGTGAAGACACTAACCTTGTCTTGAATTGGTAGAAGTGCCACTTTGTGGTTAATGAAGGCATTGTCTTGGGACATAAAATTTCTGAAAGAGGTATTGAAGTTGACAAAGCTAAAGTTGATGCCATTGAAAAGATGCCATGCCCTAAGGACATCAAAGGTATATGAAGTTTCCTTGGTCATGCAGGGTTTTCTAGGAGATTCATTAAGGATTTCTCCAAAATCTCCAGGCCTCTGACTAATCTCTTACAAAAAGATATTACTTTTGTCTTTGATGATGATTGTCTAGAAGCATTTGAAATACTTAAGAAAGCATTGATCTCTGCACCTATTGTCCAGCCTCCTGACTAGAATTTACCCTTTGAGATTATGTGCGATGCTAGTGATTATGCTGTAGGAGCTGTTTTAGGGCAAAGAGTTGATAAGAAATTGAATGTTATCCAATATGCTAGTAAAACTCTAGATAGTGCCCAAAGAAATTATGCTACCACTGAGAAAGAATTTTTAGGAGTTGTGTTTGCTTGCGATAAGTTTAGGCCCTATATTGTTGATTCTAAAGTAATTATTCATACTGATCATGCTGCTATGAAATACCTTATGGAAAAGAAAGATGCTAAGCCTAGACTTATTAGATGGGTTCTCTTGCTGCAAGAATTTGACTTGCATATTATTGATAGAAAGGGAGCTGGGAAACCCGTAGAAGATAACTTGTCTAGGTTAGAGAATATACTTGATGACCCACAACCTATTGATGATAGCTTTCCTAATGAACAATTAGCTGCCATAAATACTTCTCATACTGCTCCATGGTATGTTGATTATGCTAATTATATTGTTGATAAGTTTATACCTCCTAGCTTCACATACCAGCAAAAGAAAAAGTTCTTCGATGATTTGAGACATTACTTCTGGGATGACCCACATCTTTATAAAGAAGGAGTAGATGGTATTATTAGACGTTGTGTACCTGAGCATGAACAGGAACAGATCCTACGCAAGTGCCACTCCGAAGCTTATGGAGGACACCATGCGGGAGATAGAACTGCACACAAGGTATTGCAATCCGGTTTTTATTGGCCTACTATATTCAAGGATGCCCGTAAGTTTGTCTTATCTTGTGATGAATGTCAAAGAATTGGTAATATCAGTAGACGTCAAGAAATGCCTATGAATTATTCACTTGTTATTGAACCATTTGATGATTGGGGCTTTGATTATATGGGACCGTTTCCTGCCTCTAATGGATACACACATATTCTAGTTGATGTTGATTACGTTACTAAGTGGGTAGAAGCTATTCCAACTAGTAGTGCTGATCATAACACCTCTATTAAGATACTTAAAGAAGTTATTTTCCGAGGTTTGGAGTCCCTAGATATCTAATGACCGATGGTGGTTCACACTTTATTCATGGTGCTTTCCGTAAGATGCTTGCAAAGTATGATGTCAACCATAGAATTGCATCCCCCTATCACCCACAGACCAGTGGTCAAGTAGAACTAAGTAATAGGGAGTTGAAATTAATTTTTCAAAAGACAATTAATAGGTCTAGGAAGAATTGGTCCAAGAAACTAGATGATGCATTATGGGCCTATAGAACTGCATACAAAAATCTTATGGGTATGTCTCCATGTAAGATGGTATATGGAAAAGCTTGTCACTTACCTCTTGAGCTAGAACATAAGGCTTATCGGGCTATTAAAGAGCTCAATTATGACTTCAAACTTGCCGGTGAAAAGAGGTTATTTGACATTAGCTGCCTTGATGAATGGAGAACCCAAGCCTATGAGAATGCCAAACTGTTTAAAGAAAAATTTAAAAGATGGCATGACAAAAGGATACAAAAGCGTGAGTTTAACATAGGGGATTATGTCTTGCTATTCAACTCTCGTTTAAGATTTTTTGCAGGAAAACTTCTCTCCAAGTGGGAAGGACCTTACGTTATCGAGGAGGTCTATTGTTCCGGTGCCATAAAAATCAACAACTTCGAAGGCACAAATCCGAATGTGGTGAACGGTCAAAGAATCAAACATTATATCTCAGGTAATCCTATAAATGTTGAAACCAATGTTATTGAAACTGTAACACCAGAGGAATACATAAGGGTTACTTTCCAGAACGATTCGGCCTTCGAAAAGGAAGAGGTACGTGATACGGTAAGTAAACCGACTCCAAAACAGTTCTAAAGGCAATTTTTCTCCGTTTTGGATTATTTAGAAAAATAGAAAAATAAACCGCAGTTCGGAAGAGACACGGGCCGTCCACGAGGGTGGAGAGCGCGCCCCCTCTTCCCAGGGCGCGCCCCCTGCCTCGTGGGCACCCCGTGTGTCCCCTGGACTCCGTTTTCTTGTGGGTTACTCCTTTTGGTCGGTAAAAATTCATTATATATACTCCAGAAGGTTTTGACCTCTGTATCATGCAAAAATCCGATGTTCTTATTTAGAATTGTTTTCTGCCAAGGTTTGCGAAGCCAGGCATCATGTCGTCTCTCTCCTCCAACAACGAAGGCAACGATGCTTGGCTAATGAAGATTGATCTGAAGAGGGAAGGACCCAAGGAGATCCACAAGGAGAAGAAGATCAAGATGGAGGTGGAAGATCCGGCTCCGGCAGCGGGAGAAGAAGACACCTCTAAATCCCTTCCTAATCTCTTTACCTCAACTGAGATAAAACCTTTCAGGATGATTGAGTTAGCTCAGATACGAAACAAGCATCTCACAAATGATAATATTTTGTTGAAGGATTACATAGCTGCACTCAAAGGTATTATCCGCAAGCTGGAAGATCTCCTACGCTCGATATATGAGGATCCGCCGCCACAACTTGCAACTCCATCATCACCACCCCCGAAGAAGGAGACATAATCATATGGGTATGGGCACTCCCCTTGGCAATTGCCAAGCTTGGGGGAGTGACCCCGGTATCGTATCACCATCACTCCTATCTTTACCGCTTTACTTAGTTCGATCCTTTTGGTAGTTTCTTGATCTATTAGAATAAAGTTAGCATAATCTAGTTGTGAGCTTTTTCTTTGTGAGCTTTACCCTATGTAATCGAGTCCGTGAACTATATAATAAAGATTAGTATTTAGTCAAGGGCTTGATTTCCTCACTTGGGTCATGATAAAAAGAAAGAAAACATAAAGAGTATCAAAGAGATCATGTCGATCTTGTGGGAAGTAATGACTTCACATGCAAGAGTATGATAAATAAAAGTTGTTGGGAGGTGACAAACATAGTGTTGGTCATCGTTGCAATTAATAGGAAGTAATAAAAGAAGAGAGGCTTCACATACAAATATACTATCTTGGACATCTTTTATGATTGTGAGCACTCATTAAAGTATGACATGCTAAAGAGTTGATGTTGGACAAGGAAGACAACATAATGGGTTATGTCTTCTTATATCCGAAATAAAGTATATTATCATGGATCATTCAACATGTTGAGCTTGCCTTTCCCCCTCATGCTAGCCAAAACTCCTCGCACTAAGTAGAGATACTACTTGTGCTTCCATATATCCTTAAACCCAGTTTTGCCATGAGGGTCTACCATACCTACCTATGGATTGAGAAAGATCCTTCCAAGTAAGTTGTCATGTTGCAAACTCGCTACAATATGTATGATTTATTAGTGTGGGAGAAATTAGCTTTATATGATCTTGTGATATGGAAGTAATAAAAGCGACGGACTGCATAATAAAGGTCCTTATCACAAGTGGCAATATAAAGTGAAGTTCTTCTATGCTAAGACTTTGTGCATCCAACCATAAAAACACATGACAACCTCTGCTTCCCTCTGTGAAGGGCCTGTCTATTATTCTTGTTTTATAAGTGTCAAGGTGAAATCCACCTTTCCTTTCAACATTTTATCCTTTGGCAAGCACATTGTGTTGGAAACATCCTGACATATATACCCACTTGGATGTAAGTTTTCATGATCTATTACTGTTGACATTATCCTTGAGGTAAAAATTTGGGAGGCAACACCATAAGCCCCTATCTTTCTCTGTGTCAGATTAAAACTCCATAAACATATGTATTGCGTGAGTGTGAGTAATTGTGAAAGAATATATGATAGTTGAGTATGTAGGCTTGCTGAAAAGCTCTTATATTGACTCTTTCTGATATTACGATAAATTGCAATTGCTTCAATGACCGAGATCAAAATTTGTTAGTTTCCAATGAAGTTTATGATTCATACTTGATATTGTGGATGATTTGTTACTTTAGCATAACAATCATATGACTATATTTACTTAAGTTGTTGTTATGAGAATGATCATGATGCCCTGATGTCCGTATTTTGTTTTTTATCGACATGTTTATCTCTAAACATGTGGACATATTTTTCGATATTGGCTTTCGCTTGAGGACAAGCTAGGTCTAAGCTTGGGGGAGTTGATACGTCCATTTTGCATCATGCTTATATGTTGAAATTTATCGCATTATGGACTGTTCTTACATGTTTTGTCACAATACTTATGCCTTTTCTCTCTTATTTTACAAGGCTTACATAAAGAGGGAGAATGCCGGCAGCTGGAATTCTGGGCTCGAGAAGGAGCAAACTCTGGAAACCTATTCTGCACAACTCCAAAAGCCCCGAAACTCAACAGAACGCCGTTTCAGAAAACATAAAAAATATCTGGCGAAAGAAGTCCACGAGGGGGGCCACCGGCTGTCCACGAGGGTGGGGGCGCGCCCCCCTTCCTAGGGCGCGCCCCTGCCTCGTGGGCCAGCCATAAGGCCCCCGATGCCCATCTTCTCCTATATGAGGTATTTTGACCTGGAAAAAATCATAAGGAGGCTTTCGGGACCAGACGCCGCCGTCTCGAGGCGGAACCGAGGCGGAAACCAATCTAGGGCTCCGGCAGAGCTATTCTGCCGGGGATACTTCCCTCCGGCAGGGGGAAATCGTCATCGTCATCATCACCAACAACTCTCCCATCTTGGGGAGGGCTATCTTCATCAACATCTTCACCAGCATCATCTCCTCTCAAACCCTAGTTCATCTCTTGTATCCAATCTTTGTACCCAAACCTCAGATTGGTACCTGTGGGTTGCTAATAGTGTTGATTACTCTTTGTAGTTGATGCTAATTGGTTTATTTGGTGGAAGATCATATGTTCAGATCCTTTATGCATATTAATACCCCTCTGATCATGAACAATATTATGTCTTGTGAGTAGTTACTTTGGTTCCCGAGGATATAGGAGAAGTCTTGCTATTAGTAGTCATGTGAATTTGGTCTTCGTTCGATATTTTGATGAGATGTATGTTGTCTCTCCTCTAGTGGTGTCATGTGAACGTCGACTACATGACACTTCACCATTATTTGGGCCTAGATGAAGGCATTGGGAAGTAATAAGTAGATGATGGGTTGCTAGAGTGACAGAAGCTTAAACCCTAGTTTATGCGTTGCTTCGTAAAGGGCTGATTTGGATCCATATGTTTCATGCTATGGTTAGGTTTACCTTAATACTTCTTTTGTAGTTGCGGATGCTTGCATTAGAGGTTAATCATAAGTGGGAGGCTTGTCCAAGTAAAGGAAGCACCCAAGCACCGGTCCATCCACATACCAAATTATCAAAGTACCGAACGTGAATCAGTTGATCGTGATGAAAACTAGCTTGACGATAATTCCCATGTGTCCTCGGGAGCGCTTTCCTTTATATAAGAGTTTGTCCAGGCTTGTCCTTTGCTACAAAAAGGATTGGGCCACCTTGCTGCACCTTATTTACTTTTACCTTTTGTCACTTGCTACCAATTACCTTATCACAAAACTATCTGTTACCTATAATTTCAGTGCTTGCAGAAAACTGCCTATCATTTCCTTCTCCTCCTCGTTGGGTTCGACACTCTTACTTATCGAAAGGACTACGTTAGATCCCCTACACTTGTGGGTCATCAAGGAGCAGTTTTGCAGAAAACTTTGTTTCCCCAATGTGTATCAGTTTAGGAGGGCAATTCAGACATTGCACATAACTCAGAATAGGAATTATGAGTTCCACAGAAACTGCAATGACAACATCATAGTTGTGTGCACAAATGCAAAATGCCCTTTCTTTATTGCAGCTTCTGTTGTTGCAAATGAGACTATTTTTTGCATAAGGAAGGCAAATTTTGTGCACACATGCCCAGCAGTAGGAGAGAACACCAAGGTCACTGCAAAATGGGTTGCACACCAGTGTGAGGCAATGATGAGAGTTGATATTGGCACACCAGTCACCACAATAATGCAGACACTGAAGAAGAAATATGGAGTTAAGATCTCCATTCATATGGCCTACAGGGCTAGGAAGCAAGCATTGAAGGTTGTCCAAGGACATCGGAGAGGATAATACACTAGAATAAGAGATTATTTGCAGGCTGTGTTGGATACAAACCTAGGCTCTAGATGTGTTGTGACTACCAGGCATATACCATCGCACCCAAGCAAAACCCCTAGGTTTCATGGCCTCTTTTTTTGTCTAAGTGCTTGCAAAGAAGGGTTTTTGAATGGATGCAGACCATTCATAGGTACATTGTATTTACTAACTTGTGAATTGTTTATGTGCTCACATTACATACACTATCTTCTCACAATTGTCAGCTTTGCAGGGGTAGATGGTTGTTTTATCAAGCTGTCAACAGGTCAACAGATCCTTGCTGCAACAGGAAGGGATGGGAACAATAATATCTACCCTATACCATTTGGAGTTGTCGACAAAGAGGACAAAGACAGTTGGACCTGGTTCTTAACACAGCTTAAAGATGCACTTGGTGGAGAAAGTGGGGAGTTTGGTTATTATCTCTGATAGGCAGAAGGTAAACTTCTCTTCTCATACAATGAGTCAGTTGTTTCATATGCACATTGCTCTAGCTTTATTTCATAGGACCAATGCTTAGCTTTATTTCCTACTGTTTCAAATAGGGGCTTTTAAATGCAATAAACCATGTTTTCCCCAATTGTCCACAAAGATTTTCCCTTAGACATATCTATCAGAATTTCCAAACGGTTGGTTTCAGAGGTGATGAATTAAAGAAACACATGGATGCAGCTAGCTACTCTTATACTGAGAATGAACACCTTGATGCAATGAATGATTTGAAAAGAGAGTGTAAGGCTGCTTGGACATGGCTTCACAAAATACCTGTTCATACTTGGGCTAGGCATGCTATGGATTTTAATTGCAAAATTGATCTAGTTGTGAACAACATCGGTGAGGTCTTTAATAAAATGATATTAGATGTCAGAGGCCAGCCAATAGTGACCATGATAGAAGGAATTAGGACAAAATTGATGGCCAAATTTAACAAGAGTAAAACTAAGACAGAAACAACAAATTGGGAGATTTGCCCTACCTATGCTGAAATGTTAGAGGTGACAAAGTACAACTCAAGGTGGTGCCAGACTTTGATGGTTGGTCCTAACATTTACCAAGTTACTAGTGGAGAAAACACCTACTTAGTGAACTTGCTGAACAGAACATGTGGATGTAGGAAATGGGATATGACTGCTATGCCTTGCAATCATGAAGTTTCTGCAATAGTGAAAGCTAAGTTGCAGCCTGAGGACTTTGTGGCTGATTTTTTTCAAAAAGGAAATGTATAAAAAAGCATTTGCACATATCATATTTCCTGTGCCTGGTCCAAACTTGTGGCCAAGGACAAGAACTCAGGAAATAGAGCCTCTAGTATTCAAAGACAAGGTTGGGAAGCAACAAACAAAGACGAGGGAAAACCAATTTGAGAAGCCAGCACCAAGAGATACATCTAGGATGGCATCTATTACTTGCAGCAACTGCAAACTTGTAGGGCATAGATACAATGTTTGCTCCAAGCCCCTCAAGCCAGCTCTTGCTATGTGAATAAATCAGCATCAGGTTTGTAATGCCCAGTATGAGACTATGTCTCCCACGTGTCGAGGCACGACTTAAAGACATTAGCGCATACTAGAATGATCTCAAGTATGGTATCTTTGCACATCTCATGTAAAATTCAGGGATGAAATTGTAAAAGATAGTTGGCTTACACTCGCCACGTCACACAATGAATACAATAACATACACCATCCAAAGAACACAGGGTCCGACTACGGACGAAATCCAAAACGAGAAATATACCATAAACACAAGCCTGGATCCTCCTAGTAAGAACCACTACTGATCGTCGGGATAAGAAACATAGTAACGTCCACGCTCTTCATCGAACTCCCACTGAAGTTCTGAAGCATCTCTTGCATTGTTCTCAGCGGTACCTGCATCTGGTGTGTGTTGAAATCTGTGAGCCACAGAGGACTCAGCAATCCCGTTCCCGGGTATCAAAACTACCAAAGCCTTAGGTGTGGAAGACCTATAAACAAGGGTTGCAACATGCACTAAGCACTAGCTTACGAGTTTAGAGCGAGAAGAGAACAAGTGCCAACGATCGCCAAGTTGATCAAGAAGTGATCCTAGCTACTCACGATCAAACATAACCCCACCGTGTTCACTTCCCGAAGCCCTTCGAAAAGAGACCATCACGGTTACTCACACGGGTAGTGTATTCTTATGAATAAGGTGTCAAGTTATCTACAACCGGATATTAACAAATTCCCATCTGCCACATAACCGCGGGCAAGGCTTTCGAAAGATCAAAACCCTGCAGGGGTGTCCCAACTTAGCCCATCACAAGCTCACGATCTGCGGAGTCGCAACTCCAAAGTGGAAAGACCCGAGTATCCTCGGAATCCCGTTCTCAAGATATTTTGACAAAGGTAAAACTAATCCAGCAAGACCTCCCGGCGTGCCGACACCCTGATAGTAGCAGCGTGTATCTCGTCTCAGGCCATGACCGGATAGGTCAGCCTACAGGTATATACCCAACCTCGGGTTTCCCCAAGGTGGCCCCGCAGTCTGCCCAGTTTGGACCAACACTCATGTGGAGCACTGGCCCAGGTTGTTAATTAATAACTCAGGTTTGCAACGCCCTATGCAAGTTTTAGTTATTAGGCAAATGCAAAACCAATGTTGGGCCTTGCTGGAAAAGCTTTAAACAGAGCGAATTATCAAGGGGGGCCCATAAACCCCAACCATGTTAGGAACGCAAAATCAAGGAACATAACACCGGTTTATCGGTTCCTAAGGTGGTATGAGTGGAACAAAACACCAAGCAGAAAGGCTTAGCCTTCCACCCATTACCAATATATAGGTGCATTAGTTTATAACATGTATATTGTGTTATCCCAATAAGAAGTTCATCATGGAGCAGTCTTCAAAACTTCACCTGCAACTAACAACGCTATAAGAGGGGTTGAGCGATGCGTACTTAGCCAAACAACGGTTTGCTAGGAAGGCGGTTAGAGTGTTTCATGGCAACAATAGGGGGGCTGACAAACAGGAATAGGCATCGAGGCAATATCTAAAGAACGAGACATCTAGCATAGGCAAAGATAGAGGTGATATCTGGGAATGTTCATCTTGCCTGTTGATTCCACAGAGGGGTTGTAACCTTGCTCCTCAAACTCAGCCTCGAAAGGAACCACGAACTCCGAATCGTCACCGGGCTCTAACCAACAGAACCATGCAAACACCAGAACAACAATCAATCATCATGCAATGCTCAAACACATGATGCATGAATATGATGCATATGGACATGGGTAAGATATGATGCAACTCCTAGGGACAAGTTGAGTGCACAAGCAACAAGGCAATAAAAAAGATCACACACATGACGAACACAAGAAAAAGGAAACAAAACTAACATGGCCACAAGTGGTTATGTAGAATATTTAAACAAACACCCAGCAAGTTTTATAAGTTGTTTAACATGGCAAGGGGTGCAACTAGGATCAACAACAACATGCTAGCATTTTAAATGGGCCGGAAAGAACAAACAACAATTTCCGGAAACTCTCATATTCATATAAACACAAATAGGACAGATCTGAGAAAGTCATTTTTTTAAGTTTTTAAACATGCAAAACAACAGCAGCATCTTAATCTAGACATTTTTCCACCCCAAATACATATAAAGTTTGTCAAATTTGGAGTTAGGGTTATTTAGTTATGATTTTTTACAAGTTTGAGCATATTTAAACACAAATTAATTCAAACAACAATTTAAATGTTGATAACATGGCAACAAACCGCATATTAATATTCTACATGAAAAACTAGGCAAATTTCATATATAAAGCATTTCCATCAGATGCATACATATTTAGTTATTTACAATGCAAAACAGTGGCATTTCAGTAAATAAGAATGCATTGGAAAATGCTAAAATTCATAGACTGGGAAAGAAAGAAAAATACGCGAGCCGGATTGCAGCAACCTGCAGCGGCCCAGGAAGATCTGGCCCGAGTGACAGTGTGTGTGCGGGGAAAAGAGAACAGAACAGTGCCAAAACAAAAAGGGGCAGCCTGAGACTCAAACCCAAGATCTCCTGGTTAAGAGAGAGAGCGACGAACCACTAGGCTATGTTGTTTAGCTGATAGAAGGAAGGCAGGGCACAAGTTAAACATCTAACCGCATGTGATAAGAATCAAAGCAAAAGTAAAAATAAAATAAAAAGGGGTTTGACTGCGCCCGCGGGGGATCGAACCCGGGTCTGCGGGTTGTGGGTGAGAGCGGAGAATCACCCGACTAGGCAAGGGAGGCTGGTAGGTTAGCGGCCAGGGGGTTTTTGAACCTCTCGCAGCACTGTCTTCTTCTTCTGCTGGAGAGAGTAGAGTCGGCAACACCACCGGCAGCCACCACGGCGAAGGCAGGGATTGAGTAGTGGCGGCGGGCTTGCGGGATGTGCAAGGGAGTGCGGCTGTGGTGGAGCGTGAGGGCCTTGTGTGTTGGGTGTGTGCGTGTGCATGATGTGTGCTGCTGCGGGGTTCGAGCACGAGCATGAGCTCGACTCGGGCCTGAAGGAGAAGAAGGCCGGGGATTGGGCGAGTGGTGATCCGCGGCTGCTGCGCGCACAGCGCCTGTGTGGGAGGATAATGGTTGCCCGGGCGTGCGTGAGAGCCGAAGTGTGCAACGAAAACCGAGCAAGGGCAAGTCACGAGCTTGAGCTCGCTGCCATGGTCGTCCAGGGCGGACGTGGCCTTGGCGCGATGGGATCCGGCTACCCGACGAATTGAACCAAAGAGAGAGATGGGGAGGAGCGGCTGCTCACCGAGGGCTCGATGAACACAAAGAAGAGGTCGGGGAAGCGGCGACAGAGGCGTACGGAGGCGCTGATCGACGATGGTCCTCGGTCCCGTGAAGAAGAAGCAGAGGCGTCGAGGAGGGAGCTCCGGTCCTTGAGGAAGCGAGCGTAGACGAGGAAGACGGAGCCGATGGTTGTGGGACTCCCCGCTGGAGTAGACGGAGGCGAAGGAAAGGACCCTCACGCCGGAGACGAGCTCGGGCTCCTCTCGGCCATGTCGGCGGCTATGGCATGGAGAGGTCTCACCTGGCGGCGGAAAGGGAAGGAAAGGGTTGGAACGGAAGGAGGAGGAGGACTAGGTCACCGCTGCATGTTATATAGGGACATAGGGGAGCTCTCTGATAACCCACAAGTGTAGGGGATCGCAACAGTTTTCGAGGGTAAAGTATTAAACCCAAATTTGTTGATTCGACACAAGGGGAGCCAAAGAATACTCTTAAGTACTCCCTCCGTTTCTTTTTAGTCCGCATATAAGATTTGGTCAAAGTCAAACTTCATAAACTTTGACTAACTTTATAGAATAAAATATCAACATTCACAATGTGAAATCAACATTAATAGATGCGTCATGATATTAATTTTCATATCGTATAACTTTAGTATTGTAGATATTGATATTTTTTGATATATATTTGGTCAAACTTTGCATCTCTTGACTTTGACCAAATCTTATATGCGGACTAAAAAGAAACGGAGGGAGTATTAGCAGTTGAGTTGTCAATTCAACCACACCTGGAAACTTAGTATATGCAGCAAGATAGTTTAGTAGTACAGTAATATGATAGTGGCGGTAGCAGCAATAAATGTAAAGATAATGTTTTTGTAGTTTTTGTGATAGTAGCAACGGAAAAGTAAATAACAACTAGCAATATAGGTAAAGCTCGTAGGCATTGGATCGGTGATGGGAAATTACGTCGGATGCAATTCATCATGTAGAAGTTATAACGTAGAGTGACACAGAACTAGCTCCAGTTCATCAATGCAATGTAGGCATGTATTCCGAATATAGTCATACGTGCTTATGGAAAAGAACTTGCATGAAATCTTTTGTCCTACCCTCCCGTGGCAGCGGGGTCCTATTGGAAACTAAGGGATATTAAGGCCTCCTTTTAATAGAGTACCAGACCAAAGCATTAACACATAGTGAATACATGAACTCCTCAAACTATGGTCATCACCGGGAGTGGTCCCGATTATTGTCACTTCGGGGTTATCGGATCATAAGACAAAGTAGGTGACTATTGACTTGCAAGATAGGATCAAGAACACACATATATTCATGGAAACATAATAGGTTCAGATCTGAAATCATGGCACTCGGGCCCTAGTGACAAGCATTAAGCATAGCAAAGCCATAGCAACATCAATCTCAGAACATAGTGGATACTAGGAATCAAACCCTAACAAAACTAACTCGATTACATGATAGATCCCATCCAACCCATCACCGTCCAGCAAGCCTACGATGGAATTACTCACGCACGGCGGTGAGCATCATGGAATTGGTGATGGAGGAAGGTTGATGATGACGATGGCGATGATCTCCACTCTCCGAAGCCCCGAACGGACTCCAGATCAGCCCC
>LR738714.1:636942663-636953505 GCA_902687465.1 Secale cereale | reverse complement strand
CCCCCCCCCCCCCCCCCGAGAGAGATTAGGGCTTGGCGGCGGCTCCGTCTCGTGAAACGCGATAATTCTTTCTCCTTGATTTTTTTCTCCATGAAACGGAATATATAGGACCTGGGGATACATCGGTGGGGCATCGGGGGGCCCTCGAGGCAGGGGGGCGTGCCCCCCACCCTCGAGGACAGGGTGTGGGCCCCCCGGTGCAGATCTTCTTGCAGATATTTTTTATATTTTCTGAAATAATTCTCCATTGATTTTCAGGTGATTCCGAGAACTTTTTATTCTGCACAAAAACAACACCATGGCAGTTCTGCTGAAAACAACGTCAGTCCGGTTAGTTCCATTCAAATCATGCAAGTTAGAGTCCAAAACAAGGGCAAAAGTGTTTGGCAAAGTAGATGCGTTGGAAACGTATCAACTCCCCCGAGCTTAAACCTTTGCTTGTCCTCAAGCAATTCAGTTGATAAACTGAAAGTGATAAAGAAAAACTTTGACAAACTCTGTTTGCTCTTGTTGTTGTAAATATGTAAGCTAGCATTCAGGTTTTCAACAAGATCATGAACTAACCACATTCACAATAACTTTCAGGTCTCAAGACTACTCACATCAATGGCATAATCAACTAGCGAGCAATAATAATAAACCTCGGATGACAACACTTCTCCAAACAGTCATGATATGATATAACAGGATGGTATCTTGCTAGCCCTTTCCGAGACCGCAAAACATAAATGCCGAGCACCTTTAAAGATTAAGGACTGACTGGACATTGTAATTCATGGTAAAAGAGATCCAGTCATGATCATACTCAATGCAAATTAATAGTAATACATGCAATGACAGAGGTGCTCTCCTACTGGTGCTTTTTGATAAGAGGATGATGACTCTGCATAAAAGTAAATAGATAGGCCCTTTGCACAGGGAAGCAGGGATTTGTAGAGGTGCCAGAGCTCGATTTTTTAAATACAGATTGAATAACATTTTGAGCGGTATACTTTCATTGTCAACATAACAACCAAGAATCTCGATATCTCCCATGCTACGTACATTATAGGCGCTTCTTGCAGATATTTTTTATATTTTCAGGCGATTCCGAGAACTTTTTATTCTGCACAAAAACAACACCATGGCAGTTCTGCTAAAAACAGTGTCAGTCCGGGTTAGTCCCATTCAAATCATGCAAGTTAGAGTCCAAAACAAGGGCAAAAGTGTTTGGCAAAGTAGATACGTTGGAGACGTATCACTCTCCGACCGTCAAATCACTCGGGAAGTCGATGTGGCGTGGGTGGATGTCCTGCCGTACAGGAGGTAGAAGAAGAACATAAGGGATCGGTGCAGATGGGCTATTTGGGCTGAAAGAGGGAAGTGAGGTGGCCTGTGGCGCTGTGGGCTTGGACTTACCAAGTGGGCTGCGGGAGGCTGGAGCTGGTCCTTGCTCTTTCTTTTCTTTTTTTGATTTTCCTCAAGCAGAAAATAAAAAGAAAAGCGTAAGGGGAACAGAGAGGCGTATGAGGAATATAAAAGTATTCCCAAGCTCCTATGAATATACTTTTTTTATAAAATTGTCCTGGGCATTTTTAGAGGAAGTAAAATAATTCAAGTTTGAAAATAATTCAAACTTGAGCCACTTTAAAACCTAACCAAAACAATTCCAAAAGAGGTGAAGCTTTGCAAGGTGACTTAGGTCAAGGTAACAAGGGTGTGGGGAGGAGATGAACATTTAGAAGAAGAGGTAAGTCACTTGCAAAAATACTTGAAGAAAGGAAAAGAAAAGAATGAAAGAGAAGAAGTGGTGCAAGAAGAAGGAGGGAGTTTTAGCATGGCCATGAGCTTGCCACCACCATCACACAACAAGATCAAGGACCTCACTTAACAAGCTAGGACAAGGACCAACAGAAGACAAGTAAAAGGATGTTATGTTGATCATGATGCAATGGTGATGATGAAGTAATGCATGAATGCAAAAGGAAAAAAATAAAATGACAATGCAATAACAATAAGAATGCATAATTGAAAAGGAACCCCCAAGGAAAGGACAAGGATCAAATGGTAAAATGCTTTATTGCCATATATGGAAGGTATCACATATGAGGTGTTACAAACTCTCCTCCACTACAAAAAGATCTCGTCCCGAGATCTAGGACTGAAAGAAGGTGGGATACTTGGAACGGAGATGATCTTCTCGGTCCCATGTACCTTCTCAGTCGGTATGGTGTGACCACTTCACTTTCAAGAATTTGGTGGACTTGTTGCGGGTCTTGCGCTCAGTTTCTTCAAGAATAGCAACGGGGTGCTCACGATAAGACAAGTCTTGTTGAAGATCAATCTCTTCGAACGAAATGGTGCGTTCAGCCGTCTTGAAGCACTTGCGGAGTTGAGACACGTGAAACGCATCATGCACATTTGCAAAGTTGGAGGGAAGCTCGAGTTGGTAGGCTAGATCGCCTCTCTTGCCAAGAATCTTGAAAGGGTCCACGTATCTTGGAGCAAGCTTGCCCTTGATACCGAACCTCTAAGTGCCCTTCATGGGAGAAACATGGAGATAGATATGGTCTCCAATGTCGAAAGCCAGGTCACGATGCTTGCCGTCATAGTAGCTCTTTTGACGCAATTGTGCAGCCTTGAGATTCTCACGTATGACTTTGCACATTTCATCGGCTTCTGAGATCAAATCATTTCCAAGGAGTTGACGTTCACCAGTCTCGGACCAGTTGAGAGGGGTACGACACTTTCTACCATAGAGGATTTCAAAAGGAGCTTTGCCGGCACTTTCTTGGAAACTGTTGTTGTAGGAGAATTCGGCAAATGGGAGGCAATCTTCCCATTTCATACCGAAGGAGATGACACAAGCTCTGAGCATATCTTCAAGGATTTGGTTCACTCTTTTGACTTGACCACTAGTCTGAGAGTGAAACGCAGTGCTGAAGCGAATCTTGGTGCCCATGGCTGAATGAAAAGAATCCCAGAACTTGGAAGTGAACAAGCTTCCACGGTCTGAGGAGATCACTTGAGGAATGCCATGCAAAAAACAATTCTGGAGGTGTACAGCTCTGCCAGCTGAGCTGCGTTGATGGATTCTTTGACTGGAAGAAAATGTGCCACTTTAGTTAGCTTGTCAATCACCACAAAGATAGCATCATTTCCTTTCTTGGACTTGGGAAAACCGGTGATGAAATCCATCTCAATGTGATCAAATTACCACTCTGGAATAGGTAGAGGTTGAAGGAGTCCGGCTGGACGTTGATGCTCTGCCTTCACTCTTCTGCAGACATCACATTCATTCACGAATCGGGCAATCTCCCTTTTCATGCGAGTCCACTGATGGGCCTCTAACCCCTCGTTGGTTACCCCAAGTGGAAGGTGAAAGATGCAGTGTTGTGGAAGTGTTTTCCCTTAGCAAAGATGCCAAGGATCGAATCCCCAGAGACTCCTAGGTTCAACAAGTAGGTGAAAACTGCTAACGGCGCAATTAGCAATCAACGTGGACCTGCACACAGATACAAATAACTTTGCTCCCAACGAGTACAGAGAGGTTGTCAATCCCTCCGGCCTTGTAGTTCACAAAGGGTTAAAAGCAGATGATAGTAGTGATAGATAGTGTTTGCAATAGTAAATAATAACGAAAAGTAAATAGCGGGTGTGATCAATGATAGTAATAAGGACCGGAGTCTCATGATGTTCACTAGTGATGTCTCTCTCCCAAAAGACGATAAAACAGCTATGTGAGGTAAACAAATTACAGCTGGGCAATTGACAGGACCACGAACGCAAACCAATGCTGACTACATTGCAAGAAAGGTTGAGGTTCAAAGCATTGGCGGTACGCCAAAGTAAGTAGACCGAAATCCATCAATGCCTACTACTAATCATCCACCTTGAGATATCTATCCAGAACATCTCGCTGGTATTAAGTTGCGAGTCCCACCCATAGTGTAAACTCAATGCAACAGACAACTGTATTAAATAACAACGGAGAACATGCAAGAATTACTTATGAACATAAATATAAAAGAGGTGAATCAAATATATTACTCAAGATCAATCTGAACATAATCTCATAATCCATCGGATCCCAGCAAACTCAACATAGCAACAGCATAAGGATTACATATGTGCCTCGATCATGTAGGGCAGCTCATGAGGACTAATTAGTGAAGCACAAGAACGGGAGGAGAACATCACATAGCTACTGGTCATGGACTCATGGTCCAAGGGAGACTACTCACGAGTCATCCGGGAGGCGTCCATGGTGGTGGAGAAGCTCCCCATGGTGATCCTCCCCTCCGGCAGGGTGCCGGGAAGAGTTCTCCTGGTGCTCCCGATCTTGGAAGCGGCGGCGGCGGCGGAACAGAGATGGGATCGCGAAAAGAGTTTCTCCTATGAGGGTTTCGGAGGACCCTCTAAATATATGCCAAAGGGGGCACCGGACGGGCTTCGGGGGGCCCAGGCCCCCCCCCCCCCCGATGCGGCCCAGGGGGGGCGCGCCGCCAAGGCGCCTGGAGCCCTGGTGGCGCCCCCCCGGCTGTTCTTCGGACGCAAGGTTGTTTCCGAAACGCTGATTTTTTATATAATTTTTCTGCATTTTTCTGGGTAGTTCTCGTAACGTGAAAACCTGAAATACAAAAACAGCCGAAAACAGAAATTGGCACTGGGGTGCACTGGATTAGTAAGTTAGTCCAAATATGATCAAAAGTGTATGGAAGTGTATGAATATCATAGCACTATCACCCAAAAGTGGCATGGAGCAAGCAGAAATTATAGATACGTTTTGGACGTATCAACATCCCCAAGCTTAATTCCCGCTCGTCCTCGAGTAGGTAAATGATAACAAGAATAATTTCTGTGGTGACATGCTATTAACCATATAGGACTTTTTCATAGTCATATGACAAAAGCTTACTGAGACAATGAATCTGTAGTAATTAAGTTGCCTCATGAGAAAATCACAAATGACTGAAAGTTTTACAACATGAAACTGAACATCAAATAGATTTGCAATGAACATGATGTGCAAATATGATAAAGTGATATCTAGCTTGCCCCCTTTAGTGATGCAAAACATAAATGTAGGGGCACCTTCAAGGTTTAAGTGATGACTAGATACAATGATTTCAAAATAAACGATATCACAATCATGCAAAAGACAATGCTACTTTGGGACAATGCACATTACACTCAGAATGACAATCATGCTCTCTGTAGTTGGTGCTTTAACATAAAAGTAAAAGAATGGTTAAGTGCTAGAGCTTTTTATTTTAAAAACATAGAAGCAATTTTGTCAACGGTAGTAGTACTTCATATGTGTCATGCATAAGACATCCTATAAGTTGCAAGCCTCATGCATCGAATACCAATAGTGCTCACACCTTGTCCTAATTAGCTCGGATCTCCAAGGGTTATCATTGCATTACATATGTTTCAACCAAGTGTCACAAAGGGGTACCTCTATGCCACCTGTACAAAGGTCCAAGGAGATAAATCGCATTTGATTTCTCGTTTTTGATAGATCTCAACTTGAGGACATCCATACCGGGACAACATAGAAAATAGATGATGGACTCCTCTTTAATGCATAAGCATGTTCTCATAAGAGATTGAGGATCAACGTCCAAGCTAAAACTTCCACCATGATACATGGCTTTGGTTGGCGGCCCAATGTTCTTCTCTAACAATATGCATATTCATTCAACCCATGGTAAATCACCCTTACTTCAGACAAGACGAACATGCATAGCAACTCACATGATATTCAACAAAAGTGTGACAGTTGATGGCGTCCCCAGAAACATGGTTACCGCTCAGCAAGCAACTTATAAGAAATAAGATACATAAGCAACATATTCTTTACCACAATAGTTTGTAAGCTACTTTCACATGAGCTATATATTGCAAAGTTAGTTCGCTTAGTGCAGGTGGAGGTTAGCAAAAAGACTGGGAGCGACCAACTAAGAGAGCAATGACGGTCATAATCATGCAGAGCGACAAAGCAACAATGAATCAGGCATGATAGTTATATCGCTACTCAGAAATAAAAGATCATCAAGGCTTGACAGACTTTCTTTACAGTCTTAGATATGCGTGAGCATACGCCAAGTCAATCAAAATAAATTCTCGAGGGAAGATATTACTAAACCATACCACATCATAAGCAAACAAATCAAGTTGGTACTCCAATAACATATTGGGAACCCCCCAGCTATTTGAGATTAACCATAAGAAAACCTGAACTACTAAGCACCATTATGCAAGTAGCATCTTTATCATAGACACATTAACCAATGCAATGGAAGCAAACTCTCTTAATAAGGTGAGCATGATAATTAAAGAGAGTTCAAGCAACCAACTAAACAAAAGCTCTTTGAAAAGATAAGCATGAATACTAAGAGCAGAGCATGCTAGTAGCTATTAAAAGACAAAGAACACACACAACATAGATAGACATGAAAATTCTATGTTATGTTCTAGGTAGAAGTGGAGCGTGTTTCTCTACCACATAAAGAATGCTGAGTTCCGACTCGTTATGAAAAACTAAAAAGAAAACTAAAAGCAAGACGCTCCAAGCATAGCACATAACACATGAAGTGATAAAAATATAGCGGAACGGAAGACGAACTGATAATGTTTGATGGAGAAGGGGATGCACGGGGGCATCCCTAAGCTTAGACGCTTGAGTCTCCTTGAATATTTCTTGGGGGTGCATGGGGGCATCCCCAATCTTGAGCGCTTGACACTCCTGAATCTTTTTTATCATCTTCCCTCGCACACCTGAAAACTCCCTTCATACATAACTCATCATAATCTGATTAGCGAGGTTAGTACCCTTAATAAAATAATTATACCTTGATGGAAATAAAGATATTCTTGAAGTTCTACTGTTTCTCAAGATTTCCAAAAGGTTTTTGCAAAGAAAAAGCAAGTTCTTGATTTGCAAAGTGAAGGAAAGGCAAAACAGGACAGAATCTGTGAAAAACGGAACAGCAGGTAGTAATTGATCTGTTCGGGATACTTCTGAAACTCAAATCAAAAAACTCAGAACAGATGCACGAAAGACAATTATATAGAGAACGCTGTCGGAAAAATTCAGACCAAAAAGATGATCTGGTGATTTTATACGAATTTTTCTATCCAAGGACAGAATCTGTTTCCTGGACAGCACCTCACAACTTTTGAACTTTCTAGCAATCAGAGGCTATACTTGGCACAAATATGAAAAGCAAAGATACAATGATGATGCTACAGCAGTAAACAACATCAAGACACAACAAAAGCAAAAAATTTATTCATGTGGGCTGCCTCCCAAAAGCGCTTTCTTTTATGCCTTTAAGCTAGGCATAATGCATAGAGATCAAGTTTTATCAAGAGTAAAAGAATAGCTAGCCCGTACAATGGACTCAAAAGGTAACTTGATCTTCTTTCAAGGGAAGTGGTCCATCCCTTTCTTGAGAGCAAACTGAAATTTTATATTACCCTCTTTCATGTCAATGATAGCACCAACGGTGCGCAAAAAGGGACGTCCCAAAATAATTGGACGTGAAGGATCACATTCAATATCCATAATAGTAAAATCAACGGGAACATAATTATCATTGACAACAATAAGAACATCGTCGATCCTCCCCAAAGGTTTCTTTATGGAAGAATCAACGAGACGAACACCAAAAGAACAAGAATCATAAGGTTTCAATTTAAGCATATCATATATTCTTTTGGGCATAACAGAGGTACTAGCACCAACATCACATAATGCATAACAAGAGAAGTCATTCAAATTAATTTTTATCATAGGATCCCAACCATCTTCTAGCTTTCTAGGTATGGAGGCTTCTACTCTAAGTTTCTCCTCCCTAGCTTTGATGAGAGAATTAGTGATATGCTCTGTGAAGGCAAGGTTAAGCGTGCTAGTGCGGGGATCTCTAGACATCTTGTGAAGGAAATCAATAACTTCGGTAAGAGTGCAATTATCAAAATCAAGGTCACGAGCATCAAGTAAAGTGGTAGTGGTGTCCTTTAGGTTCACTTGTTTGGTAGTCTCTATAGTCATAGCATCACCATTAATAGGTCCATTGGGACCAGGAGTACATTGGGTGCTAAGAGTTTGAACATCCTCAACAACTTGGATAGTAGCAACAGTGTGGTGGGTAGGAAGGCTCTTAATTCTATCCTCTTCCTCCCTTTCTCTAGCCCATCTTTCTTTAAGTTTAGCCATCATCCTAATGTTTTCATTAATTTGCACTTGGATAGCATTTATAGGAGTAACTTCCCTCTCCTCAAGAGGAGAAGTTTTAATTTTTAGCAATTTTACCTCATTGGCTAAGTGGTCTACCTTAAAAGAAAGATCATCTAGTTTATGTAGTTTTTCTTCTACACTCTTATTAAAGGCTTTTTGGGTAGTGATGAAATCTTTAAGCATGATCTCTAGTTCAGTAGTGGAGTTCTTGGTACTAGGATAAGCATTATTGTTCCCATAAGAGTTAGAGGGGAACGGTCTAGGATTGCTACCAAAATTACTCCTATAAGCATTGTTGTTAAAATTGTTTCTAGAGATAAAGTTCACATCTACTTGTTCTTGAGCAATCAAAGAATTTAAAGGAACATCACGAGGATCAACAGTAGATTGCTTCGAAAGTAGAGACATGATCAAGTCAACGTTTTCATTAAGGGAGGAAATCTCCTCAACAGAGTTTACCTTCCTACCTGTTGGAGCGCGTTCGGTGTGCCATTGGGAATGGTTGGTCATCATCTCATCGAGAAGCTTCGTGGCAGCACCAAGTGTAGTTGACATAAAAGTTCCTCCCGCGGCCGAATCTAACAAGTTCAGCGAGGTAAAGTTCAAGCCTGCATAAAAAGTTTGGATAACCATCCAAGTAGTCAAACCATGAGTAGGGCAGTTCTTGATAAGAGACTTCATACGTTCCCAAGCTTGGGCAACGTGTTCATTATCCAATTGTTTAAAATTCATTATGTTACTTCTAAGTTGGATAATTTTAGCAGGTGGATAGTATTTTCCAATAAAAGCATCTTTGCACTTGTCCCATGAATCTATGCTATTTCTAGGCAAAGACTGAAACCAAATGTTAGCTCCTCCTCTCAAGGAGAAAGGAAAAAGCTTAAGCTTAACAATATTACCATCTATTTCTTGGTACTTTTGCATATCACAAAGTTCAACAAAGTTGTTTAAGTGTAAAGCAGCATCATCTCCAGCACCGGAGAATTGTTCTCTCATAACTAAGTTCAGTAAAGCAGGTTTAATTTCATATGAAGGTGCTGAAGTGGCAGGTGTAGTGATAGGTGTGCTGATAAAGTCATCGTTGTTGTGACTAGTGAAGTCACACAACTTGGTGTTCTCGGTGGAACCCATAGTAGCAAGCAAGCAAGATAACTATTTTTGTGATTTTCGATAAAAGCTACTGAAAGCAAAAACTGAAAGGTAAACTAACAAGACTAAAAAGCAAAGGTAAAAGATAGCGTGCAACACCCCTATCCTGAAGAGTGGAGTCCCCGGCAACGGCGCCAGAAAATACTCCTTGATGGGCCTCTAACCCCTCGTTGGTTACCCCAAGTGGAAGGTGAAAGATGCAGTGTTGTGGAAGTGTTTTCCCTTAGCAAAGATGCCAAGGATCGAATCCCCAGAGAGTCCTAGGTTCAATAAGTAGGTGCTAACTGCTAACGGCGCAATTAGCAATCAACGTGGACCTGCACACAGATACAAATAACTTTGCTCCCAACGAGTACAGAGAGGTTGTCAATCCCTCCGGCCTTGTAGTTCACAAAGGGTTAAAAGCAGATGATAGTAGTGATAGATAGTGTTTGCAATAGTAAATAATAACGAAAAGTAAATAGCGGGTGTGATCAATGATAGTAATAAGGGCCGGAGTCTCATGATGTTCACTAGTGATGTCTCTCTCCCAAAAGACGATAAAACAGCTATGTGAGGTAAACAAATTACAGCTGGGCAATTGACAGGACCACGAACGCAAACCAATGCTGACTACATTGCAAGAAAGGTTGAGGTTCAAAGCATGGGCGGTACGCCAAAGTAAGTAGACCGAAATCCATCAATGCCTACTACTAATCATCCACCTTGAGATATCTATCCAGAACATCTCGCTGGTATTAAGTTGCGAGTCCCACCCATAGTGTAAACTCAATGCAACAGACAACTGCATTAAAAGAACTTTGCGTAAAGTAAACAATCCTTGCACCCGCGGGCACAAGCACCGTTGTTTTCCCCCTTGTGGCAACAGCACATCCCCTAGACTCATGTTTCTGTCACTCAAGCTAGTCATCGAGGGGCATGAACCCACAATCAAGCATAACGTTCCCTCTTGGAGTCACTACCTACTACTCGGCCAAATCAATAAATAACAACGGAGAACATGCAAGAATTACTTATGAACATAAATATAAAAGAGGTGAATCAAATATATTACTCAAGATCAATCTGAACATAATCTCATAATCCATCGGATCCCAGCAAACTCAACATAGCAACAGCATAAGGATTACATATGTGCCTCGATCATGTAGGGCAGCTCATGAGGACTAATTAGTGAAGCACAAGAACGGGAGGAGAACATCACATAGCTACTGGTCATGGACTCATGGTCCAAGGGAGACTACTCACGAGTCATCCGGGAGGCGTCCATGGTGGTGGAGAAGCTCCCGGTGGTGATCCTCCCCTCCGGCAGGGTGCCGGGAAGAGTTCTCCTGGTGCTCCCGATCTTGGAAGCGGCGGCGGCGGCGGAACAGAGATGGGATCGCGAAAAGAGTTTCTCCTATGCGGGTTTCGGAGGACGCTTTAAATATATGCCAAAGGGGGGCACCGGATGGGCTTCGGGGGGCCCA
>LR738714.1:636847527-636933885 GCA_902687465.1 Secale cereale | reverse complement strand
CCCCCCCCCCCCCCGGCTGTCCTTCGGACGCAGGGTTGTTTCCGGAACGCTGATTTTTTATATATTTTTTCTGGATTTTTCCTGGCAGTTCTCGTAACGTGAAAACCTGAAATACAAAAATAGCCGAAAACAGAAACTGGCACTGGGGTGCACTGGATTAGTAAGTTAGTCCAAATATGATCAAAAGTGTATGGAAGTGTATGAATATCATAGCAATATCACCCAAAAGTGGCAAGGAGCAAGCAGGAATTATAGATACGTTTTGGACGTATCAACATCCCCAAGCTTAATTCCTGCTCGTCCTCGAGTAGGTAAATGATAACAAGAATAATTTCTGTGGTGACATGCTATTAACCATATAGGACTTTTTATAGTCATATGACAAAAGGTTACTGAGACAATGAATCTATAGTAATTAAGTTGCCTCATGAGAAAATCACAAATGACTGAAAGTTTTACAACATGAAACTGAAACATCAAAAAGATTTGCAATGAACATGATGTGCAAATATGATAAAGTAATATCTAGCTTGCCCCCTTTGGTGAAGCAAAACATAAATGCAGGGGCACCTTCAAGGTTTAAGTGATGACTAGATACAATGATTTCAAAGTAAACGATATCACAATCATGCAAAAGACAATGCTACTTTGGGACAATGCACATTACACTCAGAATGACAATCATGCTCTCAGTAGTTGGTGCTTGAAGAAAGAAGAAACTCATAAAAGTAAAAGAATGGTTAAGTGCTAGAGCTTTTTATTTTGAAAACATGGAAGCAATTTTGTCAACGGTAGTAGTACTTCATATGTGTCATGCATAAGACATCCTATAAGTTGCAAGCCTCATGCATCGCATACCAATAGTGCTTGCACCTTGTCCTAATTAGCTCGGATTTCCATGGGTTATCATTGCATTACATATGTTTCAACCAAGTGTCACAAAGGGGTACCTCTATGCCACCTGTACAAAGGTCCAAGGAGATAAATCACATTTGATTTCTCGTTTTTGATAGATCTCAACTTGAGGACATCCATACCGGGACAACATAGAAAATAGATGATGGACTCCTCTTTAATGCATAAGCATATTCTCATAAGAGATTGAGGATCAACGTCCAAGCTAAAACTTCCACCATGATACATGGCTTTGGTTGGCGGCCCAATGTTCTTCTCTAACAATATGCATATTCATACAACCCACGGCAAATCACCCTTACTTCAGACAAGACGAGCATGCATAGCAACTCACATGATATTCAACAAGAGTGTGACAGTTGATGGCGTCCCCAGAAACATGGTTACCGCTCAGCAAGCAACTTATAAGAAATAAGATACATAAGCAACATATTCTTTACCACAATAGTTTTTAAGCTACTTTCCCATGAGCTATATATTGCAAAGTTAGTTCGCTTAGTACAGGTGGAGGTTAGCAAAAGACTGGGAGCGACCAACTAAGAGAGCAATGACGGTCATAATCATGCAGAGCGGCAAAGCAATATTGAATCAGGCATGGTAGTTATATCGCTACTCAGAAATAAAAGATCATCAAGGCTTGACAGACTTTCTTTACAGTCTTAAATATGCGTGAGCATACGCCAAGTCAATCAAAATAAATTCTCGAAGGAAGATATTACTAGACCATACCACATCATAGGCAAACAAACCATGTTGGTACTCCAATAACACCTTGGGAATCCCCCAGCTATTTGAGATTAACCATAGGAAAACCTGAACTACTAAGCACCATCATGCACGTAGCATCTTTATCATAGACACATTAACCAATGCAACGGAAGCAAACTCTCTTAATAAGGTGAGCATGGTAATTAAAGAGAGTTCAAGCAACCTACTAAACAAAAGCTCTTTGAAAAGATAAGCATGAATACTAAGAGCAGAGCATGATAGTAGCTATTAAAAGACAAAGAACACACACAGCAAAGATAGACATGAAAATTATATGTTATGTTCTAGGTAGAGGTGGAGCGTGTTTCTCTCCCACATAAAGAATGATGAGTTCCGACTCGTTATGAAAAACTAAAAAGAAAACTAAAAGCAAGACGCTCCAAGCATAGCACATAACACATGAAGTGATAAAAATATAGCGGAACGAAAGACGAACTGATAATGTTGATGGAGAAGGGGATGCACGGGGGCATCCCCAAGCTTAGACGCTTGAGTATCCTTGAATATTTCTTGGGGGTGCACGGGGGCATCCCCAAGCTTGAGCGCTTGACACTACTGAATCTTTCTTATCATCTTTTCTCGCACACTTGAAAACTCCCTTCATACATTACTCATCATAATCTGATTAGCGAGGTTAGTACCCTTAATAAAATAATTATACCTTGCTGGAAATAAAGATATTCTTGAAGTTCTACTGTTTCTCAAGATTGCCAAAAGGTTTTTGCAAAGAAAAAGCAAGCTCTTGATTTGCAAAGTGAAGGAAAGGCAAAACAGGACAGAATCTGTGAAAAACAGAACAGCAGGTAGTAATTGATCTGTTCGGGATACTTCTGCAACTCAAATCAAAAAACTCAGAACAGACGCACGAAAGACAATTATATAGAGAACGCTGTCGAAAAAATTCATACCAAAAAGATGATCTGGTGATTTTATACGAATTTTTCTATCCAAGGACAGAATCTGTTTCCTGGACAGCACCTCACAACTTTTGAACTTTCTAGCAATCAGAGGCTATACTTGGCACAAATATGAAAAGCAAAGATACAATGATGATGCTACAGCAGTAAACAACATCAAGACACAACAAAAGCAAAAAAATTATTCATTTGGGCTGCCTCCCAAAAGCGCTTTCTTTTATGCCTTTAAGCTAGGCATAAGACTTTAATGATGCTCTCGTAGGAATAAGGGTTGAAGAACAAAAGAGAGCATCAAGAAGCAAATACCAAACACATTTAAGCCTAACATGCTTCCTATGCATAGGAATATTGCAATAGAATAATTCATTGAAGCACAAAGCAATAAGCATAGGAAGACAAAACAAGTGCAGCTTCAAAACCTTCAACATAAAGAGAGGGAACTTGATATTATTGAAATATCTATAAGCATATGTTCCCTTCTCATAATAATTTTCAGTGGGATCACGGATAAACTCAACAATATAAGCATCACATAAAGCATTGTTACCATGATCCACATGCAAAAAGGTACTCTTACTCTCCACATAAGTATCATGAAGAGGATAAAACTTAGTATAAAAGAGAGACATAAGCTCTTGCCAATCAAGCAAGTGCGAGTTATCGAGAAGCTTATACCAATCTGAAGCCTTATCTATAAGTGATACAGCGAACAATTTCCTCATGACAAACTCCCTTGATACACCTGCAAGCTTAAATAATGAACATAGTTGTGACAGATATAGCAAGTGTTCACCGGGATGTCTGTCTCCTGCATAACGATTAGCCAAAACATAATCGATAATACCAGCTAGTATTTTATAGGGCACAATTTCAGTAGGGGAAGGAGCAACCGCCACAGGTGTGGGGCGTCTTCCCGCAAGTAACGATCCAATAGCAAGGTTGTCCATAAGCATAACTAGTGAAATACATGTAGAAAACTGAAAGGTAAACTAACAAGACTAAAAAGCAAAGGTAAAAGATAGCATGCAACTCCCCTATCCTGAAGAGTGGAGTCCCCGGCAACGGCGCCAGAAAATACTCCTTGATGGGCCTCTAACCCCTCGTTGGTTACCCCAAGTGGAAGGTGAAAGATGCAGTGTTGTGGAAGTGTTTCCCTTAGCAAAGATGCCAAGGATCGAATCCCCAGAGACTCCTAGGTTCAACAAGTAGGTGTCAACTGCTAACGGCGTGTATTAGCAATCAACGTGGACCTGCACACAGATACAAATAACTTTGCTCCCAACGAGTACAGATAGGTTGTCTATCTCTCCGGCCTTGTAGTTCACAAAGGATTAAAAGCAATGATAGTAGTGATAGATAGTGTTTTGCAATAGTAAATAATAACGAAAAGTAAATAGCGGATGTGATTAATGATAGTAATATGGACCGGAGTCTCATGATGTTCACTAGTGATGTCTCTCTCCCAAAAGACGATAAAACAACTATGTGAGGTAAACAAATTACAGCTGGGCAATTGACAGGACCACGAACGCAAACCAATGCTGACTACATTGCAAGAAAGCTTGAGGTTCAAAGCATGGGCGGTACGCCAAAGTAAGTAGACCGAAATCCATCAATGCCTACTACTAATCATCCACCTTGAGATATCTATCCAGAACATCTCGCTGGTATTAAGTTGCGAGTCCCACCCATAGTGTAAACTCAATGCAACAGACAACTGCATTAAAAGAACTTTGCGTAAAGTAAACAATCCTAGCACCCGCGGGCACAAGCACCGTTGTTTTCCCCCTTGTGTCAACAGCACATCCCCTAGACTCATGTTTCTGTCACTCAAGCTAGTCATCGAGGGGCATGAACCCACAATCGAGCATAACGTTTCCTCTTGGAGTCACTAGCTACTACTTGGCCAAAGCAATAAATAACAACGGAGAACATGCAAGAATTACTTATGAACATAAATATAAAAGTGGTGGATCAAATATATTACTCAAGATCAATCTGAACATAATCTCATAATCCATCGGATCCCAGCAAACTCAACATAGCAACAGCATAAGGATTACATATGTGCCTCGATCATGTAGGGCAGCTCACGAGGACTAATTAGTGAAGCACAAGAACGGGAGGAGAACATCACATAGCTACTGGTCATGGACTCATGGTCCAAGGGAGACTACTCACGAGTCATCCGGGAGGCGTCCATGGTGGTGGAGAAGCTCCCGGTGGTGATCCTCCCCTCCGGCAGGGTGCCGGGAAGAGTTCTCCTGGTGCTCCCGATCTTGGAAGCGGCGGCGGCGGCGGAACAGAGATGGGATCGCGAAAAGAGTTCCTCTTCTGAGGGTTTCGGAGGACGCTTTAAATATATGCCAAAGGGGGGCATCGGGGGAGCTTCGGGGGGCCCAGGCGCCCCCCCGGCGCGGCCCAGGGGGGGCGCGTCGCCAGGGCGCCTGGAGCCCTGGTGCCCCCCCCCCCCCGGCTGTCCTTCGGACGCAGGGTTGTTTCCGGAACGCTGATTTTTTATATATTTTTTCTGGATTTTTCCTGGCAGTTCTCGTAACGTGAAAACCTGAAATACAAAAACAGCCGAAAACTGAAACTGGCACTGGGGTGCACTGGATTAGTAAGTTAGTCCAAATATGATCAAAAGTGTATGGAAGTGTATGAATATCATAGCAATATCACCCAAAAGTGGCATGGAGCAAGCAGAAATTATAGATACGTTTTGGACGTATCACCAAGGCCAGGTCGGTCGTATTCGGGTAAGTACCTTGCTTTCTTCTTTTTGTTTGATGCTTATCTTCTTCTGTCGTTCCCATCTTGGCTGATTCCCCATCTTCTTCGGGATGCCCACGCAGCGTGCCGCTCTCCCTCTCGCGGGCGCCGGTGGGTTCCATTGTGGGGGGCACAGATGTCCCCCATGCGTCCCGCTGCGTGGATCCAGCCGCCGCGCTCCGGGAAGTGACGGAGAGGAACGCTCGCAAGGTGCGCGAGGAGCAGGAGGCCATGGACCGTGAGCGAGCGGTGGCTAATGTTGCTGCCAGGGCAGAGGCCGAAGCGGCTACTAAGGCCCAGGCAGACGCCGCCGCCCGAGCCCAGGAGTAGGAGGCGGGCTCCCAGCAGCCAGCGGGCAGCACCGTCCTCCAAGAGGCGTGCTCTCTGGAGCCGTCCGCCCAAGTGTCGGCTGCTGACGAGCAGCCGGCTCTAGACAACGAGGGGGACGGCCGCGTCGCCATGGAGACACAGGCACCGCCCCCCGCACCGCCTGCTGGGACGCAAGGCAGCCGGCCTACAGGGGCGGAGGTGTCGCCAGCTGAGGTCATGCTGGTGACAGGCCCGCAGCCGGCCCTCCAAGTTCCTGCCCGTCCGCGCCCTGTGAGGGCGGTCTCCATGCCGCAGCAGGTGGAGGCCGGCGGCGCCAGCTCGTCTACGCCAGAGAGTGAAGCCACCAGCACGGCGCCGTCGGGCTGGAGGCCCGAAGGCGGCGGCGCGCTGATTTTCGCGTCGCGGGACGTCCTCGACCGCTTCAACTCCCTGGGCAATGTCGTGCAGACGGTGATGCAGGAGTTCGTGGCTGCATGGTCCTCTGTTCGGGTACGTTGACTCCATGCTCTTTTGCTTTTATTCCTTCAATTTCTTCTGTGGGGGCGCGTCAGCGCACCCACTGGGTGTAGTCCCCGAGTTCCGAGCCGGCTGCTGAGCAGGCGGCTTTGAACTCCAAAGTGTACCTTGCGGGCTAATCTTGTGTCTTGCTGTAGGACTACCACAACCTCCGGGTGGCCTCCTACAACGCCCAGCGCCAGGAGCTGGCGCAACTGCAGACTGCCCTGGCAGACAGTCAGGGTGAGTGCTTCTCTTCTCCTCCTTGCGGGGGCGCGTCAGCGCACCCGCTGGGTGTAGTCCCCGAGTTCCGAGCCTGCTGCTAAGCAGGCGTCTTGGAACTCCAAGGTTATATTTTTGCTGATGCTGACATTTTTCTTCTTCTTCTCTTGCCAGCGATCACAGCCAACCTCTGCAACCAGCTGGGCGGGCCTAGTCAGAGCTTGCTACCAAGGAGCGAGAGCGCGATCTTGCCGCCCAGGATCGTGACCGCCTGGCCAAGGAGCTGGCAGACCAGGTGGCAGCCCACAAGGTTGAGCTCGGGAAGATGTCAGACGCCGAGGCGCTTCTTCGGGCAGAATTCGAGGCCGAGCGCTCGAACTGGGTTGAGAAGGAGGCGGCTCTGCAAGACGGCTATGGAGCCATTGCAGACATGGTCGATGGTGAGATGCCTGTCCTTTCTTCTTGTACCTGCCATCTGTTACAGCCGCCTCTCTTTTCTTCTGATTCTTCTTCTAGCTTTTGCAGAGTTCTTCCCGTGCCACTCTGTGGCCGCCAGCCAGGCCATCGAGGCCCAGTGTGACGAGAGGCGCAAAGCGGGCCGGGTGATCGCACCCAACGCGCCCAGGACTCCAGCCGAATAGCTTCTTGCTGTCAAGGCGCACCTCCAGCCGGTCCATCGCTTGCTTCGCCGCCTGCAGCGCGCTGGTGCCCAAGTGTCGGTCGCCCTCTAGCCGGGCGCTCTAGTACTCCGCACTCCCAGCTGGACTGCCGACTGGCTGGAGGCGGCCGGCCACCGCTTCGAGGCCTGGAAGGGTGCCGCGGCGAGGGCTGGTGCGCGGACCGCCCTGGAGTTTGCCAAGGACTGGTACCCGGACTTGAACCTCGACCAGTTGAAGACCTTCCGCGTGGAGGCTGAGCCTGAGCTAGCCGCGATGCAGGGAGACCTCGCCAGACATGCCGCCGTCCTTGCCGAGTATGTCGACACCGCCATCTTCGTCCCAGAGCTGGATGAGAATGGTCATGTGGTGCCACCCAGCAACTTCGGGCTGGACTTGGCGGCGTCGGAGGAGCTGGACGAAAAGATCGCATCTAGTGATGAAGGCGAGGAGGAGGGAGACAGCGACGAGGAGGCCAGCTCCCAAGAGGCGGATCCGTCTGCTGGCCATCAGCCTGACCGATCCTCGACAAGCGGACCCGGCGTGGCGGCTCCGCCTGCTGCAGGAGGCGGCCAGGCAGAGACCCGTCAGGTGGCCCCCCAGAAGCCGGCTCCGTCATGCCGCCCGCTCCGCCTGCTGCACCCTAGGCTTTATTCTTGTATCGTTGGATTCATGTTTCTTCATAAGACTTGGTAGGACTGGTCCGAACAATTCCACCCGCTGGGTGTATAAGTGAGCTGCTACTAGAAGGCGGCCCTTGAGGCCTATTTTGATGTAAATATTATTTTAATGTTGCATGGTGTTTATGCAATTTGGCCGGGTTCCGGGATTAGCCCCGCCCTTGGCTCCTTAGGGCGATTTTCTTTTGCTGTCTCCTTTAACTGCCGCCCTGCCAGCCAGACAGCCACTCTGTGGTTCTGCGGCTGGGTCAGGTACTTAGCTGTTTTTCAGATGGGCAAGTATCTCGCCCTCTGGAAGGCGGCGTGGCTAAGCCCGAAGCCGGCTGGCCGGCTACGTAACAGCCGGCTGATTTGTATGAAGGGCCGTCTTGCCCTATGTTTGTTTTCCTTAGCCATTTTTCATGTGGGCACCGCTTCTTGCATTTGGCTCCTGCCAGTCGGACAGCCGCGTTCTGCGAGTCTGTGACTGAAGGCGGGAGAGGGCTTGGATGCCATCACATTACTTGTTCGACTATTTTAAGGAGAAGTTTTAAACATAGGGCTAGGCGGCCAGTCCCCGGGCCGTCTGCTAGGCTCCGGTGCCGGACAAAGGAATGAACAGCACTCATTCATAGGCATAATTCTTATCATATAGATAAAGGGGTGGGCAGTCCCCGAGAACTCCTCGAGGGTCCTATCGGTTCTCAAAATAAAATAGATAGCGCGACACATACTGTCTTTTAGCTATAAAAGCGATGAAGTAGGTTTGTGTTCCACGGGCGCTCTGACTCCTTGCCCGATTCGTCTCTCTTGCGTGCTCTTGGCTTCTGGGCATCAATGAGATAGTAGGCATCGTTGCCTAGTACCTTGTTGATGATGAACGGTCCTTCCCAAGGAGCCGAGAGCTTATGCTGGCCGATTGTTCGCAGGATCAGCCGGAGCACAAGGTACCCCTCGCGGAAGGAGCGTGGCTTGACTCGCCGGCTATTATAGCGGTGGAGGCCCTGCTGATAGATGGTGGAGCGGTCGAGTGCTACCAGCCGGGCCTCCTCCAACAGGTCTACGCCGTCTTCTCGTGCTTCTTTGGCTTCGGCTTCTGTGTACATGGTGACGCGAGGCGAGTCAAACTCAACATTTGTTTGGATGATGGCCTCGGCCCCATAAACGAGGAAGAAAGGAGTGAAACTGATGGATTTGTTCGGAGTAGTTCTGAGGCTCTAGAGGACGGACGGCAACTCTTCAATCCAGCAGCAGACTGATCGTTCCAAGGGTTCGACTAGCCGGGGCTTGATGCCCGACAAGATAAGGCCGTTAGCGCGCTCAACTTGACCGTTGGACTGTGGGTGAGCAATGGACGCTAGGTCCAGTCGGATGCCCTGTGTTGCACAGAAACGGGCCAGTGCGCCTTTGGCAAAATTTGTGCCGTTCTCGGTGATGATGCTGTGCGGTATGCCATACCGGATTGTGATGTCTGCGATGAATATCACAGCAGTTGGACCGTTGAGTTTCTTGATTGGTTTTGCTTCGATCCACTTGGTGAATTTGTCCACTGCCACGAGTAAATGTGTCAAGCCACCTCGGGCTGTCTTGAAGGGGCCCAGCATATCCAGCCCCCAGACGGCAAATGGCCAAGTGATCGGCATGGTCTTGAGTGCAGAAGCAGGCAAGTGTTGCTTGGAACTGGCAGCCATTGCACTTTTTTACCAAATCTTTGGTGTCGTCCAAAGCAGTCGGCCAGAAGAAACCGTGGCGGAAGGCTTTGGCGACAAGAGATCGTGAGGCCGCGTGGTGGCCACATTCCCCTTGGTGAATGTCCTTCAGAATAGTCAGTCCCTTTTCTGCTTCCACGTAGCGCTGGAAGACACTTGTTGCACTTCTTCTGACAAGCTCTTTGTTGACTATTGTGTAAGCTGAAGCTCGGTACTGGGTCTCGGCCCAGTCGACGAGGAAATCGTCCAATGCTTGCGATTTGATGCTGGTGCGCGGCTGGTAGAAGATGGTGAAGGGGGCCAGCTCTATGGCCCACTTGGCCGCTCTTCCTGAAGCATCTCTGTTCCCCATGATTTCAGCAAGCGGGGCCATGCAGACGACTGTGATCGGATGTTCTTGGAAGTACTGCTTGAGTTTCTTTGAGGTGAAGTACACGCCGTAGCACATCTTCTGGTAGTGGGGGTAGTTCTGCTTGGAGACTGACAGTACCTCGCTCAAGTAGTAGACCGGCCTCTGGACAAGCAAGGCTCTGCCATCTTCTGGGTGCTCGACCACAATGACCGTGCTGACCACCCGGCTGGTGGCGGCTATGTAAAGGAACATGGGTTCCTTGTCTGTTGGCGCCGCCAGGACAGGAGGGGTGGTCAGCAGTCTCTTGAGTTGCTGGAAAGCTTCGTCTGCCTGGCCGTTCCACTCGAAGCAAGTGGTCTTCTTCATCAGCTGGTATAGGGGGAGTGCCTTCTCTCCCAGCCGGCTGATGAAACGGCTGAGAGATGACAGGCACCCTGTGAATTTCTGGACATCTCGCACACGAGTTGGCCGCTCCATTCTCTCAATGGCCTTGATCTTTGCAGGGTTACACTCGATGCCGCCTTCAGATACCAGGAAGCCAAGGAGTTGGCCGGCTGGTACCCCGAAGACGCATTTCTCCAGGTTTAGCTTGATCCGAAAGCGGCGCAAGTTTTCAAATGTCTCTTGGAGATCCTCCAAAAGAGTTCCTCTCTTCTCCGTCTTCACTATGATATCATCCACATAAACGTGGGCGTTTTTGCCAAGTTGCTCGAGGAGACACTTCTGCATGCAGCGCTGAAAGGTGGCGCCGGCGTTTCTCAGGCCGAACGTCATGTTCAGGTAGCAGAAGGCCCCGAATGGTGTAAGGAAGGCGGTCTTCAGACGGTCAGCCGGATTGAGTTTGATCTGGTGGTACCCGGAATAAGCATCAAGGAATGACAGCAGCTCGCATCCGGCTGTGGAGTCAATCACTTGATCTATTCGTGGCAGAGCAAATGGATCTTTAGGGCAGGCTTTGTTGAGGCTGGTGTAATCAATACACATGCGCCATTTGTTGTTCTTCCTTGGCACTAGGACTGGCTTTGCGAGCCATTCTGGATTAAAAAAACTTCCATAATGAAGCCGGCTACTAGCAGGCGGGCAACTTCTTCCCCAACAACTCTTCTCTTCTCTTCTGACAGGCGGCGTAGCGGCTGCCTGACAGGCTTTGCATCTTCTCTCACATGGAGTTTGTGCTCGGCGAAATCCGTCGGGACACCCGGCATGTCTTTGGGGGACCATGCAAAGATGTCCCGATTCTCACAGAGGAAATCAACGAGCTCGCTTTCCTATTTGTTGTCTAGGTTTGACCCTATGACAGCAAATCGCTCTGGGTGAGACGGGTCCAAGGCAATCTTCTTTGTCTCCTTGGCCGGCTGGAACGAGCCTTGCGGCTCCGCCTCCCTGGGATCGGCTGGTATGGCTGGCTGCTCGCCAGCCATTGCCACCAGCCGTTCCAGGCAACGCTTCTCTTCAGCCACGACAAGGGACTCGGCCAGACGGCTGCTGGCTGTTGCGCATGCGATGGACTTCTCGTAATCCTCGGCTATGGTGATTATTCCCTTAGGGCCCGGCATATTCATCTTGAGGTAGGCATAATGGGGTACTGCCATGAACTTTGCAAGAGCAGGGCGGCCCAAGATCACGTGATAGGGACTTTCCAGGTTCACTACTTCAAACCAGACTGGCTCTCTCCGGAAATGCATCTTGTCACCAAACAGGACGTCAATCTTAGCCTTTCCGATTGGTGAGCAAGAGAGTCATGGCACAATGCCGTGGAACACAGTCCTGGTAGGCTGAAGCTGCTTTTCTTTGATGCCCAACTTCTCCATGGTGTCGTGGTACATGATGTTGATGCTGCTGCCACCGTCTACTAGTGCTCGGGAGAAACGACAGGCCCATCTGTCGGTGGAGAGAGTTGGATCCAGAACCAAGGCGTAGGCCCCTGGTGACGGCATGACAGCCGAGTGATCTTCGCGGCTCCAGTTGACGGGCCTCTCAGACCAGTGCATGAATTCTGGGGCTTTGATGGCAACGGTGTTGACTTCTCTGCGCTGCTGGCGCCGGCTGTGCCTATCATCCGCCTGGCTTGTGAAGACGACATAGGCCCCGTTTTGTTCTGGGAATTCATCCTGGACCTGGCCGCCCGGACGAGCAGCCGATGGATTGGGAGGCGGGGCCGCTCGGACGAGCAGCCGGTGGATTGGGAGGCGGGGCCGCCTGCCCAGCAGGCGGCGGTGGCAGAGCTTCTCCTCTGGCAATCCTTGTGAGCCAATGGCACTTTCGTGTGGTGTGGTTGGAAGGCTTCGCGCCACTGTTGAACTTGCAGGGGGGCGTCCAGATCTTGGTCGAAGGAGAAAGTTGGCTGCCAGGCTGGCTTGCCGCCCTTCTGGCGCTTGGGTCCTGCTTGAGCTTCTGGCTGTTGGCCATCAACTGCTGCCACCAGCCGGCTGTTGGCAGCCGGCGCGTGGGTCTTGCGTTTATGATCGTTCGGCTGCTGGCGTCGGCTGGACTCTCCAGCCGGCGTTCTGGGAGTTGGAGGAGTCATCTTGCTAGAAGCATCCACTTGCAGCTCGGTCTTCATGGAGGAGTCGGCGGTGGCATACTTGTCTGCTATGCTCAACAGCTCGTCCAGCGTGGCGGGCTCGTCACTGTAGAATCGAAAGTATGTCTAGAGGGGGGGTGATTAGACTACTTGACAATATAAAAATTCTTCCTTTAGATCATGAACAGTTTTAGGCAGTTTCACAATTATGATCAATTCAAGTATCACCCTACACATGCAATTCTAGAGTATAAGCAGCGGAAAGTAAATTGCACATGTAGTAAAGAGAGGTGGAGAAGATCAAACGCAATTTGGAGACACGGAGATTTTTCTCGTGGTTCCGATAGGTGGTGCTATCGTACATCCACGTTGATGGAGACTTCAACCCACGGAGGGTAACGGCTGCGCGAGTCCACGGAGGGCTCCACCCACGAAGGGTCCACGAAGAAGCAACCTTGTCTATTCCATCATGGCCTACGCCCACGGAGGACTAGCCTTACTCGGGGTAGATCTTCACGAAGTAGGCGATCTCCTTGCCCTTACAAACTTCTTGGTTCAACTCCACATCTCGAAGACGAAGGCTCCCAAGCGACACCTAACCAATCTAGGAGGCACCACCCTCCAAAAGGTAATAGACGGTGTTGATGATGATGAACTCCTTGCTCTTGTGCTTCAAATGATAATCTCCCCAACACTCAACTCTCCTCACTGATATGGCTGTGGTGGAAGAAAGGTTTGAGTGGAAAGCAACTTGGGAAGGCTAGAAATCAAGTTTCATATGGTAGGAATGGAATGGCTTGATCTCAACACAAGGGTAGGTGGTTCACTTCTCAGAAAGTGTATGGTAGAAGTGGTGGTACTTTCTGATGGCTCTCCTAACGAATGAGGAGGGGGTGGAGGGGTATATATAGCCTCCACACAAAATCCAACCGTTACACACACATTTGACCAATCTCGGTCAGACCGAAGTGAAAACTCGGTCAGACCGAAAGTTCAAATATAGTGAACGTTGGGATTTTCGGTGGGACCGAAAATACCATCTCGGTGAGACCGAAGTGAGTCAAAGGTTAGGGTTTGCCATTTCGGTGAGACCGAAAATATAAACTCGGATATTCCGAATTGATGTCAACTGATCACAGAAGGTTGGCAGCCCTTTTTCGGTGAGACCGAAACTCAGAATCGGTTTGACCGAGAAGCTAGGGTTTGGAGAAACAACTGAAGAGGTTCATCTCGGTGGGACTGAGTTGGAGAAATCGGTGTGACCGAGATGTTAGGGTTTGTGTTAAGTAGTGAATAGTGCTGATAGTTGAGGGAGTTAGATCACCAAGCACTTGAGCAACAAGAACATTAACACAACCTCATCCCCTTTTAATAGTATTGGCTTTCCTATGGACTCAATGTGATCTTTGATCACTAAACCAGAAATGGAGTCTTGAGCTTTTGCCAATGCTTGCCTTAGCATTTGAGGGGTCCACTTCTTCAGTCATCTTGCCATACCAATGTGATTGGGTTTCCTGAAACATACTTGATAAAAGTATTAGTCCAACCACAAAGTATGTTGTCATTAATTACCAAAACCACCCAGGGAGCAAATGTGCTTTCAGAATATCTAGCTTTGATTCCTTCACAGATTCAGTACCTTCGTGCATTTCAACCAAAGTATCCCAAATCTCTTTAGCATTCTCAAGACGGCTGATTTTGTTGAACTCCTCGGAACACAAGGCATTGAAGAGAATGTCACAAGCTTGAGCATTGTTTTGCAACATCCGCAACTCTTCCGGTGTAGCTTCGCGATCCGGAACTTTTCCTTCCTCGAAGAATTCACCTTGCATACCAACACAAATAATGCCCCATGCGGCTGGGTTATGACCAAGAATATGCATTTTCATTTTATGCTTCCAACTAGCAAAATTTGTACCATCAAAGTAAGGACCTCTACGATAATTACCCTCACTAGACGCCATACTCTCCTAGGTTGTGAAACCAAGCTTATGGAGTCCAATGCAATGGAAACCAAAACAATGGAGACCAAAGCTCTGATACCACTTGTAGGATCGAAAGTATGTCTAGAGGGGGGGTGATTAGACTACTTGTAAATATAAAAATTCTGCCTTTGACAAAGAACAGTTTTAGGTAGTTTCACAATTAAGATCAAGTCAAGTATCACCCTACACATGCAATTCTAGAGTATAAGCAGCGGAAAGTAAATTGCACATGTAGTAAAGAGAGGTGGAGAAGATCAAACGCAATTTGGAGACGCGGAGATTTTTCTCGTGGTTCCGATAGGTGGTGCTATCGTACATCCACGTTGATGGAGACTTCAACCCACGGAGGGTAACGGCTGCGCGAGTCCACGGAGGGCTCCACCCACGAAGGGTCCACGAAGAAGCAACCTTGTCTATTCCATCATGTCCTACGCCCACGGAGGACTAGCCTTACTCGGGGTAGATCTTCACGAAGTAGGCGATCTCCTTGCCCTTACAAACTTCTTGGTTCAACTCCACATCTCGAAGACGGAGGCTCCCAAGCGACACCTAACCAATCTAGGAGGCACCACCCTCCAAAAGGTAATAGATGTTGTTGATGATGATGAACTCCTTGCTCTTGTGCTTCAAATGATAATCTCCCCAACACTCAACTCTCCTCACTGATATGGCTGTGGTGGAAGAAAGGATTGAGTGGAAAGCAACTTGGGAAGGCTAGAAATCAAGTTTCATATGGTAGGAATGGAATGACTTGATCTCAACACAAGGGTAGGTGGTTCTCTTCTCAAAAAGTGTAAGGTAGGAGTGGTAGTACTTTCTGATGGCTCTCTCCACGAATGAAGAGGGGGTGGAGGGGTATATATAGCCTCCACACAAAATCCAACCGTTACACACATAATTGAGCAATCTCGGTGAGACCGAAGTGAAAACTCGGTCAGACCGAAAGTTCAAATATAGTGAACGTTGGGGTTTTCGGTGGGACCGAAAATACCATCTCGGTGTGTCCGATACGAGTCAAAGGTAGGAGCTTGCCATTCTCGGTGGGACCGAAATTAACAACTCGGATATTCCGATATGATGTCAAATGGTTACAGAAGGTTGGCAGTCCAGTTTCGGTGAGACCGAACTCAAAATCGGATGGACCGAAATTTCTAGGGTTTGGAAAATAACTGAGGTGGTTCATCTCGGTGGGACTGAGTTGGAAGAATCGGTTTGTCCGAGATTACTTATGAGTGTGTTAAGTAGTGAAAATTGCTGATAGTTGAAGGAGCTAAATCACTAAGCACTTGAGCAACCAGATCATCAACACAACCTCATCCCCTTTTAATAGTATTGGCTTTTCCTATGGACTCAATGTGATCTTCGATCACTAAACCAAAAATGGAGTCTTGAGCTTTTGCCAATGCTTGTCTTAGCATTTTGAGGGGTCCACTTCTTCAGACATTTCCATACCCATATCATCGAACTTCTCTGAAATGATTCTCAAGTAGCTATTAGTTCAATGATATATATGTTGTTATTAATTACCAAAACCACCCGGGGATTAGTTGCACTTTCAATCTCCCCCTTTTTGGTAATTGATGACAACATATAGATCAAAGCTTTGACAAGAGATATAATCAATGAATAATATCGTCGCTTTGAGAAGTATGTGATAAACAAGAGCTCCCCCTAAATTTGTGCATTATTTAAAATTTGCGTTTGAATGCAAATGCACAATCAATTAGGATTATGGGTCACTCTTCCATGTCACATACATCTTGGTGGAGCGCACAAAATGATAAGAATGAACAACATGCACTCAATCACCAAGACATGAGTAAATAATCATACAAGAAGGAATAGCATATGATAAGCATTAAGCACACATTAAAGCATAGTATGACCAAGCACTCAATAAGGTAGCATCAAACGTAGTAGCAAGCACACTGAAAGTATCAAGAACCAAAAGAACCAAATGTATCTCAAAGAAAAACCGGCAAAAGAACGAAAGAGCACTCTCTCTCTCGAAGCCCTATGATCTATACAATTTCTCCCCCTTTGGCAACAAGTTACCAAAAAGTTCGAAAAAGCATAGAACTAAGCGTCACTGTGGGCTCTGCTGGCGGCTCCCGTCTGGGTAGATGTCGGAGTAGAAATGACGGCATCGGCGAAGACTTCTGCTGATGTCTGCGCTGGAGGAGTGGATACTGGAGCTGGAGTAACTGCTGGAGTTGTAGCTGGTGCTGAAGTGGTAGCCCTGGAGTCAGTCACTGGGATAGCTGCAGATCGGGATCCTTTGGGAACCTGAGCAGTCTGGCGATGAGAGTCCTGGACTAGATCATCCTGCATGAGCTCTGCTCTCTCCTGCCTTGCTTCCTCCATGTCCGCCTCAAGCTTGTTGACGGACACCTGAATCTCAGTCAGCTTCACGTCCAGAGCGTGGATCTTGTCCTCAACAATCCTCTCTAGGCTTTCCTGAGATTGTTCAATGCTGGCCAGGCGTTGTTCAATCCTTTGGGTAGCTTCAAGAATCTGCTCTCCGAAGCTCTTTGGTTTAGCTGCTGCTGCTGCTGCCTCTTTATCAGCTTTGGCTTTCTTCGCAGCTTCAATTTTGGCTTGACCTTCAACTGAGGTTGGATCCTCCTCATCCATCACAACAACGTTATCTTCATGCTCTGGCTGCAGTGGCAAGTGCTTCCTATCCAACATGAATTTGCCCGTGCCAAACTTGGCATTGATGAGCATCTGAATCTGCGGGGCAAATCCACACGACCTCTTCTGGTCAGCTGCAGTCCTCTTAATGGTCTATACCATTAAGTCCATCACCTTAAAAGGTGCCTTCTCATCAAGAATGTGCAGCATGTTGATAGAATAGCCTCGAATCATGCAGTGGTCTCCAGACTTGGGCATCAAGGTATGCCTCAAAATAGTGTTTGTGGTGGTCAGACCTGCCTGGAGATAGTACACTGAGCCAAGCTTCCACCCTTCCAAATCAGCAGCGGGGATTTCCTTGTACATGTTCTTCATGGAATCATGGCTCTTCTTAGGAATCCCATAGACATCAATGTCGTCCTCTCTCTGCACTGGAGCATTCAGAAGTTCTGCCCATTCTTCAACAGACGAAGAAAACCTTTGACCTTCAGTCATCCAGGTGATCTTGCCATCAGGATAGAAGTGGGCTGTGGCGTAGAACTGCATGATCATCTCGTCATTCCAATCTGTCAGCTTCTGACCCACGAACTCATCAACTCCACATGCAGTGAAGCTCTCATGCACATGGGGAAAGAAGTCTCGGTGCTCTTCACTGTCAATGTACTCCCAGTCAACATACCTGGTGTCAGCAACAATAGGCTTCTTATCCATCAGCACGGTCTCATAGAAGTCATGCTGCTCTCTGGTGTGGAATCTGGGGTCCACAGCAGTCCTTCTCCTCACGGCATATGGATCAGACTGTCTCCACAGCCTGAGACCTCTATCCTTCCTTGCCTTCATATCCTTGGCTTGAGGATGAGCATCGTTGTGGAGTGGCAACTTAGGACGGAGCTTCAGCAACACATGTTCTTCATCCGACTCAGACGGTGGCATCTCACCTTTGTTCTTCTCAGAAGCTGGAATGCTCCTGGTTGTCCCCTTGGGCTTGGCTGGAGCTGCCTTGGCTTGAGCAGGCTTCTTGGGCTTAGAAGTGGCTTGAGCCCTAATAGCATCACCCATGAACTTAGCCTTCTGAGGAGGAGGCTGGGGTGCATCTTCTTCTTCTTCTTCAGCAGCTGCATCAACATGAGGTTCAGCATATACTACCCTCTTCCTCTTGGAAGTTTTCTTCACCTTACTTGGAGCTGGCTCTTCCAAGTTTAGCTTCTTTGCAACAGCTGACTGCTTGACCTTGCTGGTGCCTTTCTTTGACTGCTGCCCTTCGTGCTCTTTGGCAACAACTTTCCTCTTGGGCTTGGAGGTAACTTCCTCAGCAACGAAGTCAGAGTCCTCATCATTAGAATTTCTCTTCTTTCTGGTCCTGGTGGCTGCAGGAGGCAAACCACTAGGGGTGCTCCTCTCACCATCATCACTGGAACTACTAGCCTCAGGACTAGTATCTGCCTCAGGGATCTCTGCAAAAGGTGACTCAGACCTGTTCTGCCTGTCACTGACATCTGACATGGCTGACAACCTGTGAAAAGATAAGGTATAGGCAGAGTAGAAGAGTTATCACAACTGCAGAGGTTTTTGCAAAAAAAATGAGTTCAAATCTTAGTTTTGAGTTTTCACAGAATGCATTTCGGTCAAACCGATTTTCAGTTTCGGTGAATCCGAAGTGTATAACAGAAACCTACACACCACTTTCGGTCAGACCGAAATGGGTTTCGGTCCTACCGAAACACTAGGGTTTCACTGAGACTCTACATCGGTCACACCGATTTGCACGAATCGGTTAGACTGAACGGTGCAGTGCAATGGCCAGAGGCCAAATCGGTCATTCCGAGTTTTCAAAATCGGTTTCACCGAGATGTGTTCCGTGGAAACCTAAACCTAAGAATTTCGCTCGAAACTAAAAGGATCTGATCTGATGTTTAAGGAATATCTCAAACGTGGATAGATACATGGCAAACCAATCGTGCAAGAATCAGATGGGGAGCACGAGAGGGATCGGGACTCACCCTAACTTGGTGGAGTCCCTCTACGGCGGCAACGGCGCGGAGAAGAATACCGTTGACGGCGGCGGACACCTGCGGCGAGGGCGCACAGGCGACGACGGCGACGATCCGAAGACCAGGGCGACGGCAGCAGGGGACTTGGGGGCGAAACGGTTTGAAGAATTAAATCACGCGCTGCCCTCAGTATATATATCCCCATACTGTCGGTGGGACCGAGTTGAAATACTCGGTGACACCGAAATGGCTAACTGCTGTGCAGTTACACATATCGGTCACGCCGAGATTTTGAACTCGGTTTCACCGAGATGAAACCTAGATCAGTCTAAGCGTTTCGGTTGGACCGAGATGGAAAAGTTGGTCAGACCGAAATGGACTTAGAAGGTTTTGGAAGTCAGCCTTAGACGGATCGGTGACTCCGAGTGCTCCTCACTCGGAGGGTCCGAAAATGACTTGTTCAAAGTTGTGATATGAGCATGAATAGAATTTGAGACAAGAAAGCATAGATAGCTAGGGAAGGTGCTTAGGCATTCTTGTCCATCCATTTGGCCAGAAAAGTCAAAACAATCAAAACAACAAATGGATGTCCTTGAATGGATGAAATCATGCATTCAACATGCTCACACAATAAGATAGCAACTGAAATATGTGTCAAACATGCACAACCAACACTCTAGCTACTAGCACACAATTTGTCGATGACTAGGTCATCTATATATGAGTATTTTGACTTAGTAGTCAAATGAGAACATTTGATCATAGGTCATACTCATCGTTTAAGCACAAGTGGGGTTACCACTTTTACATAAAGCATTTATGTGTTCACATCATTTGAAGATGCTTTAGCTCAATTTTTAGAGCAAAGCTCCCCCTAGATGTGAGAACCCCTTTTAAAGGGTCAAACTAACATTGGGTTGTCGTAGAAGACTTCATGTAGATGTTGAAGATGTGGATGCTCAATGTTGATGTAGATCATCAAGAGTTGGGAGCTATCCTTTGGATTAGGGCACTTTCAATACCTACATGGGTTAGTCCCACAAGGAACAAACAAGGATATCCATAGACATAGATTGAAGTTCACAAAAGATGATGTCCATGAAAGCAATGATTACCTTGTCCCTTGACTTACCAACAAGAGGGTTTGTGACTCCATGGACTAGTGCATGATGTGGAAGTTGATTGCACAAGTTCTTGCCAAAATGAATATGAGTGAAGTATGTTGGCAGAGTCACCCTCAAGAACCTTCTAGTTCTTCTTCTTTGGGATCCACATCATCTTGATGGGAATCCTTGGGGTTGTAGTTGAGCTTGACGAAGTAGAACTTGATGTGTCCTTGGGAACCCACTTGACCATGGCTTGAGGTGCTTCGATGAATGCATCAATCTCCTCTTGAAGCTTGTCCTTGGCCTTTAGCTTGAGGTCTTGTGGTGGAAGGTCATCTTGAGCTTGTTCCACATTGGAAGAAGTAGGATCATACTTCTCCTTTTGTGAAACAAACTATGGAGTAGGGTATTGACCTTCTTCCCACTCAACACCTTCGGCGTTGAACTTTCGCTCAGAACCAATCCCTTGATTCTTCCGGTGCCTTCCTTGTTTGCGAACAATTTCCTCAAAGTTCTTGCTTCCGGCAAGACTCTTGTAGACACCTTTCTCTATGATTTCCTTCAATAAGCTATTTTCTTGCTCAAGTGTAACTTGGCTTGAAACATTGTTAGTGGAATCAAGAGAACTACTAGAAGTAACAATATTGGATTTAACATTGTTATTGTTACTACTAGAGGAAGAACTTTTCTTATGCTTGTCATGCTTAGTCTTAATAGGTGGCAAGAAATTAGACAAGAGAAGTCGTTTGGCAAGATATGAAGAACTCTTCTTTCGAAGATAGTCATTGATCGCTTTTAGAAACTCATGTTCTTGCTCTAGAGTGAGCTTCTCGAAGCGTAGCTTCTCATGAGATCTTAGGAGCTCTCTATGATCTTCTTGAGTTGTTTCATGAGCTAACTTAAGAGTGTTTAGTTCTTTAGTTAGACGCTCAATCTCCTTCATAGCATTGTCATTCGACTCTTCTCGACTATAAAGACTACTAGCATTTTCATCATTACTAAGCTCACTAGATTTATCATGCAAGAGCTCATCTTCACCAAGCAAGTCATCCTCATCACTATCAAAGTCAATGAATTCAGGGTGTGTTACCTTGGGGCCTTTAGCCATGAAGCATCTTCCAATTCCCTCATTTGGTGAATCAAATAAGTCGTAGGAGTTGGAGTTGGAGGATACGAGTGCAAGTCCGGCAACACCTTCATCTTGACTGTAGTCGGAGTCGGAGTGATAGCTTCCATTAGATTGATTGTTAGAGTCGGAGCCGGAGACCCATTCACCTACATGAGCTTGATGTCTTCTTCTTGTGTAGCTCCTTGATGACTTGTCTTTCCTCTCTGAATCCTTGCTTCTCCGAGAGGGTCTTCGTTCATAACGATCATCTCTACTCCTTCTCTCTCTCCGAGGTGACTCATCTCTTGCTCTTCTTCTTGGAGATTCTTCTCTTCTCTTGTGGGGAGCCGTACACTCATTTGAGAAGTGTCCGGGTCTTCCACAATTGTAGCAGTTTCGATCACGACTAGAAGATCTCTTTTCATCATATGATCTAGACTTTGAGCTTCTTTCTTTGCCTCTATTCTTGTAGAACTTGTTGAAGTTCTTAACCATTAGGCTTATCTCTTCATTGGAAATTAACTTGTCACTTGAGGTTGTGGGAGCATCACTTGTAGCTTTGTAAGCACCACTTGACTTGTTGTGAAGTTCTTCCTTATCCTTAAGTGTCATCTCATGAGCAACAATTCTTCCAATGACTTCAGTTGGCTTGAGAGTCTTGTAGTTTGGCATCATTTGGATCAAAGTGCACACGGTGTCATATTTTCCATCCAAAGCTCTTAGAATCTTCTTGATGATGAATCGGTCGGTCATTTCTTCGCTTCCTAAGCCGGCAATCTCATTTGTGATGAGAGCAAGCCTAGAGTACATTTCAGCGACTCCTTCACCATCCTTCATCTTGAACTTGTCAAGTTGACCTTGAAGAATATCTAGCTTTGATTCCTTCACAGATTCAGTACCTTCGTGCATTTCAACCAAAGTATCCCAAATCTCTTTAGCATTCTCAAGACGGCTGATTTTGTTGAACTCCTCGGGACACAAAGCATTGAAGAGAATGTCACAAGCTTGAGCATTGTTTTGCAACATCCGCAACTCTTCCGGTGTAGCTTCGCGATCCGGAACTTTTCCTTCCTCGGAGAATTCACCTTGCATGCCAACACAAATAATGCCCCATGCGGCTGGGTTATGACCAAGAATATGCATTTTCATTTTATGCTTCCAACTAGCAAAATTTGTACCATCAAAGTAAGGACCTCTACGATAATTACCCTCACTAGACGCCATACTCTCCTAGGTTGTGAAACCAAGCTTATGGAGTCCAATGCAATGGAAACCAAAACAATGGAGACCAAAGCTCTAATACCACTTGTAGGATCGAAAGTATGTCTAGAGGGGGGGTGATTAGACTACTTGACAATATAAAAATTCTTCCTTTAGATCATGAACAGTTTTAGGCAGTTTCACAATTATGATCAATTCAAGTATCACCCTACACATGCAATTCTAGAGTATAAGCAGCGGAAAGTAAATTGCACATGTAGTAAAGAGAGGTGGAGAAGATCAAACGCAATTTGGAGACACGGAGATTTTTCTCGTGGTTCCGATAGGTGGTGCTATCGTACATCCACGTTGATGGAGACTTCAACCCACGGAGGGTAATGGCTGCGCGAGTCCACGGAGGGCTCCACCCACGAAGGGTCCACGAAGAAGCAACCTTGTCTATTCCATCATGGCCTACGCCCACGGAGGACTAGCCTTACTCGGGGTAGATCTTCACGAAGTAGGCGATCTCCTTGCCCTTACAAACTTCTTGGTTCAACTCCACATCTCGAAGACGGAGGCTCCCAAGCGACACCTAACCAATCTAGGAGGCACCACCCTCCAAAAGGTAATAGATGTTGTTGATGATGATGAACTCCTTGCTCTTGTGTTTCAAATGATAATCTCCCCAACACTCAACTCTCCTCACTGATATGGCTGTGGTGGAAGAAAGGATTGAGTGGAAAGCAACTTGGGAAGGCTAGAAATCAAGTTTCATATGGTAGGAATGGAATGACTTGATCTCAACACAAGGGTAGGTGGTTCTCTTCTCAGAAAGTGTAAGGTAGGAGTGGTAGTACTTTCTGATGGCTCTCTCCACGAATGAAGAGGGGGTGGAGGGGTATATATAGCCTCCACACAAAATCCAACCGTTACACACATAATTGAGCAATCTCGGTGAGACCGAAGTGAAAACTCGGTCAGACCGAAAGTTCAAATATAGTGAACGTTGGGGTTTTCGGTGGGACCGAAAATACCATCTCGGTGTGTCCGATACGAGTCAAAGGTAGGAGCTTGCCATTCTTGGTGGGACCGAAATTAAATACTCGGATATTCCGATATGATGTCAAATGGTTACAGAAGGTTGGCAGTCCAGTTTCGGTGAGACCGAACTCAAAATCGGATGGACCGAAATTTCTAGGGTTTGGAAAATAACTGAGGTGGTTCATCTCGGTGGGACTGAGTTGGAAGAATCGGTTTGTCCGAGATTACTTATGAGTGTGTTAAGTAGTGAAAATTGCTGATAGTTGAAGGAGCTAAATCACTAAGCACTTGAGCAACCAGATCATCAACACAACCTCATCCCCTTTTAATAGTATTGGCTTTTCCTATGGACTCAATGTGATCTTCGATCACTAAACCAAAAATGGAGACTTGAGCTTTTGCCAATGCTTGTCTTAGCATTTTGAGGGGTCCACTTCTTCAGACATTTCCATACCCATATCATCGAACTTCTCTGAAATGATTCTCAAGTAGCTATTAGTTCAATGATATATATGTTGTTATTAATTACCAAAACCACCCGGGGATTAGTTGCACTTTCAGTCACAAAGGAGTTTGTGCTTGACCAAAGTGCCTTCTCTGCACCCAGCCGTGAAATACTCGATGGCTTGTACCTCGTGCACTCCTTCGCAAGAGTTTCGCAGCTCTGCCCAACGCGTGAGATAATCACGGGCTGACTCATCTGGACCTTGGACGCATCGGGAGAGCTAGCGTGGCTTGGGAGGACGCTTGTAGGTGCTGGTGAAGTTGCGAGTGAAGGCGTCGTTGAAGTCCAACCAGCCGTTGATGCTGTTGGGTTTGAGGCTGTTCAGCCATGTCCAGGTCGTGCCCTGGAGCATAAGTGGCACGTACTTCACCGCTACACGCCTGTTGCCGGTGGCTATGCTGACGGCCGTGGAGTAATCCACCAGCCAGTCCTCTGGCTTCACTGATCCGTTGTACTTGGGGGTATCTCTAGGGAGTGAGAAGCCCTTGGGGGAAGTCTCGTTGCGGATGCGGGGGCCGAAACAGGCCGGGCCGAGGTCATCTTCTTCTTCGACCGCCTGGGACCGAGCTAGTCGGTCTAGGCGGTGGCAGGCGTCGTTCTCCCCAACCCCCTCGCGGCGGCCCAAGCGGCCTGCCAAAGAGGGGTGGTCAACTGGAGGAGGAGACACGCGCCTCTCCCGCCTAGGAGGAGGCGGGTGTTCCCCTCGCCGCTCTACGGCCCTTGGGCGGCCGTCTTCGTCGCGCTCGATGGTGATACGAGTCTGCCGGCTGCGGCTAGCAGCCGGCTCTGAGTCTCGCCGGTTGGGGGCGCCGACTGTTGGAGAGAGGGATGTAGCTCCTTGCTCCCGTCGAAGGGGGCGGTTGTCAGCGTGCGTGCCGGCCTCCGATACCCGGCGACGGGCCTCCTACTGCGCGGAAGCAGCGTCGAGGAGCTGGCGGGCGCGCTGAGTCACGCAGCGAAGCTCGTCACCCTCCAAGTGGCCCATCTCATCGACTGCCACCTGGGCAGCCCTTAGGTTCTCCGATGGAGTGAGGTACACGGGCCGCGGGGCCCCCAGCATGTCTGCTAGCAGCCCGCCGTGATCGCGAACGGCGCCAGCCCGGCAAGGCTCGCCAGCAGCCGGCGTGCCGCAAATGGCACGGTCCATCTCGCGGTGGTAGGCTTCAGTGAGGCGTCGGGAAGCGGCCAGCTTGTTGGCGCTGTCAAGGAGTGAGACGTGAAGTGCCTCCAATGCCGCGCCATCTGCTCCCGCCGCAACAGGTGCGGCGAGGTTCTGTAGAGCGGCCTGGAGCGGGTCCTGGGCCGGCCCGCCGGACGGTTAGTCATGGTTGGTGGTGAGCACCTCCGTGACGGTGCTGGTGGTGCCGCTGCCTGTTGGAACAGGGAGGGGGTCGTGGATGATCACCACATGCTCGGGGAAGGAGTCGACAGGCTCTGTGTCGAGGTCGATGATCATGTCTACTGGTGGGTCAGAAGAGCCCACTAACTCCACGTCAGAAGCGCGCTCATCGACGATGCGGAGCTTGTCGAGGAGCTCGACTAGGCAGCTCTCCGGAGCTACTGGCTCGGCCGCCGGGGAGGGCTCGTCATGAATGTGGATGTCGCCGAGAAGGTCGGCGAGTCCGCTCGCGGTGCATGCGGCCTCAGCGCCGCGAAGCATCTCGGTTTCCATGCCTGCGGGCGTGCCAGGCTGGCTGTGCTCGCCAGGGAGGAACAAAGTTCCCGTCCAGAACATGTCTCCGGACGACGGTGCACCTAGCCCCCATGGTGGGCGCCAAATGTCGGGGTTTTGGGGCGACATATGCCAACGGATGGCTTATCATGCATGGGGACAATAGAGCGTCGTCGGGCCCTAGAAGCAGGATAAGGCGGAACTTAGGACGCCTACGGATCTTACCCAAGTTCGGGGCTCTCCGTGGAGATAACACCCCTAGTCCTGCTCTGCGGGGACTCCGCATCATGACTAATGTCACTATGGTAGCTACAAGGTTGCTCCTCGAGTTGTGTCGTCTAGAGGAGGAAGATGAACAAGGCTGACTCACTACTTCCGCTCTAGGGGATTGGGGTGGTTGCTAGGGTTTCTCTCTCTCTTTCTCTCTCTCTCTTTCTCTCTACGTGCTCTCTTTCTTCTAGGGCTTAATCCTCCAACCCCTCCTCATGGAAGACCCTGGGGGTTTTATATAGGCCTACCCCCCAGGGGGTACAATTGTAATCTTGATGGAGTGGCCCCCGGCTGTCAGCGTCCTCTGGTGCCGGCTTCGCAGTCTGTCTGCTGGGGCCCGCCGCCTGCGAGGACATGTGATTGCTTTTCACTGTAGGCGCGCTCCTGCTGACGGCAGCATCGTCAGGAGGGAAGTGGCTACAGTGCCACCGTCTCCTACCGTACACTGCCGCCACGCCCTGTCTTGTCATCTTGATGAGGTTCACACTTCTAGGGCAGGACTCGTCGTCTGCTACCAGGCGGCCGCCTCCCCTGGCTGCCTGCCAAGGGCCGCTTGTTTATGACTTACCCACTGGCCGGTGGTGTCAGCCGCCTGCTGGCCCCACCGCCTGCGGGTAGTGGGATCGTGGCTTCCTCTGACCGAAGCTTGGTCACTGGCAGCGTGGCTACATTGACTCGCCGCTTAAAAGATGGTCATAAGGTACACATTCACTGTAGCCACGCCCTTATAGATTCTCTAAGGACGTACTCAACTGTAGCCATGTCTCAGCCGTGCGGTGGTCCCCCAGCACGCATCCCGAGGGAGGGGTGTAGGACCGTCTGCTAGCTGCTGGCCGTGGGGCTGCCGCCTGTTTGGGCCCCTGCCGCCTGCTGGCAGCCGACTCCTAGGGCAAGCTGTCCTAGGAGGCGGCCCAATGAGCAGACGGCCGGGGGTAACATGCGGCCCCAAATTGCCTTGAAATACCATGGGTGGTCGATAAGGACACCCGTGGTCAATATCTCTGACAGGATTGTGCTTGACAATAGCATTGCTGACAGGTGGAGGAGGCGGAAGGCGCCTCGGGTTTGGACACTTGTTGGCATAGTGACCCTTCTGAGAACACTTGTTGCAAGTAACTTCTGAAAGAGGCCGATGATAAGGTCCACTTGGTCTTGGAGCTTGGAACTGAGTCTTGGACTGGTTGATTGGGTTGGGTGGATGGGAGAATCCACAACCACCTGAGTGCTTATTGTTGCTTGGAGGACGGAGCACTGGAGGAGGCGGTAGCCAGAACTTCTGCTGCTTGGCAACCACTTGAGAGGAAGAGGAGGAGTGAACAGCATCTCTTATCCTCTTTTTGGAAGCTTCACACTTGAGCTGAGCTACCTCTTGCTTGAGAGCCATATTGTAGAATTGGTAAAATTCATCCGGCTCGAACAAGGTGAAAGCAAGTTGGAGTTCATCTTTCAGACCACCCCGGAACTGGTATATCTTGCTCTTGGCATCGGGGATATCTTGCTTCGCATAACGGGCAAGATTCTGGAACTTGACATTGTATTGATAGACGGACATGGTTCCTTGCTTCAGGTTGCGGAATTGCTCACGCATGCCTTCAATGACACTGGTTGGAATGTGATGAGAACGGAAATCTCTGCAGAAGTCAGTCCACGAGATCTCACGACCACCTCTAGAGTCTTTGTACTGTTGCCACCAATCAGCAGCTTGATCTTTGAGTTGGAAAGTGGCAAACTTAACATAATCCTCAGGTCTCACGTTACTGCATTCAAAGTGCTTTTTGATGTCTGTGATCCAATCTTCAGCATCTAGCGGGTCCACACAGTAACTGAAAGACTTTGGTTGGTTTGCTAGGAATTGGTTCAGTGTCGCAAAGTGAGGTTGATTGAACAGATTGCCTTGGCCTTGGTTCCCATGATTGCCTTGATTTGCTTGATTGGCCTAGAAATTCTGCATCATTTGCATGAGCATCTGAGTGTTCTGGTTGGTTTCTTGCATAATCGCTCTCCATGCCTCAGACGGAGGAGGAGGGGGAGGAGGACGTTCAGGAGGACGCTCTTCTTCACCCTCTTGGTTTGGGTTGGGAACCTTCTTAGGATCCATCCTGAATATGATGACAACCGTTAGCCATTGATGCAAAACAGGTAAGCTGAATCAACGGCTAGATATTTGCAACATAAAGTCTTCACAATGAACATTCAAACAAAATGAACGAATGAATTCTACGGCTTAATGGTACAACAATCTTGTTGAGAAGCCACTTAGGAGACAAAAGCTAAAATAAAAACAACAAGGTACAAATGGAACAAATACATGATAGAAGTTTTGTCCCACATGTTCGTGCTAAAGGCCCCATGGCACGTGTTACAACGGGTCTTGCAATCCCCGGATCAGCATAGCCAAGGACCCTTTAAGATGCAACTCCCAATTGGAACAGCGCCCATGAAACCTCTTCACTAGATGTTGAACCCCAAACCTCATACCATGCACTTGTTGGAAGATTACCTACGAGCTACTTGAAACCCACCTATTAATTTCCGAAGCTTTCCGGTTATGCAATCTGGTGTTGGGGATACAGGGGAAGCACCGCGCACTCAACTCTAAACCTACATCCAGATGTATCCATCCGTCAACACATAACCAGTCATCCTCGGAAACTGTTTACCTCGGACCTTCGAAACGCATCCGCTATACTAGCCGTGGCAATACTCCCGAACTATCTCCCCAGTACTGGGTGACGTCGGGGTTATCTCACCACCAGACATGCATAGAAGAGTTTTCGATGTCGGCCGCCTCTAGTATTCTAGAACCACTACGATACATTTGTGACGACAACACCTCGGAGCTCAACTCCCCGGGACACTGCCACAACCCCTAAAAGATAGGAGGCATCGAGAACAATGTTCTCCTCACAAAGATATCGGAACAATCCAAACAATACCCGCGTGATCCTAAAAAAAATTAGTGAATTTTTTAGAGTAGAGGAGAAAGAACAACGTCGGGAGTCCTCGCCAGAGTGATGAAGGGGATGAGCAGTAAAAACGAAATCCTACTCTCCGATATATATAGGACTAAAAACATTTTGTGTGTGCCTAGACTCAACCGTCAGCGATTCGATCAATCAGGGGGGCTCCTAGGTCGGAGGAGGCTCTGAATACCAACTTGTAATGCCCACTATGCGACTATGTCTCCCACGTGCCGAGGCACGACTTAAAGACATAAGCGCATACTAGAATGATCTCAAGTATGGTATCTTTGCACATCTCATGTAAAATTCAGGGATGAAATTGTAAAAAATAGTTGGCTTACACTCGCCACATCACACAATGAATACAATAACATACATCATCCAAAGAACACAGGGTCCGACTACGGACGAAATCCAAAATGAGAAAGATACCATAAACACAAGCACGGATCCTCCTAGTAAGAACCACTACTGATCGTCGGGATAAGAAACATAGTAACGTCCATGCTCTTCATCGAACTCCCACTGAAGTTCTGAACCATCTCATGCATTGTTCTCAGCGGTACCTGCATCTGGTGTGTGTTGAAATCTGTGAGCCATAGAGGACTCAGCAATCCCGTTCCCGGGTATCAAAACTAGCAAAACCTTAGGTGTGGAAGAGCTATAAACAAGGGTTGCAGCATGCACTAAGCACTAGCTTACGAGTTTAGAGCGAGAAGAGAGCAAGTGCCAACGATCGCCAAGTTGATCAAGAAGTGATCCTAGCTACTCACGATCAAACATAACCCCACCATGTTCACTTCCCGAAGCCCTTCGGAAAGAGACCATCACGGTTACTCACACAGGTAGTGTATTCTTATGAATAAGGTATCAAGTTATCTACAACCGGATATTAACAAATTCCCATCTGCCACATAACCCTGGGCACGGCTTTCGAAAGATCAAAACCCTGCAGGGGTGTCCCAACTTAGCCCATCACAAGCTCACGATCTGCGGAGTCGCAACTCCAAAGTGGAAAGACCCGAGTATCCTCGGAATCTCGTGCTCAAGATATTTCAACAAAGGTAAAACTAATCCAGCAAGACCTCCCAGCGTGCCGACACCCTGATAGTAGCCGCGCGTATCTCGTCTCAGGCCACGACCGGATAGGTCAGCCTACAGGTATATACCCAACCTCGGGTTTCCCCAAGGTGGCCCCGCAGTCTGCCCAGTTTGGACCAACACTCATGTGGAGCACTGGCCCAGGCTGTTAATTGAGAACTCGGGTTTGCAACGCCCTATGCAAGTTTTAGTTATTAGGCAAATGTAAAACCAATGTTGGGCCTTACTGGAAAAGCTTTAAATAGAGTGAACTATCAAGGGGGGGCCCATAAACCCCAACCGTGTTAGGAACGCAAAATCAAGGAACATAACACCGGTTTATCGGTTCCTAAGGTGGCATGAGTGGAACAAAACACCAAGCAGAAAGGCTTAGCCTTCCACCCATTACCAATATATAGGTGCATTAGTTTATAACAGGTATGTATTGTGTTATCCCAATAACAAGTTCATCATGGAGCAGTCTTCAAAACTTCACCTGCAACTAACAATGCTATAAGAGGGGCTGAGCGATGCGTACTTAGCCAAACAAGGTTTGCAAGGAAGGCGGTTAGAGTGTTTCATGGCAACAATAGGGGGGCTGACAAACAGGAATAGGCATCGAGGCAATATCTAAAGAACGAGACATCTAGCATAGGCAAATATAGAGGTGATATTTGGGAATGTTCATCTTGCCTGTTGATTCCACGGAGGAATCGTAACCTTGCTCCTCAAACTCAGCCTCGAAAGGAACCACAAACTCTGAATCGTCACCGGGCTCTAACCAACAGAATCATGCAAACACCGGAACAAAAATCAATCATCATGCAATGCTCAAACACATGATGCATGAATATGATGCATATGGACATGGGTAAGATATGATGCAACTCCTAGGGACAAGTTGAGTGCACAAGCAACAAGGCAATAAACAAGATCACACACATGACGAACACAAGCAAAAGGAAACAAAACTAACATGGCCACAAGTGGTTATGTAGAATATTTAAACAAACACCCAACAAGTTTTATAAGTTGTTTAACATGGCAAGAGGTGCAACTAGGATCAACAACAACATGCTAGCATTTTGAATGGGCCGGAAAGAACAAACAACAATTTCCGGAAACTCCCATATTCATATAAACACAAATAGGACATATCTGAAAAAGTCATTTTTTAAAGTTGTTAAACATGTAAAACAACAGCAGCATCTTAATCTACACATTTTTCCACCCCAAATACATATAAAGTTTGTCAAATTTGGAGTTAGAGTTATTTAGTTAAGATTTTTTACAAGTTTGAGCATATTTAAGCACAAATTAATTCAAACAACAATTTAAATGTTGATAACATGGCAACAAACTGCATATTAATATTCTACATGAAAAACTAGGCAGTTTTTATATATAAAGCATTTCCATCAGATGCATACATATTTAGTTATTTACAGTGCAAAACAGTGGCATTTCAGTAAATAAGAATGCATTGGAAAATGCTAAAATTCACAAACTAGGAAAGAAAAACACGGGCCGGATTGCAGCAACCTGCAACGGCCCAGGAAGATCTGGCCCGAGTGACAGTGTGTGTGCAGGGAAAAGAGAACAGAATAGTGCCAAAACAAAAAGGGGCGGACTGAGACTCGAACCCAAGATCTCCTGGTTAAGAGAGAGAGCGACGAACCACTAGGCTATGCTGTTTAGCTGACAGAAGGAAGGCAAGGCACAAGTAAAACATCTAAGCGCATGTGAAAAGAATGAAAGCAAAAGTAAAAATAAAATAAGAAGGGGTTTGACTGCGCCCGCGGGGGATCGAACCCGGGTCTGCGGGTTGTTGGTGAGAGCGGACAACCACCCGACTAGGCGAGGGAGGCTGGTAGGTTAGCGGCCTGGGGGTTTTTGAACTTCTCGCAGCGTTGTCTTCTTCCTCTGCTTGAGAGAATAGATTCGGCAACACCACCGGCGGCCACCACGGCGAAGGCGGGGACTGAGTAGTGGCGGCGGGCTTGCGGGATGTCCAAGGGAGTGCGGGTGCGGTGGAGCGTGAGGGCATTGTGTGTTGGGTGTGTGCGTGTTCATGTTGTGTGCTGCTACGGGGTTCGAGCACGAGCATGAGCTCGACTCGGGCCTGAAGGAGAAGAAGGCCGGGGATTGGGCGAGTGGTGCTCCGCGGCTGCTGCGCGCATGATACGTCCAAAACGTATCTATAATTTCTGCTTGCTCCATGCCTCTTTTGGGTGATATTGCTATGATATTTATACACTTCCATACACTTTTGATCATATTTGGACTAACCTATTAACTCAGTGCACCCCAGTGCCAGTTTCTGTTTTCGGCTGTTTTTGTATTTCAGGTTTTCACATTACGAGAACTGCCAGGAAAAATCCAGAAAAATTATATAAAAAATCAGCGTTCCAGAAACTACCGTGCGCCCGAAGGACAGCCGGGGGGGCACCAGGGCTCCAGGCGCCCTGGCGGCGCCCCCCCCCCTCCCCCCCGGGCCGCGCCGGGGGAGCGCCTGGGCCCCCCGAGGCTCCTCCGATGCCCCCATTTGGCATATATTTAAATCGTCTCCCGAAACCCTCGAAACAAGAACTCTTTTTCGCGATCTCATCTTTGTTCCGCCGCCGCCGCCGCTTCCAAGATCGGGAGCACCAGGAGAACTCTTCCCGGCACCCTGGCAGAGGGGAGGATCACCACCGGGAGCTCCTCCACCACCATGGACGCCTCCCGAATGAGTTGTGAGTAGTCTCCCTTGGACCATGGGTCCATGACCAGTAGCTATGTGATGTTCTCCTCCCGTTCTTGTGCTTCACTGATTAGTCCTCGTGAGCTGCCCTACATGATCAAGGCACATATGTAATCCTTATGCTGTTGCTATGATGAGTTTGCTGGGATCCGATGGATTATGAGATTATTTTCAGATTGTGCTTGAGTAATATATTTGATCTACCTCTTTTATATTTGTGTTCATAAGTAATTCTTGCATGTTCTCCGTTGTTATTTATTGCTTTGGCCAAGTAATAGGTAGTGACTCCAAGAGGGAACGTTATGCTCGATTGTGGGTTCATGCCCCTCGATGACTAGTTTGAGTGACAGAAACATGAGTCTAGGGGATGTGCTGTTGCCACAAGGGGGAAAACAACGGTGCTTGTGCCCGCGGGTGCAAGGATTGTTTACTTTACGCAAAGTTCTTTTAATGCAGTTGTCTGTTGCTTTGAGTTTACACTATGGGTGGGGCTCACAACTTAATACCAGCGAGATGTTCTGGATAGATATCTCAAGGTGGATGATTAGTAGTAGATATTGATGGATTTCGGTCTACTTACTTTGGCGTACCGCCCATGCTTTGAACCTCAACCTTTCTTGCAATGTAGTCACAATTGGTTTGCGTTCGTGGTCCTGTCAATTGCCCAGCTGTAATTCGTTTACCTCACATAGCTGTTTTATCGTCTTTTGGGAGAGAGACATCACTAGTGAACATCATGAGACTCTGGTCCATATTACCATCATTGATCACATCCACTATTTACTTTTCGCTATTTACTTACTATTGCAATTATACCTACCACTATTATCACTTGCGTTTGATCCTTTGTAAACTACAAGGCCGGAGGGATTGACCACATCTCTGTACTCGTTGGGAGCAAAGTTATTTGTATCTGTGTGCAGGTCCACGTTGATTGCTAATACCTGGCGCCGTTAGCAGTTGACACCTTCTTGTTGAAACTGGGAGTCTCTGGGAAATCGATCCTTGGTATTACCAAGGGAAAACTTCTGCTACACTGCATCTCAAACCTTCCACTTGGGGTAACCAACGAGGGGTGAGAAGCCACCTAGCAAAGCAATTTCTGGCGCCGTTGCCGGGGATCTCCACTCTTCAGGATAGGGGAGTTGCACGCTATCTTTTACCTTTGCTTTTAGTCTTGTTAGTTTACCTTTCAGTTTTGCTTTAGTACCTTTTTATCGAAAATCACAAAAATAGTTATCTTGCTTGCTTGCTACTATGGGTTCCACCGAGAACACCAAGTTGTGTGACTTCACTAGTCACAACAACGATGACTTTATCAGCACACCTATCACTACACCTGCCACTTCAGCACCTTCATATGAAATTAAACCTGCTTTACTGAACTTAGTCATGAAAGATCAATTCTCCGGTGCTGGAGATGATGCTGCTTTACACTTGAACAACTTTGTTGAACTTTGTGATATGCAAAAGTACCAAGAAATAGATGGTAATATTGTTAAGCTTAAGCTTTTTCCTTTCTCCTTGAGAGGAGGAGCTAAAATTTGGTTTCAGTCTTTGCCTAGAAATAGCATAGATTCATGGGACAAGTGCAAAGATGCTTTTATCGGAAAATACTATCCACCTGCTAAAATTATCCAACTAAGAAGTAACATAATGAATTTTAAACAATTGGATAATGAACACGTTGCCCAAGCTTGGGAACGTATGAAGTCTCTTATCAAGAACTGCCCTACTCATGGTTTGACTACTTGGATGGTTATCCAAACTTTTTATGCAGGCTTGAACTTTACCTCGCGGAACTTGTTAGATTCGGCCGCGGGAGGAACCTTTATGTCAACTACACTTGGTGCTGCCACAAAGCTTCTCGATGAGATAATGACCAACTATTCTCAATGGCACACCGAACGCGCTCCAACAGGTAGGAAGGTAAACTCTGTCGAGGAGATTTCCTCCCTTAATGAAAAAGTTGACTTGATCATGTCTCTACTTTCGAAGCAATCTTCTATTGATCCTCGTGATGTTCCTTTAAATTCTTTGATTGCTCAAGAACAAGTAGATGTGAACTTTATCTCTAGAAACAATTTTAATAACAATGCTTATAGGAGTAATTTTGGTAGCAATCCTAGACCGTTCCCCTCTAATTCTTATGGGAACAACAATGCTTATCCTAGCACCAAGAACTCCAATACTGAACTAGAGATTATGCTTAAAGATTTCATCACTACCCAAAAAGCCTTTAATAAGAGTGTAGAAGAAAAACTCCATAAACTAGATGATCTCTTTTTGAAGGTAGACCACTTAGCCAATGAGATAGAATTGCTAAAAATTAAAACTTCTCCTCTTGAGGAGAGGAAGGTCACTCCTATGAATGCTATTCAAGTGCAAATTAATGAAAACATTAGGATGATGGCTAAACTTAAAGAAAGATGGGCTAGAGAAAGGGATGTGATGTTGGTGCTAGTACCTCCATTATGCCCAAAAGACTATATGATATGCTTAAATTGAAACCTTTTGATTCTTGTTCTTTTGGTGTTCGTCTCGTTGATTCTTCCATAAAGAAACCTTTGGGGAGGATCGACGATGTTCTTATCGTTGTCAATGATAATTATGTTCCCTTTGATTTCACTATTATGGATATTGAATGTGATCCTTCGTGTCCAATTATTTTGGGACGTCCCTTTTTACGCACCGTTGGTGCTATCATTGACATGAAAGAGGGTAATATAAAATTTCAGTTTCCTCTCAAGAAAGGGATGGAACACTTCCCTCAAAAGAAGATCAAGTTACCTTTTGAGTCCGTTGTACGGGCTAGCTATTCTTTTACTCTTGATAAAACTTGATCTATATGCATTATGCCTAGCTTAAAGCATAAAAGAAAGCGCTTTTGGGAGGCAGCCCAATGAATAAATTTATTTTGCTTTTGTTGTGTCTTGATGTTGTTTACTACTGTAGCATCATCATTGTATCTTTGCTTTTCAATTTTGTGCCAAGTATAGCCTCTGATTGCTAGAAAGTTCAAAAGTTGTGAGGTGCTGTCCAGGAAACAGATTCTGTCCTTGGATAGAAAAATTCGTATAAAATCACCAGATCATCTTTTTGGTCTGAATTGTTTCGACAGCGTTCTCTATATAATTGTCTTTCGTGCATCTGTTCTGAGTTTTTTGATTTGAGTTGCAGAAGTGCCACGAACAAATCATTTACTACCTGTTGTTCTGTTTTTCACAGATTCTGTCCTGTTTTGCCTTTCCTTCATTTTGCAAACCTAGAGCTTGCTTTTTCTTTGCAAAAACCTTTTGGCAATCTTGAGAAAAACTAGACCTTCAAGAATATCTTTATTTCCAGCAAGGTATAATTATTTTATTATGGGTACTAACCTCGCTAATCAGATTATGATGAGTTATGTATGAAGGGAGTTTTCAAGTGTGCGAGGGAAGATGATAAAAAGATTCAGGAGTGTCAAGCGCTCAAGCTTGGGGATGCCCCCGTGCACCCCCAAGAAATATTCAAGGATACTCAAGCGTCTAAGCTTGGGGATGCCCCCGTGCATCCCCTTCTCCATCAACATTATCAGTTCGTCTTTCGTTCCACTATATTTTAATCACTTCATGTGTTATGTGCTATGCTTGGAGCGTCTTGCTTTTAGTTTCCTTTTAAGTTTTCCATAACGAGTCGGAACTCAGCGTTGTTTATGTGGGAGAGAAACACAGTCCACTTCTACCTATAACATAACATAGAATTTTCATGCCTATCTTTGCTGTGTGTGTTCTTTGTCTTTTAATAGCTACTATCATGCTCTGCTCTTAGTATTCATGCTTATCTTTTTAAGGAGCTTTTGTTTAGTTGGTTGCTTGAACTCTCTTTGATTATCATGTTTATCTTATTAAGAGAGTTTGCTTCCGTTGCATTGGTTAATATGTCTATGATAAAGATGCTACGTGCATAATGGCGCTTGGTAGTTCAGGTTTTCTTGTGGTTAGTCTCAAGTAGCTGGGGGATTCCCAATGTGTTATTGGAGTACCAACATGATTTGTTTGCCAATGATGTGGTATGGTTTAGTAATATCTTCCCTCAAGAATTTATTTTGATTGACTTGGCGTATGCTCACGCATATTTAAGACTGTAAAGAAAGTCTGTCAAGCCTTGATGATCTTTTATTTCTGAGTAGCGATATAACTTCCATGCCTGATTCAATGTTGCTTTGTCGCTCTGCATGATTATGACCGTCATTGCTCTCTCAGTTGGTCGCTCCCAGTCTTTTGCTAACCTCCACCTGTACTAAGCGGACTGACTACTTGTGCATCCACATCCTTTTAAACCAGTTATACCATATGAGTCCACCATACCTACCTATATGTGGTATTTCACCGCCACTCCAAGTAAATTTACATGTGCTACCTTTAAAACCTTCAGTTTTTGCAATACATAGCTCATGGGAAATTAGCTTAAAAACTATTGTGGTAAAGAATATGTTGCTTATGTATCTTATTTTTTATAAGTTGCTTGCTGAGCGGTAACCATGTTTCTGGGGACGCCATCAACTGTCACACTTTTGTTGAATATCATGTGAGTTGCTATGCATGTTCGTCTTGTCTGAAGGGTGATTTGCCATGGGTTGAATGGTTTGAGTATGCATATTGTTAGAGAAGAACATTGGGCCGCCAACCAAATCCATGTATCATGGTGGAAGTTTTAGCTTGGACATTAATCCTCAATCTCTTATGAGAATATGCTTAAGCATTAAAGAGGAGTCCATCATCTATTTTCTATGTTGTCCCGGTATGGATGTCCTCAAGTTGAGATCTATCAAAAACGAGAAATCAAATGTGATCTATCTCCTTGGACCTTTGTACAGGTGACATAGAGGTACCCCTTTGTGACACTTGGTTGAAACATATGTAATGCAATGATAATCCATGGAAATCCGAGCTAATTAGGACAAGGTGGGAGCACTATTGGTATTCGATGCATGAGGCTTGCAACTTATAGGATGTCTTATGCATAACACATATGAAGTACTACTACCGTTGACAAAATTGTTTCTATGTTTTCAAAATAAAAAGCTCTAGCACATGAGTAATCCCTGCTTCCCTCTGCGAAGGGCCATTCTTTTACTTTTATGTTGAGTCTCCACCTTCTTTCTTCAAAGCACCAACTATTGAGAGCATGATTGTCATTCTGAGTGTAATGTGCATTGTCCCAAAGTAGCATTGTCTTTTGCATGATTGTGATATCGCTTATTTTGAAATCATTGTATCTAGTCATCACTTAAACCTTGAAGGTGCCCCTACATTTATGTTTTGCTTCACTAAAGGGGGCAAGCTAGATATCAATTTATCATATTTGCACATCATGTTCATCGCAAATCTATTTGATGTTTCAGTATCATATTGTAAAACTTTCAGTTCTTTGTGATTTTCTCATGAGGCAACTTAATTACTACAGATTCATTATCTCAGTAAGCTTTTGTCATATGACTATGAAAAGTCCTATATGGTTAATAGCATGTCACCACTGAAATTATTCTTGTTATCATTTACCTACTCGAGGACGAGCACGAATTAAGCTTGGGGATGTTGATACGTCCAAAACGTATCTATAATTTCTGCTTGCTCCATGCCTCTTTTGGGTGATATTGCTATGATATTTATACACTTCCATACACTTTTGATCATATTTGGACTAACCTATTAACTCAGTGCACCCCAGTGCCAGTTTCTGTTTTCGGCTGTTTTTGTATTTCAGGTTTTCACATTACGAGAACTGCCAGGAAAAATCCATAAAAATTATATAAAAAATCAGCGTTCCAGAAACTACCGTGCGCCCGAAGGACAGCCGGGGGGCCACCAGGGCTCCAGGCGCCCTGGCGGCGCCCCCCCCCCCTGGGCCGCGCCGGGGGGGGCGCCTGGGCCCCCCGAGGCTCCTCCGATGCCCTCCTTTGGCATATATTTAAAGCGTCTCCCGAAACCCTCGAAACAGGAACTCTTTTTCGCGATCTCATCTCTGTTCCGCCGGCGCCGCCGCTTCCAAGATCGGGAGCACCAGGAGAACTCTTCCCGGCACCCTGCCGGAGGGGAGGATCACCACCGGGAGCTTCTCCACCACCATGGACGCCTCCCGGATGAGTTGTGAGTAGTCTCCCTTGGACCATGGGTCCATGACCAGTAGCTATGTGATGTTCTCCTCCCGTTCTTGTGCTTCACTAATTAGTCCTCGTGAGCTGCCCTACATGATCGAGGCACATATGTAATCCTTATGCTGTTGCTATGATGAGTTTGCTGGGATTCGATGGATTATGAGATAATGTTCAGATTGTGCTTGAGTAATATATTTGATCTACCTCTTTTATATTTATGTTCATAAGTAATTCTTGCATGTTCTCCGTTGTTATTTATTGCTTTGGCCAAGTAATAGGTAGTGACTCCAAGAGGGAACGTTATGCTCGATTGTGGGTTCATGCCCCTCGATGACTAGTTTGAGTGACAGAAACATGAGTCTAGGGGATGTGTTGTTGCCACAAGAGGGAAAACAACGGTGCTTGTGCCCGCGGGTGCAAGGATTGTTTACTTTACGCAAAGTTCTTTTAATGCAGTTGTATGTTGCTTTGAGTTTACACTATGGGTGGGGCTCGCAACTTAATACCAGCGAGATGTTCTGGATAGATATCTCAAGGTGGATGATTAGTAGTAGATATTGATGGATTTCGGTCTACTTACTTTGGCGTACCGCCCATGCTTTGAACCTCAACCTTTCTTGCAATGTAGTCAGCATTGGTTTGCGTTCGTGGTCCTGTCAATTGCCCAGCTGTAATTCGTTTACCTCACATAGCTGTTTTATCGTCTTTTGGGAGAGAGACATCACTAGTGAACATCATGAGACTCCGGTCCATATTACCATCATTGATCACATCCACTATTTACTTTTCGCTATTTACTTATTATTGCAATTATACCTATCACTATTATCACTTGCGTTTGATCCTTTGTAAACTACAAGGCCGGAGGGATTGACCACATCTCTGTACTCGTTGGGAGCAAAGTTATTTGTATCTGTGTGCAGGTCCACGTTGATTGCTAATATCTGGCGCCGTTAGCAGTTGACACCTTCTTGTTGAAACTGGGAGTCTCTGGGAAATCGATCCTTGGTATTACCAAGGGAAAACTTCTGCTACACTGCATCTCAAACCTTCCACTTGGGGTAACAAACGAGGGGTGAGAAGCCACCTAGCAGCGCACGGCGCGTGTGTGGGAGGAGAATGCTTGCTCGGGCATGCGTGAGAGCCGAAGTGTGCAACAAAAACCGAGCAAGGGCAAGTCACGAGCTTGAGCTCGCTGCCATGGTCGTCCGGGGCAGATGTGGCCTTGGCGCGATGGGATCCGGCTACCCGACTAATTGAACCGGAGAGAGAGATGGGGAGGAGCGGCTGCTCACCGAGGGCTCGATGAACACGAAGAAGAGGTCGGAGAGGCAGCGACGAAGGCGTACGGAGGCGCTGATCGGTGATGGTACTCGATCCCATGAAGAAGAAGTAGAGGCGTCGAGGAGGGAGCTCCGGTCCTCGAGGAAGAGAGCATAGACGAGGAAGACGGGGTCGATGGTCGTGGGACTCCGTGCTGGAGTAGACGGAGGCGAAGGAAAGGACCCTCACGCCAGAGATGAGCTCGGGTTCCTCTCGGCCATGTCAACGGCTATGGCGTGGAGAGGTCTCACCTGGCGGCGGAAAGGGAAGGAAAGGGGCGGAACGGAAGGAGGAGGAGGACTAGGGCACCGCTGCATGTTATATAGGGACATAGGGGACCTCTGTGACCGTCAAATCACTCGGGAGGTCGACGTGGCGTGGGTGGATGTCCTGCCGTACAGGAGGTAGAAGAAGAACAGAAGGGATCGGTGCAGATGGGCTATTTGGGCTGAAAGAGGTAAGTGAGGTGGCATGTGGCCCTGTGGGCTTGAACTTGCCAAGTGGTCGGCGGGAGGCTGGAGCTGGGCCTTGCTCTTTCTTTTCTTTTTTTTGATTTTCCTCAAGCAGAAAATAAAAATAAAAGCGCAAGGGGGACAAAGAGGGATATGAGGAATATAAAAATATTCCCAAGCTCCTGTGAATATACTCTTTTTTATAAAATTGTCCTGGGCATTTTTAGAGGAAGTAAAATAATTCAAGTTTGAAAATAATTCAAGCTTGAGCCATTTTAAAACCTAACCAAAACAATTCCAAAAGAGGTGAAGCTTTGCAAGGTGACTTAGGTCAAGGTAACAAGGATGTGGGGAGGAGATGAACATTTAGAAGAAGAGGTAAGTCACGTGCAAAAATACTTGAAGAAAGGAAAAGAAAAGAAGGAAAGAGAAGAAGTGGTGCAAGAAGAAGGAGGGGGTTTTAGCATGACCATGAACTTGCCACCACCATCACACAACAAGATCAAGGATCTCACTTAACAAGCTAGGACAAGGACCAACACAAGACAAGTAAAAGGATGCTATGTTGATCATGATGCAATGGTGATGATGAAGTAATGCATGAATGCAAAAGGAAAAAAATAAAATGACAATGCAATAACAATAAGAATGCATAATTGAAAAGGAACCCCCAAGGAAAGGACAAGGATCAAATGGTAAAATGTTTTATTGCCATATATGGAAGGTATCACATATGGGGTGTTACAAGGTTAGAGTAGCACCTCAATTCTCTTTATTTCGTCTCTATTGTAACACACAATCCTTAATTGTTTTTGAAATGCAGCCAAACAGGTCACAGGCTTCTACTTCAACAACAAATGCATGTACAGCTGCTGCACCACCAAGGAAGAGGCCATCTTCATCTACTAATGCACCACCAAGGAAGAGGCCATCTCCATCAACTACTGTTCCTACACCTGTTGCTCCTCCAAGGAGGTCTCCCGGGAAGAAAGCTACACATGCTGCCACTACACCTGCTGATCCTCCAAGGAGGTCTCCCAGGAAGAAAGCTACCACTGCTGGTACAGCCTCTACCTCTGCTGCAGGAAATAGGAGAACTTTTCAAGCTACAAGACAGAGTGGAAGAAAAAGGATTGTTTCATACAAGTTGAAAGAGTACTTCTATGCTTCTGGTAACTAGATTCCTTTGTCTTTGTTGGCTTGTGATGCCTTTCTGTTGGCTATGAGAACCAATGATGTCATTGTTGGCTTTGAACTAGATTTTGCCTTTGTTGGCTTTCAGAACCTATGATGCCTATGTTGGCTTTGAACTAGATTATGCCTTTGTTGGCTTTCAGAACCTATGATGCCTATGTTGGCTATGAACCTATGATGCCTATGTTGGCTTTGAACCTATGATGCATATGTTGGCTTCGAACCTATGTTGACTAAATGTTGAGTTTGTTGGTTGTGATGCTGGTGATTCTGGTTGTTTATTATGCTACATGGTGATCATGATGCTTACTATATTTCTAGGGTCCCTCGGCGTCGAAAAACCCACCAAAGTGAGTCTAGGGTCCTTCGACGTCGAAAAACTTACCAAAGTGAGTCTAGGGTCCCTCGGCGTCGAAAAACCCACCAAAGTGAGTCTAGGGTCCCTCCGCATCGAAAAACCCACCAAAGTGATTCTAGGGTCTCTCGACATCGACAAAACCACCCAAGTGAGTATAGGGTCTCTCGACATCGACAAAACCAACCAACAGCGTCAGATTCAGCATAATTGGAAGATCCATACATAACCATAACTAATAAGTACCATATTACACGATAGTGCTTAATGCTAAATAGGTACATTACATAACTCATTACATAACCATAATGATAGTACTCATCATCCCATAACCATGCTAGTGGTACTAATAAGCAGCATATTACATAACCATAATTCAAATATTATTGCATTCATCTAAGATGGCCTTGATTCCATTCATCTTCAGCTTTGTCCGCTCCACAACCTTCTCAAGCTCATTAATGTGGGCATACAACTTAATCTTCTCTTCAGCAAGCTTCAACTTCATGTTCCTAATGACATTGGCTTGAGCAATTATCAGATTCTTGAGCATGTCATACTTCGCCTGCAGCTTGCTCTCATCAGGTTTCTTCTGCTTCTGACCTCTCTGCATCTGAGCCCTCTACTCCTGGGCATCCAAGAGGCTGTTGACATCTACAACCAACCTCTCATAACTTGCATGCGGCTTGATCTTCTATTGTGTCAGATTGTGAACAGCAAATGAGTTTGACATATTGTCATCAATCTTGCTCCTCTTGCACTCTTCATACTTATTCCACAACTTGGTCAATGCATTCTCCATTGAGGTTGGCCAATATGGATCAACCCATTCAACTAGCCCATAGTTTCTTCCCTCCTGTAATGAGTGAAATAAACAGGTATGAGCTATATGACACAATGAGTTAAACAATTACGGTGCTCACAAATCCACATGCTATAAAGTAACAAGTCTCAGTCAGTGATCCCAACCCTATGCACATACTTGCATATAAACAATGACCTCACTAACCCACCACTATCACAGAAAAACATAACTAATTAACAACCTAACTAACAGGCCAGATCTGCTGACAACACTGTGCACATGCTCACATATAAACAATGACCTCACTAAGCAACTAACACACCAGATCTACTAACTATAAAATCAGTACTAAACAATGCCCAAATTAGCACAAATTTGACACATATCTTCACAGCACAAATAAGGAACCTCCTGCCAGTATGAATGCCCTGGAAAGCAACACGCCTCTGTGCCGGCAGGGAGTGTTCTTTGCACGAAACATCAGGTTCAATGCCCTCGAAATCGGCGTCATCCATGGTATCACGGATCTGCTTGTGCAAAGGAAAGGAAACAAAACTCCAAATCAAGCTCAATAGAAAAATCCCCAAATCGAAACCCTAACCCTAGCTTGAGCTCGAGCAACTCACCTTGATGATGCCCTCGTCTGAAGCTGAGTCGGCGTGCTGGTAGAAGTTCTCACTGTTATCGTCATCAGACCAGAACACCATGGCGACGCGGCGGCGACGACGGTCAGAGATGTGGGAGGGGGCGGCGCCGTCGAACGAGCGGGAGCAGAGAGAGGGAGAAGGTTGAGAGAGAGAAAGAGAGTGAGGGCTGGGGGTGGGACTGCACTGCTTCGGGGGTGTTTGACCCGAGCGGCTCGAACCGGTGCACGCGCGCTGTGTAACGTTGTCTAACGGCCGTGCCGTGTGAACAGTGCTGCCACATCGATGGATGCGGGCCCCCCATGTCATAGACGCACTTAAAACGGTCCAAACGAGCAATCATTGTTTTTGGAAAAAATATGGAAAAAATTAGTGCTTTTTGGCACAATTCTGTATATGTGTGGTTCCTGCAACCCTAGCCTAAAATGTCGATGTTTTTTGCAATTCACTCCCCTTAATTGATTGTAGCAGAAAACACGAAGTTGCCCAACAAACTCTATAGTATCCATTAGAAGTGAACAAAAAATAAAGACAATGGTACAGATATATGTTGTTGTGGCATCAGTATGTAGTAGCTGACCTAAAGATCCTCACTGACAACAATACGAAGTTCTCTTCCAGCACTTTCAATAGCCTTAGTTATCCTCTTGAGACCCTTTCATATAGTATGAAACAACAATTTTACTCAGGTCTTTTAAGAAAAGAAAGTACGCAAGTTATGGTAGTAGCAACAAATATCGCTTCACCAAGGGAGCTGACTAGAAATGTAGAGCTGGACTTGTATGTATCCCAAACAAAGGGCTCATAGACTCATCCTCAGAGCTAGACTCTATCCTTGTAAACAGTCAAAAACTTAAACCAATGTAGAAAAATAAATGAACAAAACATAAAAATAAAAATAATCTAGGGGTGAAGCGAATAGAAAAGGAGATCGTTGGCCTATATATGTTCCCTTGATAAAAATGATATGTGGCATGTCTAGCCGTCTAGGGGTGAAGCGGTTCCGTGGCCACGCCCGCGTGATACACATGAGATAGGAGGCGGTAGGAAGCCTAGTCTCGATGAAAAATGTCATAAAAACATTCGTGAAATAAAAAGATATTCACAAATTTTAAGGAAATGTTCACGAATGTGAAAATAATATTTGTCAATTTTAAAAAGGGAGAAATATCACAAGGAAAATATGAACATACACTAGACAGAAAATAAATAAAACAAAAAAACAAAAAAAACAGACAAAAAACCATATAGAAAAAGGAAAATCGTAGCGCAAAAAATGAAAAGGGAGATAATTGGCTATGTTCGCTTCATAAAAATGATCAAGTGGCACATCTAGGGGTGAAGCGGTTTCGTAGCCGGGCCCATGTGATATGCATGAGATAGGGGCGGTAGAAAGCCTAGCGTTGATGAAAGAAAATATCTCAAATTTGAAAAAAAAAAATGTTCATGAATGTGAAAATAATATATATTTTCAGTTCATAAAAGGGAGAGAATCAAAGGCAAAAGATGAACAAAATATAAATAAAACAATAAACAACTAAATGGGTCGGCCAGTAAATAGATAGACATTACAACGATAAATATTAAGGCTCATGTGTAGGCCCATTTATATCGATTCTGTGCTAGAACTTATACGTACTTAAGCCTCAAGCCACGCTACCATTCCCCTCTTTTCTCCGTCAGCGGCGGCCGGCGAGAGGGATACAGGACCAGTCTCCTTCGGTGAAGCTCATTGTCCTACTCCTTGGGTGGGGACCTCTTCCGAGCGAGGTGTGAGCTGAGTCTTTTCTGATTTGTGGTTTGGTCGCCTGAGTGCAACTCACTTCTATCTCTTGACCGCCATAGTAACTCAGTAAGGTGATCGAGGTGGACGCCAACGCGCAGGCGAATCATGAGGTGGAGCTCTGTAACCATGAGGACTTGTGGGTCAAGGTAGGGAGGTTCCTCCTATGAGTGGTGAGTTGATTTAACTCGTGTTGTGAGATTGATTAGTAATTGGGATTTGTGAACCCCCTCTGCAGCTAAGGATCGTGGGTTGCATTTTTATAACGACCAATACTATATGGGTCTTCCTCTATGGCGTCCATCTATGGGGTTGGTTTAAACAAATATGGGGAGTTATCTTTGTTATCAGTAGTAATATATATCGTCGAGAAAAGTTATTTATGTTAAATTCAAATTAAGTGATATAATAGAAGTTATCTTTCAATTATTTTTGTGAAGAAATCACAATTTATGTAGTGCACATGTACATATTTATGCGTATGTATGTTTATGTATAGTTTAGTTTCATAAAATATCATGTTAGAAGTTTCTAAAGTATAATGTCCAACTGATATCTTAATAGTGATTTCAAGTGTACTATTAGTTCTGCATATTCATAGAACATCTAGAGTATAAATGGTACAGTTTGCAAATGTGTTAGTTAGATTTGGTAATACGTTCATAATATGCATGATATTGAAATAGGCAAGTAACACCGACCACAGACGAGCGTAGACATATTGCCGATTAAGTTATGTTGATGTATAATTTATTTAGTTGGTATGCTTATCTAGATATTTAGTTTTATTGGTTCTAAAACTAGTAAAAATGTCTGTGCGTTGCACCGGGCGGTTAAAGTGACAGAACTTGCTTCATTCGTCTTTTATGACATTTTTATATCTAATTTAATAAATGTTCAACGTGGAAATTCCTTTTTCATTAAATCTTGATATTTTCATCAAAATATAACAACTTTTGCAGAATAGTTAATAAAATATGTAAATTGGAACATTTCTCTATAACATATTTTTATGTAAATAAATTATTTATGTTGTACATTTCGAATTGCTTTTCGTAACTAGTAGTGTTTTTGGGGGGTATTTTTAAGTTTTTATAAAAAAAATATGAACATGTTTTATAACCTATTTTTATGTTGTAATTTTAAAGATAATTGTTGTTTTTTTGGTTGGGAAGATTCGTTTTGTTTTTTGCACTGTTTGGATGTCATCAAACATAATCTTCTGTACGACCATATTAAAGCAATCTCGGTCCATGGGTAAATCATCATTTAGCATTCCTTGTAGTATTTTGAGAGAGAAGCTAATTGGATATGGCATTGAACTTTGGACCCATATTTTCCTGATGATGATGAATATTAAGAAAATTAGATAATAAACCATTAAGAAAATAAGATATTGTACAATTACACTTCTAATTTGGAGTGACTTACTCTAAAATATCGGTGTAATTGATTGATTTAATGAAGCTATAGAGTCCACCTGTTAACTCATGTAAGCTCATATTGGAAAGAATAGATATTAGTAATCTGTATTTATTTTCAAGAGATAATGGGATTTTTGGTTTTAATTTTTTTTATGCCATCCAGGTTTTCCAATATTTGAACATCATCGGGATCCCCCTTGGTGTCATCGTCACTTTCTTCAATGATTGTAGTCATTGTTGCAGTGTTTGTTTTCCAACATAATAGTATGCTGGCTAACTTAACCTAAAAGAAGAAATCATTTCGTGTGCAACACAAAAAAGTATTGGTATATTTTTTTTAAATAACATACTTTTTATTAAACAAAAAAGATTTATACATGTGTAATTGGATAGGATAGTGCACATCCGGTGAAATATTCCATAAATTTGACCATAAACAAACCACATGAAGAACTGTCTTTTTTAATTGGCTTATGTAATTGTTATGTAATCTTCCATTCAGTAAGATCAATGTCTTTCCAATCGTCGCTAACCAAGTTTTGACTTTTAAGAAGGTCCAAATGAAATTGTATTCCTTGTAGCTAACAACAATTCGTGGTTAGAAACAATAAACATTAAGAAAGTAAATTAGAATTGATGTTGTAACTAACCGTAATAGTGAGATCATTTCGGTTAAACTTCCAGCACAATGAGTCCAGTACTTGAATGTAACGGTTTTTTGTATTCACAATAGCTAAATACCAGTGTGTGTTGCCGGCATTTATTGGTAGTTCAATCTGTAACAAAGATAATTAGGAAATATAAAAATAAAAATGATTGAAACCTAGAACATGAAAATTAAGGATATGGATATACCATGTCATGCTTCATATACTTTTGGACAATTTTTGTCATAAAGTCACTACTTGTATGCCAAGGTTATCATGTTAGAAGTTTCTAAAGTATAATGTCCAACTGATATCTTAATAGTGAATTCTAGTGTACTATTAGTTCTGCATATTTATAGAACATCTGGAGTATAAATTGTACAGTTTGCAAATGTGTTAGTTAGATTCGGTAATACGTTCATAATATGCATGATATTGAAATAGGCAAGTTGTAACGCCCAAGATGCGACTATATCTCCTACGTGTCGAGGCACGACTTAGAGGCATAATCGCATTTTGGTATGATCGCAAGAAGGTTATCTTCACACATTCTCATGTACAAGATCAAAGGGGGAAAATACATAGTTGGCTTACAATCGTCACTTCACACAATGCGTAAATAAGTCATACATTCATCCAAGTACAATCATAGTCCGACTACGAACAAGTTCAAATGAAAAGAAGATAACCACCCACTATGCCCGATCGGCCCTAGTAGGAACCACTACTGATCGTCGGGAAACGTCACATACATACGCCCACGTTCCTCATCGAACTCCCACTTGAGTTCCTGGCCATCAACTGAATCGTACTCGGTTGTACCTGCACCTGTGTTTGTAGTAAACTATGAGTCACGAGGACTCAGCAATCCCATTCCCGGGTATCAAAACTATTAAAGCCTTTGGGTAAGGAGAAAGTGTATAAGTGGTTGTTGCAAGCACTAAGCGTAGATGAGGTGGCTAGCTTACGTGTCATCAGAGCAAGAAGAGAAGTGAAAGCCATCGGTCATGAAATAAATCATGATCACTAGATGATCATGTCTACCTACGAGTCATCCATAACCCAGATGTGTTCTCTTCCCGAACTCCCTCGAAAAGAGACCATCACGGCTACTCACACGGTAGTGTATTATGTTTGAGGTATTGTGTCAAGTTGTCTACAACTGGATATTAACAAATTCCCATCCGCCACATAACCGCAGGCACGGCTTTCGAAAGATCATAACCCTGCAGGGGTGTTCCTACTTAGCCCATCACAAGCTCTCACGATCAACAGAGGTTAAAACCCCTTATCCTAGGGACTACACGATCAATCTCGGAATCCTGGTGTAAAAGATATATTAACAATGGTAAAACAAGTCTAGCAAGACCTCCCGACGTGCCAACACCCTGATAGGAGCCGCGCGTATCTCGTCTCAGGCCACGATCGGATTGGCTAGGTTTCCGGCTGGCACACCCGTTGGTGGCCCCGGCTACTACCATTTTGGACCAACACTCATGAGGAGCACTGGCCCGGGTTGTTAATTAAGGCCTCGGGGTAGCTAGTCCCGATGCAAATTTTAGTTGTTATTAGGAAAATGGTAGAATCAAGGTTGGGCCTTGCTGGAGGAGTTTTATTCAAAGCTAACTATCAAGGGGTCCCCATATACCCAACCGCGTTAGGAACGCAAAATCAAGGAACATAACACCGATTTATCAGTTCTTAAGGCGGCATTAGTGGAACAAAACACCGAGCAAAAGGCCAAGCCTTCCACCCATTGCCAAGTATATAAGGTGCATTAATGTAATAATAGATATTGTGTTATTCCCAAAACCCAATCCACATGGAGCAAACTTCATCTTCACCTGCAACTAGCAACGCTATAAGAGGGGGCTTGAGCAAAAGCGTAACTTAGCCAAATAGCGGTTTGCTAGGTGGGTAGTTAGAGGTTTCATGGCAAAGTGGGGGCTGACATGCAAAAGGATAGGTATCGTCATAAGCAATAGAGCGAGGCATCTAGCATAGCAACAATAGAGGTGATATCAAGGAATGGTCATCTTGCCTGGTAAGTCGGCAATGTACTCGGGACCTTGCTCTTCATACTCGTACTCAGCGGCTGTCTCGACCTCGGAATCGAACTCCTCTCCCAATACTACCCAACATAACAAGAATCCAAATAAACACAGTTGACAAGACAAGAACACATGCTATGCAAGAGAGATGCAAGTATGATACTCAGAGCTACAGGTATGAAGGGAGGTGAAGTCGGGAAGGACATGAGAAGACATGATGGATGTGGGCAAGATCTTGGAAAACCAAGCATGCCACTGGATAGATTGAAAGATTTCGGTCGAAATCGATAGAAAGATCATTGGAATCGGATGCACAGTTTGCAAATGGCAAGCAAAACAAGATGCAATGCAAAACTGAAGTTAACAGCAACATGGCAACTTTGGAGCAAAGTTTAATTATGCTACAGCACCCAAACATGAAGACAAAAGGCATGTATGTGAAGTAGACCTAATTCTTAACAAGTATGAACTCATATCACACCCAAAAACTTACTGGAACACAATCAAACAAGCATGGCAAGATTCAATAAGTTAACAGATTTCTCAAACTTTGTGAAATTTTACTGGGCATGCAACCAGGAACATTTTGTAGCTGCCTTTGGAGACACATAATAGCAAGCAAAACAATTATAACAAGCATGAAATTCACATGAGCATGAAGAAGACGTATTATACTTCCAATTCATCCAAAGAAACAATTCATTACATGCAAGGGTTTCTTAACACGAGCTTTGCCAAATTGAATGTTCTGTTAACAGGCTGACAGTTTAGATTTCAAGCATTTTGAGAGCAAGACAACAACAAGCTAGAACAGGGCATATGTGCAAACAAAGGCATGGATTGATAGAAAAAAACATGCACATCAAGACATGCTCACTAGTTATTCCAAAACATGCATGGAAAAGATTGTGGCCTCAAGTTTACATGGCAACATGTTATAACAGATTTCAGACTGGCAGTTTTTCACTAAGTATAAAAACAGCAACATTGACATGGCATGTTTACAAGCTTTTTCAAGTCACCACAGAGCATATCATGGAAAACCAAATACACCACTTCAAAGATAACATGATTATGCTCCTAAAACATGTTGACATGTGGCTCAAAAGAAAATCACACAAAATACTAAGAAAAAGACAAATCATCAAGTTATAACAATTTAAGCAACTTAACAGCCACAAGCACTTTTGCAACAGGGTTAAACATGGCATAATGCAACCTAACATGTATGCAAATGCATCCATCATAAAGAGCATCACAATACGGACATTTTGACATATCATACACTCCATTTGGACCAACATGCACAAAGTTACGACCTCACGAACATGCTAACATATTGTTAACAGACAACTAGTGCTGAAACAGTAACATCACATAGTAGTTTGGCAAGGAAGATTAAGACATCTAGATGAACCCTAACATGCACAAAACTGATGCCAACACATAGAGCACTTCGAGACGAACATTTCCATATATCATATGCGCAAAACGGAGCTACGGGCATGGAGATACGACATGATGAATAGGGAAACAAAATATAAGAATCTCGGGACTTAGTGGAATTTTACCCTCCGAAAATGGACGGGACGGTGCAGGACGAGGAGATCCGGGCGTGGATGCACGTTTGGTTCGGCGTACGGGTGGATCTCGTCCACCCCATCTAGATCTAGATCTGGCCGGAGACAATGGTGACCGGTGCCGGCGGTGGTGGCGACAAGGCCGGCGGCGGCGAGGAGGCGACCGGCGGGCGGCGCGGGGCCGGTCGGAGCGGCGAGACGGCGGCGGTGGACGCGGGGCCCGGGGAGGTGGCCGGCGCGGGGCCGTAGCGGCGGACGGCGGTGGTGAAGGGCGCGGTGTGGTCGGCACCGGCAGTGAGGCGGGGTGCCGGAGGCGCGGCGGCGCGGGCAACCGGTGGCGGCGGAGCCCGGGTCGCGGCGGCGGCGGGGCGTGGCCCGATGCGGTGGTGGCTGCGCGGGCCGGGAGGGCCGGCTTCGGGCCGCGCGGGCCCGGTCGGCGTGGAAGTGGGCGCGGGTCCGGCGGGACAGGCGGACGCGTCTGGCGGTGTACGGACACGTCCGGCGGCGCGGGGACGGATGGACTAGGGTTTTGCATGTGATTTGGACGGGAGAGGCTATTTTATAGGTAGAGGGAGCTAGGAGAGTCTAAATGAGGTGCGGTGTTTGCCCATACGATCGTGATCCAACGACCGAGAGCATGGAGGTGGTTAGAATGGGCTAGTGGGCTGTTGTGGAGGGTTGCTGGGCCAAAAGAGATTGGGCTTCCGGCGGTTAACGCAGTTAACCGTTGGAGTATCAAACGACCTCCAAACGTGACGAAACTTCACAAGCCGTCTACCCACACTATAACAACACCGCACGTCAACTTTCACCCCATTCCGAGAACGTTTTTCGGGCACTTACAAAAGGAGGATTCGGAGGCACCACGGGCACGTGTGTGAGTGTCGGAACTCGAAACGGACAACGGAGAGAAACGAACATGACCCGGTGCAAGTGACAACACGAATGCAATGCAATGCAGATGATGACATGACATGGTGATATGCAACACACGCTTAAAGCAAAAACGCAGAAACCCAAAATGAAGGAGGAGCCTAGAATGGAATTGATTAAGTCAACGATGAATATATTGCCATAAATGGAATTGTTACATCTAGGGCGTTACAAACTCTCCTCCACTACGAAAATATCTCGTCCCGAGATCTAGGACTGAAAGAACTCCGGATATTCGGAACGGAGGTGATCCTCGGGTTCCCACGTAGCTTCTCGATCGGTATGGTGTGACCACTTCACTTTTAGGAACTTGATTGATTTGTCGCGAGTCTTGCGCTCGGTCTCTTCAAGGATGGCAACGGGGTGCTCATGATAAGACAAGTCGGCTTGAAGGTCAATTTCTTCCAAACCGACAGTGCGCTCGGGCATCTTGAAGCACTTGCGGAGTTGTGACACATGAAACACGCCATGCACATTGGAGAAGTTTGGAGGAAGCTCAAGTTGGTAGGCTAGGTCGCCTCTTTTTCCAACAATCTTGAAAGGACCCACGTATCTTGGAGCTAGCTTGCCCTTGATACCGAACCTCTATGTGCCCTTCATAGGAGAAACACGGAGATACACATGATCACCAATGTCGAAAGCTAAGTCACGATGCTTGCCGTCATAGTAGCTCTTTTGGCGCGATTGCGCGGTCTTGAGATTCTCACGTATGACTTTGCACATTTCTTCGGTCTCTGAGATCAAATCGTTGCCAAGGAGTTGACGTTCACCAGTCTCAGACCAGTTGAGAGGGGTACGGCACTTTCTGCCATAGAGAATTTCAAATGGTGCTTTGCCTGAACTTGCTTGGAAGCTGTTGTTGTAGGAGAACTCGGTAAATGGAAGACAATCTTCCCATTTCATACTGAAGGAGATTACACATGCCCTGAGCATATCTTCAAGAATTTGGTTCACCCTCTCGACTTGACCACTTGTCTGGGGATGGAAAGTTGTGCTGAAGCGAATCTTGGTACCCATAGCTGACTGGAAGGAATCCCAGAATTTGGAAGTGAACAAGCTTCCACAATCTGAGGAGATTACTTGAGGGATACCATGCAAAGAGACAATTCTAGAGGTGTACAGCTCTGTCAGTTGTGCTGCGTTGATGGATTCCTTGACTGGAAGAAAATGAGCCACTTTTGTGAGCTTATCAATAACCACAAAGATAGCGTCATTCCCTCGCTTCGACTTGGGGAAGCCGGTGACGAAATCAATCTCAATGTGATCGAGTTTCCACTCGGGGATAGGCAAAGGTTGGAGAAGTCCGGCTCGACGTTGATGCTCTACTTTGACTCTGCGGCAGACATCACACTCGTTCACGAACTGAGCAATTTCTCTTTCCATGCGAGACCACCAATAGGATTGCTTGAGGTCATGATACATCTTGGAGCTGTCTGGATGTATCGAGAGAAGCGAATTATGAGCCTCGTTCATTATGACCTTCTGTAGGTCACCTTTAGGAACCACAATCCGGTCCTGAAAGAATAAGGTGTCCTTGTCATCAATGTGGTAGCACTTGTACTTTGGAGTACCTTTGGCAATACCATGCTTCACTTTCTTCACCATAGCATCAAGAAGTTGAGATTCATGGATTTGATCTTCCAAGGTAGGAGTGACTTGAAGGTTGGCAAGAAATCCTTGCGGAACAATTTGAAGGTTGAGTTTCCAGAATGCTTCACAGAGATCCGGTTGGAACGGTTTGAGGATGAGACTGTTGCAATAAGCCTTTCTGCTCAAGGCATCTGCAATCACGTCGGCCTTGCCAGGAGTGTACTCAATGCTTGGGTTTTACTCTTGAATCATTCCGACCCAACGAGTCTGACGGAGGTTGAGGTTTGGTTGTATGAAGATATACTTCAAACTCTTGTGATCGGTGAAGATGTCAACCTGTCTGCCCAACAAGAGGTGTCTCCATGTGGTCAAGGCGTGGACAACTGCCTCCAACTCAAGATCGTGAGTGGGGTAGTTCTTCTCATTTGGCTTGAGCTGCCGAGAAGTGTAGGCCAGTATCTTCTTCTCTTGCATAAGGACACCACCCAGACCTTGCAAAGAGGCATCACAAAACACTTTGTATGGTTTGGATTCATCAGGAGGAGTCAGAACTGGAGCTGAGACAAGCTTCTCTTTCAGTGTATTGAATGCCACATCACACTCAGGAGTCCAAGAATACTTGACATTCTTCTGCAACAGGTTAGACAAAGGCTTGGCAATCTTGGAGAAGTTCTCGATGAACCTTCTGCAAGAGCTTGCAAGCCCGAGGAAGCTTCAGAGTTGCTTGACATTTTGAGGAGGTTCCCACTTAACAATAGCTTCAACCTTCTCGGGGTTAACTGAAATGCCCTTGGCAGAGATAATGTGACCCAGATACATAACTTCATCAAGCCAGAATTCACACTTTGAGAATTTTGCATAAAAGCGGTGCTCTCTGAGCCTGTCAAGGACCAAACGGAGGTGCTTGGCATGGTCTTCTTTAGTCTTGGAGAATACCAGAATATCATCAAGATAGACGAGGACGAACTCATTGGTGTAGGGGTTGAATATGAAATGCATCATCCGAGAGAAGGTAGGAGGTGCATTTGCAAGCCCGAAGGACATGACTGTGTACTCGTAGGAGCCATAACTTGTCCTGAATGCGGTCTTGGGAATATCTTCTTCACGGATACGAATTTGATGGTAGCCCATTCGGAGATCAAGCTTCGAGAAAACCTTGGCTCCTTTGAGCTGCTCGAACAGTTCATTGATGTTGGGGAGAGGGTACTTATTCTTAATTGTCTTCTTGTTCAATGGCCGGTAATCAACGCAAAGCCGTTCCGTGCCATCCTTCTTCTTGACAAAAAGAACACCACAGCCCCAAGGAGAAGAACTTGGTCTGATCAGACCCAAGCGTTCTTGCTCGTCGAGTTGCTTCTTCAACTCCTTCAACTCTTTAGGAGAAAGCTTGTACAGACGCCGACAGGCTGGCTCTGTGCCAGGTTCAAGTTCAATAACGAATTCAATTGGACGGTTGGGAAGCATCCCTGGCAATTCTTCAGGAAATACATCTTCATATTCACAAACCACCGGAATGTGGGATATGGCATTAATCTCGCCCTTGTCTTTGAGAGAGAATAGCCTTATTGTGTTATCTCGAGCTGCGAAGATAATCACGTCTTTGGAAGTATGAGTAAGATTGACCTCCTTATTTGCACAATCAAGAAGAGCATCGTGCTTCGAGAGCCAATCCATTCCAAGAATAAGATCAATTTCCGAATTGCCGAGAACAACTGGGGAAGCTAGAAATTTATAATCACCTATCTTGATGGAGACATCCGGAACCATTAAGCGAGAATTCATCATCAGACCCGGAGAAGCAATTGTCAATGGTCTAGGCAACTGGTCCAGGAAGAAATCATGCTTCGCCACAAATGGTTTTGATATGAAAGAATGTGATGCACCAGAATCGAATAACACTTTAGCAAGAAAAGAGTTAACTGGAAGAGTACTTATGATCACTTGAGAAGAATCTTCTGCTTGTGCTGCATTGACCAAGTTAACTCTCGCCGTCTTGGGACTGTGCTTGACAATGGTGTTGCTTGACGACTTGATAGGAGGAGGTGGCGGAAGGCGCCTCTGGTTGGTGCACTTGTTGGAGTAGTGGCCCTTTAGACCACATTTGTAGCAAGTGACCTCTAAAGCTGGGCGAGGAGGAGGAGCACTTGACCTTGAAGCCCAAGGCTGAAACTTGTTCTGGTTGCTTGGGTTGGATGGGTGGGAATATCCACGACCACTTGAGTGCTTGTTCTGACTTGGAGGATGGAAAACTGAAGGTGGCGAAAGCCAGAACTTCTGCTGCTTAGCAACCACTTGTGAGGAGGAAGAGGAGCTGACTACATCTCTGATTCTTTTCTTTGAAGCCTCACACTTGAGCTGGGTAGCTTCTTGCTTGAGAGCCATGTTGTAGAATTGATCAAATTCAGCTGGCTCGAAGAGAGTGGGAGCAAGCTGGAGTTCATCTTTCAGACCACCTCGAAATTGGTAGATCTTGCTCTTTGCATCGGGAATGTCTTGCTTAGCATAACGGGCCAGATTCTGGAACTTGACATTGTACTGGTAGACAGACATGTTGCCTTGCTTCAGATTGCAGAATTGCTCGCGCATGCCTTCAATGACACTGGTAGGGATGTGATGAGAACGAAAATCGCGGCAGAAGTCAATCCAAGAGATCTCATGACATGCTCTAGAGTCTTTGTACTGTTGCCACCAATCTGCAGCTTGGTCTTTGAGTTGGAATGCGGCAAACTTGACATAATCCACTGGGTTGACATTACTGCACTCTAAATGCTTGTTGATGTCAGTGAGCCAATCCTCAGCATCGAGCGGATCAACACAGTAGCTGAAGGACTTGGGCTGATTTGCCCGGAATTGGTTCAGAGTAGCCGAATGAGGCTGGTTGTTGAAGTTAGCTTGGCCTTGATTCCCTTGATTTTTCTGGTTGTTCTGAATAGTTTGAAAAGCTTGCATCATCTGGAGCATCATTTGAGTATTGGCGGTGGTGGCTTGCATCACAACCCGCCATGCCTCAGGCGGAGGAGGAGGAGATGGTGGAGTTTCATCATCAACCTCCAGGTTCTGGTTGGGAACTTTTTTAGGTGCCATTGATGACCCACAAGTATAGGGGATCTATCGTAGTCCTTTCGATAAGTAAGAGTGTCGAACCCAACGAGGAGCAGAAGGAAATGATAGGCAGTTTTCAGTAGGGTATTTTCTGTAAGCACTGAAATTATAGGTAACAGATAGTTTTGTGATAAGATAATTGATAGCAAGTGACAAACGATAAAAGTAAATAAGGTGCAGCAAGGTGGCCCAATCCTTTTTGTAGCAAAGGACAAGCCTGGACAAACTCTTATATAAAGTAAAGCGCTCCCGAGGACACATGGGAATTATCGTCAAGCTAGTTTTCATCACGATCGTCTGATTCGCGTTCGGTACTTTGATAATTTGGTATGTTGGTGGACCGGTGCTTGGGTGCTGCCCTTACTTGGACAATCCTCCCACTTATGATTAACCTCTAATGCAAGCATCCGCAACTACAAAAGAAGTATTAAGGTAAACCTAACCATAGCCTGAAACATATGGATCCAAATCAGCCCCTTACGAAGCAACGCATAAACTAGGGTTTAAGCTTCTGTCACTCTAGCAACCCATCATCTACTTATTACTTCCCAATGCCTTCCTCTAGGCCCAAATAATGGTGAAGTGTCATGTAGTCGACGTTCACATGACACCACTAGAGGAGAGACAACATACATCTCATCAAAATATCGAACGAAGACCAAATTCACATGACTACTAATAGCAAGACTTCTCACATGTCCTGAGGAACAAAAGTAACTACTCACAAGACATAATATTGTTCATGATCAGAGGGGTATTAATATGCATAATGGATCTGAACATATGATCTTCCACCAAATAAACCAACTAGCATCAACTACAAGGAGTAATCAACACTACTAGCAACCCACGGGTACCAATCTGAGGTTTGGGTACAAAGATTGGATACAAGAGATGAACTAGGGTTTGAGAGGAGATGCTGCTGGTGAAGATGTTGATGAAGATATCCCTCCCCAAGATGGGAGAGTTGTTGGTGATGACGGCGGTGACGATTTCCCCCTCTCGGGGGGAAGTATCCCCGAGAGAACAGCTCTGCCAGAGCCCTAGATTGGTTTCCGCCTCGGTTCCGCCTCGAGATGGCGGCGTCTGGTCCCGAAAGCCTCCTTGTGATTTTTTTCCAGGTCAAAACACCTCATATAGGAGAAGATGAGCATCGGGGGCCTGCCAGCTGGCCCACGAGGCAGGGGGCGCGCCCCCACCCTCGTGGACAGCCGGTGGCCCCCCTCTTGGGTTTCTTTCGCCAGATATTTTTTATATTTTCCGAAACGATGTTGTGTTGAGTTTCAGGGATTTTGGAGTTGTGCAGAATAGGTTTCCAGAGTTTGCTCCTTTTCCAGCCCAGAATTCCAGCTATCGGCATTCTCCCTCTTCATGTAAACCTTGTAAAATAAGAGAGAAAAGGCATAAGTATTGTGACAAAACATGTATGAACAGCCCATAATGCAATAAATGTAAACATATAAGCTTGATGCAAAATGGACGTATCAACTCCCCCAAGCTTAGACCTCGCTTGTCCTCAAGCAAAGGCCGATATCGAAAAATATGTCCACATGTTTAGAGATAGAGGAGTCGATAAAACAAAATACGGACATGAGGGCATCATGATCATTCTCATAACAGCAACTTATATAAATATAGTCATATGATTCTTATGCTAAAGTAACAATTCATCCACAATATCAAGTATGAATCATAAACTTCATTGGAAACTAACAAACTTTGATCTCGGTCATTGAAGCAATTGCAATTTATCACAATATCGGAAAGAGTCAATATAAGAGCTTTTCAGCAAGCCTGCATACTCAACTATCATATAGTCTTTCACAATTGCTCACACTCACGCAATACTTATGTTTATGGAGTTTTAATTGGACACAGAGAAAGATAGGGGATTATGGTGTTGCCTCCCAACCTTTTACCTCGAGGGTAATGTCAACAGTAATAGATCATGAAGACTTACATCCAAGTGGGTATATATGTCAGGATCTTTCCAACACAATGTGCTTGCCAAAGGATGAAATGTAAAAAGGAAAGGTGGATTTCACCTTGACACTTATAAGACAAGAATAATAGATAGGCCCTTCGCAGAGGGAAGCAGAGGTTGTCATGTGTTTTTATGGTTGGATGCACAAAGTCTTAGCATAGAAGAACTTCGCTTTATATTGCCACTTGTGATACGGACCTTTATTACGCAGTCTGTCGCTTTTATTACTTCCATATCACAAGATCGTGTAAAGCTAATTTCTCCCACACTAATAAATCATACATGTTTTAGCGGGTTTGCAACATGACAACTTACTTGGAAGGATCTTTCTCAATCCATAGGTAGGTATAGTGGACACTCATGGCAAAACTGGGTTTAAGGATATATGGAAGCACAAGTAGTATCTCTACTTAGTGCGAGGAGTTTTGGCTAGCATGAGGGGGAAAGGCAAGCTCAACATGTTGGATGATCCATGACAATATACTTTATTTCGGATATAAGAAGACATAACCCATTATGTTGTCTTCCTTGTCCAACATCAACTCTTTAGCATGTCATACTTTAATGAGTGCTCACAATCATAAAAGATGTCCAAGATAGTATATTTGTATGTGAAGCCTCTTCTCTTTTTATTACTTCCTATTAATTGCAACGATGACCAAACTATGTTTGTCACCTCCCAACAGCTTTTATTTATCATACTCTTGTATGTGAAGTCATTACTTCCCACAAGATCAATATGATCTCTTTGATACTCTTTATGTTTTCTTTCTTTTATCATGACCCAAGTGAGGAAATCAAGCCCTTAACTCAACACTAATCTTTATTATATAGCTCACGGACTCGATTTCAAAGGATAAAGCTCACAAAGCTAAAGCTCACAACTAGATCATGCTAACTTTATTCTACTAGATCAAGATACTACCAAAAGGATCGAACTAAGTAAAACAGTAAAGATAGGAGTGATGGTGATACGATACCGGGGTCACTCCCCCAAGCTTGGCAGTTGCCAAGGGGAGTGCCCATACCCATGTGATTATGTATCCTTCTTCGGGGGTGGTGGTGATGGCTTCTTCCTCAGCTTACGCTTAAGGGCAGAATTTTGCTCCTTTAGATCATTGATCTCTTGCTCAAGATATAATATCTTCTTGCATAGTGCCTGCTTGTTCTCCTTCAAGAGGTTAAAAGGGATAAATTCGATCTTAGGTTTCTTTACTCTGTCTAAGAGGCTTGAATTTTTGAACTCCACGTGCATGTCTCCAGGTTGAGGTAGTGGGACTTCGTCTTCATCTGAGCTAGTCCAGTCCTTCTTCTTTGCGTCATGATCTTCTTCTTCTTCCGTAGTCCAACCATAATGCCCCCAATCCCCATAGACTTTAGGATAAGCAAGGGAATCAGCCACATAGCTTTCTCCTTCTGAATCCTGGGAAGACATGCTGCATTATCTGTGACAGGAACAGCTCAAAACAAGAACAGAGGATTTCTGCGTGATACAGAGGTCCAAACCTTTGGGAGTATATATAATGAATTATTACCGACAAAAAGGAGTAACCCACAAGAAAACGGAGTCCAGGGGACACACGGGGTGCCCACGAGGCAGGGGGGCGCGCCATCCACCCTCGTGGAGGCCTCGTGTCTCCTCCGGACTGCGGTTTATTTTTCTATTTTTCTAAATATTCCAAAATAGAGAAAATTTGCCTTTAGAACTGTTTTGGAGTCGGTTTACTTACCGTATCACGTACCTCTTCCTTTTCGGAGGCTGAATAGTTCTGGAAAGTGTCCCTTATGTATTCCTCCGAGGTTACGGTTTCAATAACATTAGTTTCAACATTTATAGGATTACCTGAGATGTAATGTTTGATTCTTTGACCGTTCACCACCTTCGGATTTGTGCCTTCGAAGTTTTTGATTTTTATGGCACCGGAACGATAGACCTCCTCGATAACGTAAGGTCCTTCCCACTTGGAGAGAAGTTTTCCTGCAAAAAATCTTAAACGACAGTTGAATAGCAAGACATAATCCCCTACGTTAAACTCAAGTTTTTGCATCCTTTTGTCATGCCATCTTTTAACTTTTTTCTTTAAACAGCTTGGCATTCTCATAGGCCTGGGTTCTCCACTCATCAAGGCAGCTAATGTCAAATAACCTCTTCTCACCGGCAAGTTTGAAATCATAGTTGAGCTCTTTAATAGCCCAATATGCCTTATGTTCTAGCTCAAGAGGTAAGTGACAAGCTTTTCCATATACCATCTTATATGGAGACATGCCCATAGGATTTTTGTATGCAGTTCTATAGGCCCATAATGCATCATCTAGTTTCTTGGACCAATTCTTCCTAGACCTATGAACTGTCTTTTGCAAGATTAATTTCAACTCCCTATTACTTAATTCTACTTGAACACGAAGGTGCCGTACGTTCGGTGCTTGATCGGTTGGATCGCGAAGACGTTCGACTACATCAACCGCGTCACTAGACGCTTCCGCTTTCGGTCTACGAGGGTACGTAGACACACTCTCCCCTCTCGTTGCTATGCATCTAGTAGATAGATCTTGTGTGATCGTAGGAAAAATTTGAAATACTACGTTCCCCAACAGTGGCATCATGAGCCAGGTTTATGCGTAGATGATATGCACGAGTAGAACACAATGAGTTGTGGGCGATAATAGTCATACTGCTTACCAGCATGTCATACTTTGATTCGGCGGTATTATGAGATGAAGCGGCCCGGATCGACATTACGCGTACGCTTACGCGAGAATGGTTTCACCGTTACGAGCACTCGTTGCTTAAAGGTGACTGGCAGGTGTTTGTCTCTCTCACTTTAGCTGAATCGAGTGTGGCTACTCCCGGTCCTTGTGAAGGTTAAAACAGCACATACTTAACGAAAAAACGTTGTGCTTTTGTATGAGTAGGTAAGAACGGTTCTTGCTAAGCCTGTAGCAGCCACGTAAAACTTGCAAAAACAAAGTAGAGGACGTTTAACTTGTTTTTGCAGGGCATGCTGTGATGTGATATGGTCAAGACATGATGAGTTATACGTTATTGTATGAGATGATCATGTTTTGTAAAGTTATCGGCAACTGGCAGGAGCCATATGGTTGTCGCTTTATTGTATGAAATACAATCGCCATGTAATTACTTTACTTTATCACTAAGCGGTAGCGATAGTCGTGGAAGCAATAGTTGGCGAGACGACAACAATGCTACGATGGAGATCAAGGTGTCGCACCGGTGACGATGGATATCATGACGATGCTTTGGAGATGGAGATCAAAAACACAAGATGATGATGGCCATATCATGCCACATATTTTGATTGCACGTGATGTTTATCTTATTTTGCTTAGTACGACGGTAGCATTATAAGATGATCCCTTACAAAATTTCAAGGTACAAGTGTTCTCCCTGAGTATGCACCATTGCGAAAGTTCGTCGTGCCGAGACACCACGTGATGATCGGGTGTGATAAGCTCTACGTTCACATACAATGGGTGCAAGCCAGTTTTGCACACGCAGAGTACTCAGGTTAAACTTGACGAGCCTAGCATGTACAGACATGGCCTCGGAACACTGGAGACCGAAAGGTCGAGCGTGAATCATATAGTAGATATGATCAACATAATATGTTCACCGTTGAAAACTACTCCATCTCACGTGATGATCGGACATGGTTTAGTTGATTTGGATCACGTGATCATTTAGATGACTAGAGGGATGTCTATCTAAGTGGGAGTTCTTTAGTAATATGATTAATTGAACTTTAATTTATCATGAACTTCGTCCTGGTAGTATTAGCATATATATGTTGTAGATCAATAGCTCGCGATGCAGCTCCCCGTTTATTTTTTATATGTTCCTAGAGAAATATAAGTTGAAAGATGATAGTAGCAATGATGCAGACTTGTTCCGTGATCTGAGGATTTTCCTCATTGCTGCACCCAAGTATTATGTCCTTGATGCACCGCTAAGTGAAAGATCTATTGCAGGAGCAGATGCAAATGTTATGAACATTTGGCAAAGCTCAGTACGATGTCTACTTAATAGTTTAGTGCGCCATGCTTTGCGGCTTAGAACCAGGACTTCAAAAAAAAATTGAACGCCACGAAGCATATAATATGTTCCAAGAGTTGAAATTAGTATTTCATACTCATGCCCGTGTCGAGAGGTATGAGACCTCTGGGAGTACTTTGCCTACAAGATGGAGGAGAATAGCTCAACCAGTGAGCATGTGCTCAAATTGTCTGGGTACTACAATTGCTTGAATCAAGTGGGAGTTAATCTTCCAGATAATATAGTAATTGACAAAGTTCTCTAGTCACTATCACCAAGTTAGTAGAACTTCGTGATGAACTATAATATGCAAGGGATGACAAAAATAATTCACGAGCTCTTCATGATGCTGAAATCGGCAAAGGTAGAAATCAAGAAAGAGCATCAAGTGTTGATGGTTAAAAAGACCACTTGTTTCAAGTAAAGGGCAAAGGGATAGAAGAGGAACTTCAAGAAGAATGACAAGCAAGTTGTCACTCCCGTGAAGAAACCCAAAGCTAAACTCAAGCCTGAAACTAAGTGCTTCTACTGCAAAGGAAATGGTCACTGAAAGTGGAAATGCCCGAGATCCTTGGCGGATAAGAAGGATGGCAAAGTGAACAAAGGTATATTTGATATACAGATTATTGATGTGTACTTTACTAGTGTTCATAGCAACCCCTGGGTATTTGATACCGGTTCAGTTGCTAAAATTAGTAACTCAAAACGAGAGTTGCAGAATGAACAGAGACTAGTTAAAGGTGAAGTGATGATGTGTGTTGGAAGTGGTTCCAAGATTGATATGATCATCATCGCACACTCCCTATACTTTCGGGATTAGTGTAGAACCTAAATAAATGTTATTTGGCATTTGCGTTGAGCATGAATATGATTTGATCATGTTTATTGCAATACGGTTATTCATTTAAAGTCATAGAATCATTGTTGTTCTGTTTACATGAATAAAACTTTCGATGGTCATACACCCAATGAAAATAGTTTATTGGATCTCGATCGTAGTGATACACATATTCATAATATTGAAGCCAAAAGATGCATTGATAATGATAGTGTAACTTATTTGTGGCACTGCCGTTTGGGTCATATTGGTGTAAAGCGCATGAAGAAACTCCATGGTGATGGGCTTTTGGAATCACTTGATTATGAATCACTTAGTGCTTGCAAACCATCCTCATGGGCACAATGACTAAAACTCCGTTCTCCGGAACAACGGAGCGAGCAACTGATTTGTTGGAAATCATACATACTGATGTATGTGGACCGATGAGTGTTGAGACTCGCGGCGGGTATCATTATTTTCTAACATTCACTGATGATTTGAGCAGATATGGGTATATTTGTGTGACGCCCGGATAATTAAGATACTGTGAACCTTTGCTAATGATGCCATGTCACCACGATTACTGTGGCTAATCTCGTGTTAACTCAGATCGATTCAAAATTAAAATTGAAAATAAAGTCAAATAATAAAAAAATCAAAATATTAAACTAAAATGTTCGGAGTTTGCAAATAAATGCTTAGGTGTTTATGGTGAGGGATCCATGCTTTTATAAATAACCTAAATACTTAAAATGAATTAAAACAGAAAAGAAAATAAATAAAAGAAAGAAAATACAAAAGATAAAAACAAACTAACTAAAAAACAAAAACAAAGGGAAACACCCCTCCCATTGGGCTCAGGCCCAGCAGGCCACCGGCCCAACCGGACCAACCACCCCCACTCCCGTACCCCGAAACCCCCATCGACACCCCATTTCCCCCCGAAATATCTCCCCCTCTCTCTCCCCCGATTGGATCGGGATCGGAGGAGGAGGCCACCGCCCGGATCGCCCGTCACCGTCCGTCGCCGCCTCGCCCCCACCACTCTACGCGCTCGCCGGAGCTACCCCGTCGGTCCGCCTCTTCTACGTCGACGCCGTCGTCCCCGTCCCCCACCACGAGCACCGCTGCCACGATCCCTACAGCCCCCGGTGAGGCCTCGGCCTCCTCTCCTCCTCTCCCCCTACCGCCTCGCTACCGCAGTCACCGCGCCCGCCGCGCCGGCCACGCCCGCTTGCCTGCTTGTGCGCGCACGCCACGCCCCCCTCGCTCGCCCGTGAGCCCGCCGCTCCGTCACGCCGACGCCCACCCGCCGGCTCCCGTCGGCTCCCACCGTGCTGCGCTGCTGCTTCCGCGTCGGCTCGCCCTGCCGCCGGCGCCCTCCCGCCTCCAACTGCCGCCGCCGTCGTGGCCACTGCCGCCGACGCCGGAGCTCAGCGCCCGCGGCCCGGTCGCCGCGTCGGCCTCCCCCCGCTCTAGCGCTCGTCCCCGCGCCCTTCCTCCTCCGGTCGCCTTCCCAGACCGCCTCCGCCACAACGCCGCCCGTCGCCGTGCGCCCTCCTCGCGCCGGCTACGCCCGCCGCCGCTCCTTCCAGCCCCACCGCCACTCTACTCACCGGTCGCGCCCTTGGCCGCAACCGTCGGCGACCACCGCGCTCGCACGCCACTCGAGCCGTCGCCTAAATCGCGCACGCCACCGCGCCTCCCCACCGCTGTCGCCGCGGCACTCACTGCTGGCTGCGCGTGCTCCGTTGCCGGCCATGTCCCCGCCCTACTGCGCCAAGCCGAGCGAGTTGCTGCCCATCGCCCGCTCGGGTTCGTCATGCCCTGCGCCCGCACGCCCGATCCGCAAAGGCCACATGGGCCTATGGCAACTGGGCCAAGCCCCCCTGGGCCACTGACCAAATGGCCCCACGGCCCCAAGACAAAAAAAAGAATAATAAAAAATTAAAATGATTAAAATGTAATTAATTAATTAATTAAAGAATTCATTAAGCATAATTAGTTTAACTAAATCTCTAATTGTCCTAATTAAACTGTTAGTTAATTAGGCAGTCAATGACATGTTGGTCCCACACGTCAGTTTGACCTGTCAACACCCCTATTGACTGCTGACATCATGATGACATCAGCATGCACTATTCTGGATAATGTTGATTTATTTAATAATTAATAAATTAGAAAATGATTTAAAACTTTAAAATTAATATAAAATAAACCGTAACTCGGATGAAAATACTTTATACATGAAAGTTGCTCAGAATTTCGAGACGAATCCGAATACGCAAACCGTTTGTCAACCACACGTCCCTAGCATTCCGAACATGCAAATTTCCCCCTCTGTTTCATCCGCCCGAAAACGCGAAACACCGGGAATACTTTCCCGGATGTTTCCCCCCTTCGCCAGTAACACCGGATACTACGTTAGGGCACACCTAGCACCGTTATATGTCATGCCATGCATCGTCATGCATCTGTTTGCATTGTATTCATTGTTTCTTCCCCCTCTTCTCTCCGGTAGACTACGAGACCGACGTTGCTGCTGCCCCGATCGACTACGATGTTGACGACCCCACCTTCGCTGCTGAGCTTCCAGGCAAGCCCCCCCCCCCTTGATCACCAGATATCACCCATTCTCTCTCTTATTCTTGCATTAGAACTGCTAATGTTGATGATTCGATAGCTCATATTCTGTTGCATAGCCTGTCATTGTTGCTACAACTGTTGATACCTTTACCTGCTATCCTAATGCTTAGTATAGGATGCTAATATTCCATCAGTGGCCCTACATTCTTGTCTGTCTGCCATGCTATACTATCGGGCCGTGATCACTCGGGTGGTGATCACGGGTATATTCTATACTATTACATACTCATGATGATGATTCGGAGATGGGGGCTGAAGGGGCAGGTGGTTCCACACAGGTAGTGGTGGGCCTGGGTTCCCGGCAGCCCCCTGATGGTTACTTTGTGCCGGAGCGACAGGGCGGGTTGCGACCACCTAGGAGACAGGTGGCCTGGCCCTGGTCGTTGTCTGCGGCTATTTCATAATAACACGCTTAACGAGATCTTGGTATTTGATCTGAGTTTGGCCATTGGCCTATACGCACTAACTAGCTACGTGGGAATAGTTATGGGCACTCGACGTCGTGGTATCAGTCAAAGCCTTCTTGATGTCAGCGACTTAGCGGCGCGCGCCGGATTGGACTAGAACGCCGCTCTGGTATTAGGAGCGGCTAGGTCTGCTTACCGGCCGCCCTCGCAACGTGCAGGTGTGCATTGGGCGATGGGCCCAGACCCCCGTGCGCTTAGAGTTTAGACCGGCGTGTTGACCTCTCTATTGTGCTTAGGTAGGGATGCGACGTGTTGATCTTCCGAGGCGTGGCATGACCCAGGAAAGTGTGTCCGGCCAAATGGGATCAAGCGTGCTGGGTTATGTGGTGCACCCCTGCAGGGAAGTTAATCTATTCGAATAGCCGCGTCCCTCGGTAAAAGGATGACCCGGAGTTGTACTATGACCTCATGATAACTAGCACTGGAGACTTAATAAAACACACCCAGAAAAATTCCAGATACAGCCCGGTGATCGCTTTCCCACAGGGCGGTGAGGGGAGGATCGTCGGGTAGGATTATGCTATACGATGGTACTTGGTGAACTTTTCAGCTACTCAAGACGGAGGCTGCCAGAAGCATTGATACTTGTTACTATTCCATCTACTCTCTTCTACTGCTGCAAGATGGAGGTTACTAGAAGTGTAGTCTTTGATTGGATTAGCTATCCCCTCTTATTCTGGCATTCTACAGTTTAGCCCACAGATATTACCCCTTTACACATATATCATTGCATATGTAGTGTACATCCTTGCTTGCGAGTACTTTGGATGAGTACTCATGGTTGCTTTGCTCTCCCTTTTCCCATTTTGTCCCTTCTTCTCGGATAACGCAACCAGATGGTGGAGTCCAGGAGCCAGAAGATCCCGAGGATGTTTCTACGTGGAGTTCAGCTTCGAGGAGTAGTTAGGAGATCCCACGCATGAGGCCTTGCCTTTTCGATCATTGTTACCTTTCTGCTAGCCATCTTATGGCAACTTGTTTACCTTTATGTCTGTACTCAGATATGTGTTGCTTCCGCTGACTCTTGTGTATTCGAGCTTATGTATTCGAGCCCTCGAGGCCCCTAGCTTGTAATATAAAGTTTGTATTATTTTAATTTGTGTCTAGAGTTGTGTTGTGATATCTTCCAGTGAGTCCTTGATCTTGGTCGTACACATTTGCGTGCATGATTAGTGTACGGTCAAATCAGGGGCGTCACAATCTGCTTGATGAAGCACAAGTCTGAAACCTTTAAAAAGTTCAAAGAATTTTAGGGTGAAGTAGAGAATCATCGTAACAAGAAAATTAAGTTTCTACAATCTGATCGGGGAGGCGAATATTTGAGTTACGAATTTGATCTTCATTTAAAACAATGTGGAATAGTTTCACAGCTCATGCCACGCGAAACACCACAGCGTAATGGTTTGTCCGAACGTCGTAACCGTACTTTATTAGATATGGTGCGATCTATGATGTCTCTTACCAATTTACCACTATCGTTTTGGGTTATGCATTAGAGACAGCTGCATTCATATTAAATAAGGGCACCATCTAAATCCGTTGAGACGACGCCTTATGAACTGTGGTTTGGCAAGAAACCAAAGTTGTCGTTTCTTAAAGTTTGGGGCTGCGATGCTTATGTGAAAAAGCTTCAAACTGATAAGCTCGAACCCAAATCAGAGAAATGTGTCTTCATAGGATACCCAAAGGAAACTGTTGGGTACACCTTCTATCACAGATCCAAAGGCAAGATATTCATTGCTAAAAATGGATACTTTCTAGAGAAGGAGTTTCTCTCGAAAGAAGTGAGTGGGAGGAAAGTGGAACTTAATGAGGTAATTGTACCTTATCCCAAATTGGAAAGTAGTACATCACAGAAACTAGTTCTAGTGATTCCTACACCAATCAGTGAGGAAGCTAATGATGATGATCATGAAACTTCAGATCAAATTACTACTGAACCTCGTAGGTCAACCAGAGTGCGTTCCGCATCAGAGTGGTACGGTAACCCGGTTCTGGAAGTCATGTTACTAGAGCATGATGAACCTACGAACTATGAGGAAGTGATGATGATCCCAGATTTCGCAAAATGGCTTGAATCCATTAAATCTAAGATGGGATCCATGTATGAGAATAAAGTGTGGACTTTGGTTGACTTTCCCGATGATCGGCAAGCCATTGAAAATAAATGGATCTTTAAGAGGAAGACTGACTCCGATGGTAATGTTACTGTCAACAAAGCTCGACTTGTTGCGAAAGGTTTTCGACAAGTTCAAGGTGTTGACTACGATGAGATTTTCTCACTCGTAGCAATGCTTAAGTCTATCTGAATCATGTTAGCAATTGCCGCATTTTATGAAATCTGGCAAATGGATAACAAAATTGCGTTCTTTAATGGATTTTTTAATGAAGAGTTGTATATGATGCAACCAGAAGGTTTTGTCAATCCTAAAGATGCTAACAAAATGCGCAAGCTCCAGCGATCCATCTATGGACTGGTGCAAGCATCTCGGAGTTGGAATATACACTTTGATAAACTGATCAAAGCATATAGTTTTATACAGACTTGCGGTGAAGCCTGTATTTACAAGAAAGTGAGTGGGAGCACTACAGCCTTTTTGATAAGTATATGTGAATGACATATTGTCGATCAGAAATGATGTAGAATTTTCTAGAAAGCATAAAGGAGTGTTTCAAAGGAGTTTTTCAAAGAAAAACCTCGGTGAAGCTGCTTACATATTGAGCATCAAAGATCTATAGAGATAGGTCAAGACGCTTGATAAGTTTTTTCAATGAGTACATACCTTGACAAGTTTTTGAAGTAGTTCAAAATGGAACAGTCAAAGAAAGAGTTCTTGCCTGTGTTGCAAGGTGTGAAGTTGAGTAAGACTCAATGTCCGGCAACTTAGAAGATAGAGAGAGAATGAAAGTCATTCCCTATGCCTCGGCCATAGGTTCTATAAAGTATGCCATGTTGTATACCAGACCTATTGTATGTCGTGCCCTTAGTTTGGAAAGGGAGTACAATTGTTGTCTAGGAGTAGACCACTGGACAGCGGTCAAAATTATCCTTAGTTACTGAATGACTAAGGAAATGTTTCTTGATTATGGAGGTGATAAAGAGTTCGTTGTAAAGAGTTACGCCGATGCAAGCTTTGACACTAATCCAGATGACTCGAAGTATCAATCTGGATGCGTATTGAAAGTGGGAGCAATTAGCAAGAGTAGCTCCATGCAGAGCATTGTAGACACATAAATTTGTGAAATACATAAGGATCTGAATGTACCAGACCCGCTGACTAAACTTCTCTCATGAAGCAAAACATGATCACATCTTAGTACTCTTTGGGTGTTAATCACATAGGAATGTGAACTAGATTATTGACTCTAGTAAACCCTTTGGGTGTTGGTCACATGGTGATATGAACTATGGGTGTTATTCACATAACGATGTGAATTATCGGTATTAAATCACATGGCAATGTGAACTAGATTATTGACTCTAGTGCAAGTGGGAGACTGAAGGAAATATGCCCTAGAGGCAATAATAAAATTGTTATTTATATTTCCTTATATCATGATAAATGTTTTTTATTCATGCTAGAATTGTATTAAACAGAAACTTAGTACTTGTGTGAATACATAGACAAAACAGAGTGTCCCTAGTATGCCTCTGCTAGACTAGCTCATTGATCAAAGACGGTTATGTTTCCTAGCCATAGACATGAGTTGTAATTTGATCAATATGATCACATCATTAAGAGAATGATGTGATGGACAAGACCCATCTGTTAGCTTAGCACTATGATCGTTTAGTTTTACTGCTATTGCTTTCTTCATGACTTATACATGTTCCTATGATTATGAGATTATGCAACTCCCGAATACTGGAGGAACACCTTGTGTGCTATCAAACGTCACAACATAACTAGGTGATTATAAATATGCTCTACAGGTGTCTCCGAAAGTGTTTGTGGTGTTGGCATAGATCAAGAATAGGATTTGCCACTCCGAGTGTCGGAGAGGTATCTCTGGGCCCTCTCGGTAATACACATCATAATAAGCCTTGCAAGCAAATGACTAATGAGTTAGTCACGAGATGATGTATTATGGAACGAGTAAAGAGACTTGCCGGTAACGAGATTGAAATAGGTATTGAGATACCGACGATCGAATCTCGGGCAAGTAACATACCGATGACAAAGGGAACAACGTATGTTGTTATGCGGTTTCATCGATAAAGATCTTCGTAGAATATGTAGGATCCAATATGAGCATCCAGGTTCCTCTATTGGTTATTGACCACAGATGAGTCTCGGTTATGTCTACATAGTTCTCGAACCCATAGGGTCCGCACGCTTAACGTTCGATGACGATCGGTATTATGAGCTTATGAGTTTTGATGTACCGAAGGTAGTTTGGAGTCCCGGATAAGATCATAGACATGATGATGAGTCTCGGAATGTCTGAGACATAAAGATTAATATATTGGATGACTATATTCGGACACCGAAAGTGTTTTGGGTGTTATCGGATAAAACCGGAGTGCCGTAGGGGGTTACCGGAACCCCCCGAGGGAGTATGGGCCATAGTGGGCCTTGAGGGAATAGAGAGAGGCAGCCCATAGGGCTGGCCGCACCCTCCCCCTAGGAATCCTAGTTGGACTAGGAAAGGGGGGGCGCCCCTCTTCTTCCTTCTCCTCTCCTCCTTCCTTTCCTACTCCTAGTAGGAATAGGAAGGTGGATTCCTATTCCTACTAGGAGTAGGAATCCTACTCCTGGCGCGCCATACTTGGCCAGCCGCACCTCCCCCCTTGCTCCTTTACATATGGGGGCAGGGGCACCCAAAGACACAGAAGAAACATTGTTCTAGCCGTGTGTTGTGCCCCCCTCCACAGAAACACACCTCGGTCATACCGTTGCAGTGCTTAGGCGAAGCCCTGCGCAGGTAGCTTCATCATCTTTGTCACCACGCCATCGTGCTGACGAAACTCCCCCGTGAAGCTCAACTGGATCAAGAGCTCGTAGGACGTCATTGAGTTGAACGTGTGCTGAATGCGGAGGTGTCGTACGTTCGGTGCTTGATCTGTTGGATCGCGAAGACGTTCGACTACATCAACCGCGTCACTAGACGCTTCCGCTTTCGGTCTACGGGGGTACGTAGACACACTCTCCCCTCTCCTTGTTATGCATCTAGTAGATAGATCTTGCGTCATCGTAGGAAAATTTTGAAATACTACGTTCCCCAACAACTATATCTCCTACGTGTCGAGGCACGACTTAGAGGCATAATCGCATTTTGGTATGATCGTAAGAAGGTTATCTTCACACATTCCCATGTACAAGATCAAAGGGGGAAAATACATAGTTGGCTTACAATCGCCACTTCACACAATGTATAAATAATTCATACATTCATCCAAGTACAATCATAGTCCGACTACGGACAAGTTCAAATGAAAAGAAGATAACCACCCACTATGCCCGATCGGCCCTAGTAGGAACCACTATTGATCGTCGGGAAACTTCCCGTACATACGCCCACGTTCCTCGTCGAACTCCCACTTGAGTTCCTGGCCATCAACTGAATCGTACTCGGTTGTACCTGCACCTGTGTTTGTAGTAAACTGTGAGTCACGAGGACTCAGCAATCCCATTCCCGGGTATCAAAACTATTAAAGCCTTTGGGTAAGGAGAAAGTGTATAAGTGGCTGCTGCAAGCACTAAGCGTAGATGAGGTGGCTAGCTTATGTGTCATCAGAGCGAGAAGAGAAGTGAAAGCCATCGGTCGTGAACTAAATCATGATCACTAGATGATCATGTCTACCTGCGAGTCATCCATAACCCAGCCGTGTTCTCTTCCCGAACTCCCTCGAAAAGAGACCATCACGGCTACTCACATGGTGGTGTATTATGTTTGAGGTATTGTGTCAAGTTGTCTACAACCGGATATTAACAATTTCCCATCTGCCACATAACCGAGGGCACAGCTTTCGAAAGATCATAACCCTGTAGGGGTGTTCCTGCTTAGCCCATCACAAGCTCTCACGATCAACAGAGGTTAGAACCCCTTATCTTAGGGACTACCCGAGACTCGGAATCCCGGTGTACAAGATATTTCGACAATGGTAAAACAAGTCCAGCAAGACCTCCCGACGTGCCGACACCCTGATAGGAGCCACGCGTATCTCGTCTCAGGCCACGATCAAATTGGCTAAGTTTCCGACTGGCACACCCGTTGGTGGCCCCGGCTACTGCCATTTTGGACCAACACTCATGAGGAGCACTGGCCCGGGTTGTTAATTAAGGCCTCGAGGTAGCTAGTCCCTATGCAAATTTTAGTTGTTATTAGTCAAATGGTAAAACCAAGGTTGGGCCTTGTTGGAGGAGTTTTATTCAAAGCTAACTATCAAGGGGTCCCCATATACCCAACCGTGTTAGGAACGCAAAATCAAGGAACATAACACCGGTTTATCAGTTCTTAAGGCGGCATGAGTGGAACAAAACATCGAGTAAAAGGCCAAGCCTTCCACCCATTGCCAAGTATATAAGGTGCATTAATGTAATAATACATATTGTGTTATGCCAAAAACCCAATCCACATGGAGCAAACTTCATCTTCACCTGCAACTAGCAACGCTATAAGAGGGGGCTTGAGCAAAAGTGTAACTTAGCCACACAGCGGTTTGCTAGGTGGGTAGTTAGAGGTTTCATGGCAAAGTGGGGCCTGACATGCAAAAGGATAGGTATCGCGATAAGCAATAGAGCGAGGCATCTAGCATAGCAACAATAGAGGTGATATCAAGGAATGATCATCTTGCCTAGTAAGTCGTCGATGTAATCGGGACCTTGCTCTTCGTACTCGTACTCAGCGGCTGTCTCGACCTCGGACTCGAACTAGTCTCCCAGTGCTACCCAACATAACAAGCATCCAAATAAACACACTTGACAAGACAAGAACACATGATATGCAAGAGAGATGCAAGTATGATGCTACGGAGCTACCGGTATGAAGGGAGATGAAGCCGGAAAGGACATGAGAAGACATGATGGATGTGGGCAAGATCTTGGCAAACCAAGCATGCCACTGGATAGCTTGAAAGATTTCGGTCTAAATCGATATAAAGATCATTGGAATCGGATGCACGGTTTGCAAATGGCAAGCAAAACAAGATGCAATGCAAAACTGAAGTTAACAGCAACATGGCAACTTTGGAGCAAAGTTTAATTATACTACAGCACCCAAACATGAAGACAAAAGGCATGGATGTGAAGTAGACATGATTCTTAACAAGTATGAACTCATAGCACACCCAAAAACTTATTGGAACACAATCAAACAAGCATGGCATGATTCAATAAGTTAACAGATTTCTCGGACTTCGTGAAATTTTACTGGGCATGCAACCAAGAACATTTTGTAGCTGCCTTTGGAGGCACATAACAGAAAGCAAAACAATTATACCAAGCATGAAATTCACATGACCATGAAGAAGACATATTATACTTCCAATTCATCCAAAGAAACAATTCATTCCATGCAAGGGTTGCTTAACACGAGCTTTGCCAAATTGAATGTTCTGTTAACAGGCTGACAGTTTAGATTTCAAGCATTTTGAGAGCAAGATAACAACAAGCTAAAGCAGGGCATATATGCAAATAAAGGCATTGATTGATAGAAAAAAACATGGACATCAAGACATGCTCACTAGTTATTCCAAAACATGCATGGAAAAGATTGTGGCCTCAAGTTTACATGGCAACATGTTATAACAGATTTCAGACTTAGCAGTTTTTCACTAAGTATAAAAACAGCAACATTGACATGGCATGTTTACAAACTTGTTCAAGTCACCACATAGCATATCATGGAAAACCAAATACACCACTTCAAAGATAACATGATTATGCTCCTAAAACATGTTGACGTGTGGCTCAAAAGAAAATCACACAAAATGCTAAGAAAAAGACAAATCATCAAGTTATAACAATTTCAGCAACTTAACAGCCACAAGCACTTTTGCAACAGGGTTAAACATGGCATAATGCAACCTAACATATATGAAAATGCATCCATCATAAAGAACATCACAAGACGAACATTTTGACATATCATACACTCCATTTGGACCAACATGCACAAAGTTACGACCTCACGAACATGCTAACATATTGTTAACAGACAACTAGTGTTGAAACAGTAACATCACATAGCAGTTTGGCAAGGAAAATTAAGACATCTAGATGAACCCTAACATGCACAAAACGGATGCCAACACGTAGAGCACTTCAAAACAAACATTTCCATATATCATATGCGCAAAACGGAGCTACGGGCATGGAGATACAACATGATGAAGAGGGCAACAAAATATAAGGATCTCTGGACATAGTAAAATTTTACCCTCCGAAAATGGACGGGACGGTGCGGGGCGAGGAGATCCGGGCGTGGATGCGCGTTTGGTTCGGCGTACGGGTGGATCTCGTCCACCCCATCCAGATCTGGATCTGGCCGGAGACGACGATGACCGGCGTCGGCGGTGGTGGCGACGAGGCCTGCGGCAGTGAGGAGGCGACCGAGGCGGCGAGACGGCGGCGGTGGACGCGGGGCCTGGAGCGGTGGCCGGCGCGGGGCTGTGGCGGCGGACGGGGGTGGTGAAGGGCGCGGTGTGGTCGGCGCCGGCGGATAGGCAGGGTGCCGGAGGCGCGGCAGCACGGGCAACCGGCGGCGGCGGAGCCCGGGTCGCGTCGGCGGCGGGGCGCGGCCCGATACGGTGGCATCTGCGCGGGCCGGGAGGGCCGGCTTCGGGCCGCGCGGGCCCGGTCGGTGGGGAAGTGGGCGCGGGTCCGGCGGGACACGTGGTGTCCGCGGGTTGGACGAGGCACGGCGGCGGACGCGTACGGCGGGGCGGGGACGGATGGACTAGGATTTTGCCTATGATTTGGGCGGGAGAGGCTATTTTATAGGTAGAGGGAGCTAGGAGAGTCCAAATGAGGTGCGGTTTTCGCCCACACGATCGTGATCCAACAACCGAGGGCATGGAGGTGGTTAGAATGAGCTAGTGGGCTGTTGTGGAGGGTGCTGGGCCAAAAGAGATAGGCTTCTGGCGGTTAACGTGGTTAACCGTTGGAGTATCAAACTACCTCCAAACGAGATGAAACTTGACAGGTCGTCTACCCACACTATAACAACACCGCACGTCAACTTTTACCCCATTCCGAGAATGTTTTTCGGCCACTTGCAAAAGGAGGATTCGGAGGCACCACGGGCACCTGTGAGTGTCGGAACTCGAAACGGACAACGGCGAGAAACGAACATGACCCGGTGCAAGTGACAACACGAATGCAATGCAATGCACATGATGGCATGACATGGTGATATGCAACACACGCTTAAAGAAAAAACACAGAAACCCGAAATGAAGGAGGAGCCCGGAATGGAATTGATTAAGTCAACGATGAATATATTGCCATAAATGGAATTATTACATCTGGGGCATTACACAAGTACCACCGACCACAGACGAGCGTAGACATATTGCAGATTTAGTTATGCTGACGTATAATTTTTTTAGTTGGTATGCTTATCAAGATTTTTAGTTTCATTGGTGGACGTCTATCGGAGAAAGAGACTAGCAGGCTAACCAAGCTCATTCTCACCTATCGGGTTGGTAGTTACCTGGTAGTTACTTTGATGTGATGTAGATTTGCTTCTTCAAACCTGGGATAATATTTTTAGACTTAATACATAACATTATAATGCATGGTTAGTGACATATTTAATACTGAGCACTCCTCCTCTTGCGGCCCTGCCGGTCAACCTCTTTACCCGGCCTATGGGTCGGCCATGTCCATTTGCATGGCCGTGGAGGGCTGAGTCTAGCTTATGTTCATAATACTCGCCATCTCCAATCTCCTCGTCGTGGGCACTTTATTGGTCGTGGAGGGTATGTATCTCCTCATCATGGGCAGTTCGTTGGTCGTGGAGGACACGGAGGTAAGGCGTGCTTGGCTGAAGTTTGTGCATGCCTTCGCATGGACTGTTCTACTCTCTTAGCTCGGGGCTTGCTACTGAGATGAGTTATCATCCATTGGATATGCAGTATCTCGTATCTCCTAGCACTTTTTTGTATACCTCTTTGAAACCATTGAGCTTTATATTCATGTAGAGGCCCTATGTATGTCGAACTCTAGTAATTACCGCACTTCTATTATGGATTTGAGGAAATCGAGATTGAATATCTATGTAGATGCTCTATTTATGTCAAACTATAGTGGGAATTGTTTGAAGAAATTAGATTTCTCATGTCACCTCCTATGAGTGGTGAACCCGTGTTGTGAGATTAATTAGTAACTGGGATTTGTAAACCCCTTCTGTAGCGAAGGTTCGTGGGTTGCGTTTTCATACCGACCAGTACTATATTGGTTTTCCTCTATGGCGTCCATCTCCGGGGTCGGTTGAAACAAATTTGGGACCCCGGGGCAAAAATATATAAAAAATTTATATCAAACTCTTATGCTTACCTATTTTTATTTTACCTTTATCATACTATAATATTAAGGAGTATAAGTTTTATTGTTTAATTGGTATAGTTAACCATGTAAATTAGTTGGTATAGTTAGCCAGTATTCTTTGTTATCAGTACGAATATATATATATATATATATATATATATATATATATATATATATATATATATATCACCAAGAAAAATTACTTTTGTTAAATTTAAATTAAGTGATATAATAGAAGTTATCTTTTAGTTATTTTTGTGAAGAAATCACAATTTATGCGCATGTACATATTTATGTGTACGTATGTTTATGTATAGTTCAGTTTCATAAAATATCATGTTAGAAGTTTCTGAAGAATAATGTCCAACTGATATCTTAATAGTGGTTTCTAGTGTACTATTAGTTCTGCATATTTATAGAACATGAGAGTATAAATTGTATAGTTTGCAAATGTGTTAGTTAGATTCGGTAATACGTTCATGATATGCATGATATTGAAATAGGCAAGTAGCATCGATCACAGACGAGCATAGACATATCGCTGATTTAGTTATGCTGGCATATAATTTATTTGGTTGGTATGCTTTCTAGATGTTTAGTTTCATTAGTTCCAAAATAAAATGTTTTATACGAATTAAACCCCGAAATCTTGTTTATACAGATTTCAGTATAACTTGCAGGACGTCTATAGGAGAGAGGGACAAGCAGGCTAACCAAGCTCATTCTCGCCTATAGATTGGTAGTTACTCTGATGTGATGTAGATTTGCTTCTTTAAACTTAGGATAATATTGTAGACTTAATAAATAACATTATAATGGTTAGTACTACATTTAATATTGGGGCCCTTCTCCTCTTGCGGCCCAGGCGGTCGACCTCTTTGCCCGGCCTATGGGTCGGCCATGTTCATCTGCATGGACGTGGAGGGCCGGATCTGGCTTGTGTTCATCATACTCTCCATCTCATATCTCCTCGTCGTGGACACTTTATTGGTCGTGGAGGGAAGGTATCTCCTCATCGTGGGCACTTCATTGGTCATGGAGGAAATGAAGGTAAAGCATGCTTGGCTGAAGTTTATGCATGCCTTCGCGTGGATTGTCATGCTCTCCTAGCTCAGAGCTTGCCACTGAGAGGAGTTATCATCCATTGTATATATGCAGTATCTCCTAGCACTTTTTGTATACCTCTTTAAGACCATTGAGTTATATATATTCACGTAGAGGCCCTGTCTATGTCAAACTCTAGTAATTGTCGAACTTATATTATGGATTTGAGGAAACTGAGACTGTATATCTATGTAGAGGCTCTATTTATGTCGAACTCTAGTGGGGATTGTTTGAAGAAATGACATTTCTCATGTCACCTCTTTCAAATCTTTGTCGTCCACATTAAATTCAAATTTATATGTAAATATGACATAGATGGTAATTTCTTAGTAACATTTGCATATATTGTGGTAATATTGCAATGTTACCTTTTCATCGTTGTAGAAACCGACTTCATATGCCCTGCCATGACCACCTTGATGGAAAATGTGGACAATTTGCCTATCTTGTGTCATGCACCGAACATGAAGAACAAATTCTCTTTTCATAGATTCGGTTGCACTCACATTCATGCTTTGGACATGCCATGTTTAGAATATTATCCTATTTCTCCTTTTGTTGCTTCAAGCATGATGAGCAATTTGTCTTCTCATTGTCTTTTGTAATAATGTTCTAATTTTGTGCATGAGGAAACCCTTATAGTTTCCTCATACTCCCTTCGTAAAGAATTAGTGATCTAAACGCTCTTATATTTCTTTACGAAGGGAGTAAATGATACGGGAATTTGGGCTCATTTTATGTGTTGCATGATTCCCTTATTTGTGTGTACATTGATACGAATGTGATGCATTTTAATGTTGATGCATACACTAGCTACACTTTACATCCCCGTTGTGTCGAGTGTCGTGGTTCTAAGTCTGACAGTACGAGTAGGGGGTACATAAGAGGAGGCAAGGCCCTAGCTATGGTGAGATTGTACGCAAGATGCTTACGAGTTCAGACCCTTCTCGGAGGAAGTAAAAGCCCTACGTCTCGGTGCCCTGAGGCGGTCAACTGGAATGTATATGGGTGTTTGAGTTACAGGGGGTGCGAACCCTTGTATTGGAGGATGGGTTGGCTTATATAGAGTGCGCCAAGTCCCCAGCCATCCCCACGTTACAGAGGGTTCAATGTACATAAAAGGAGGGCATTACCGATAACGCCTGCAGTAAAGAGTGATAAAGGCATTCATTGTCATGGAATGAATGTCGGACTGTTGCTATCCTAAGGGACCTTTGACCTTCAGGGGTCGAGTGTCTTTGAAGTGTCGAGTGAAGTCGAGTCGTCTGGACGGGGGTGTGTAGTCGAGTGGAATGCCCTCTTGGGCCGTGTCAGTCGACTGTTCCTGTTGCCTTCGAGTTGTCTTTTGAGCTTCTGGGGCAGTGACCTTGGGTGGGGTACCTGGGTCAGGCCCGTGACCCTACCCTAGGTCTGCAACATCATCAGTAGCCCCTGAATGGATTGAGGTTCGAGTGGAGAAGAGTGTTGAAGCCGGCCTTGGTTCGGGTTCGATGCCCCTGGGGGGGTCTTTTTGAGCTTGCGGACCAGGCTCACTCTTCAACCTCGACTTGGTCGCCTTAATCGATTCAGGAATCACCGAGTGTACATGTTTGTGTTGGCCGTCGACTAAACCTTGTGCGTGGCCCCGAGCGACGTCGGGGCGCGCAGTTTTCGGCGGGATCGGTTGTTCTCTGGTTTCCGGATTTTGCGGGATTTCGAAATTTGGGGAACCGTGTGGGACGGGTCGTGCCACGGCAATCAGATCGGATATGCTCGGGATGCCTCAATCTCCGTGCCGCCTTTTTTGCCACGTATCGTGTGCGCGCATGTTGCGGGGTTTGACGGGATAGCTCGGGGCCACCAGTCAGCCACTCGACCGCTGTGCTATAAGTGCGCACCACGGCCGAGGAGAGGGCACTGTGCGCCCATTCTCTATTTCTTCTCCCTCCACCCCTCCGTCGTGTCCCTGCCCTCTGCTTTCCTCCCCTCAGCCAGCACTGGATCGCCCTCCATGGGCAAGTACAAGACTGCGGCCCTGGAGCGCTCGAAGAAGGCGGCGGCGACGGGGAAAGGGAAGAGGTCTAGCCAAGGAGGGTCGTCGTCGAGGTCCGGGCTCCCGCCTGGCTGGATCCAGGGGGACTGGATCAGGTCCACGATGACGCCGGACGACATGGAGGAGTTGGAGGAGGAGGGCCTGGTCGCCCGCGACTCCTGGCGGTTGTCGGAGGGCGAGCTCGAGTCCCAGCCGTGGGAGGGCGAGTGCGTTCTCCTCGCGACTCACGTCAACCGAGGTTTTTCCTTGCCCCAGCATCCTTTCTTCCGCGCCTTTCTGGCTTTTTACGGCGCCCAGCTGCACCACTTCTCTCCCAACACCATCACCTATTTGGCCGCATTCGTTTCGATGTGCGAGAACTTCCTCGGTTGCCGACCGCACTGGGGCTTGTCCGAGCACATCTTCACTTGTCGTTCCCAAACCGTCAAGAAAGCGAATCCGAGTGACGAGAAGACGCATGTCATCCAGATGTGTGGTGGACTGGGCATCCAACTTAGAGGTAGGAGCGCTTTCCCTGTCATGACCCTCCCTGAGTCGGTCCAGGGTTGGCAGTCGACTTGGTTCTACTGTAGGGACATTCCGACTCCTGGTCAGCCGACTAGGCTTCCTCCATTCTCTTTTGGTCGAGTCAACCAGCCACCGACGTTGCTCATGAGTCGGGCTGAGAAGGTAGAGGTAGACATGCTGGTGGAGCGGGTGGTCCAGTTGGTTCGCGACGGGGTCACGGGGATGGATCTGCTCAAGGTGTTCCTCATGAGGAGGATCCATCCCCTCCAAGCCCGGATCATCCGATGTGGATGTACTCCAGCGCCGACGACTCGTCTCGGGTCCATCCAGAGGAAGTTGTTGCGCTGACGGTGACGCAGTATTTGAAGTGCATCACGGGGAATAAGGACAACCCTCGGGGGGCTGGAAGAGTTCGCCCATTCGACGCAGATCACCAACCTGACAAGGTTCGGCCTCGACTCTCGAGTGAATTTCGTGTTTTCACGTTACAGAGGGTTCAATGTACATAAAAGGAGGGCATTACCGATAACGCCTGCAGTAAAGAGTGATAAAGGCATTCATTGTCATGGAATGAATGTCGGACTGTTGCTATCCTAAGGGACCTTTGACCTTCAGGGGTCGAGTGTCTTTGAAGTGTCGAGTGAAGTCGAATCATCTGGACGGGGGTGTGTAGTCGAGTGGAATGCCCTCTTGGGCCGTGTCAGTCGACTGTTCCTGTTGCCTTCGAGTTGTCTTTTGAGCTTCTGGGGCAGTGACCTTGGGTGGGGTACCTGGGTCAGGCCCGTGACCCTACCCTAGGTCTGCAACATCATCAGTAGCCCCCGAATGGATTGAGGTTCGAGTGGAGAAGAGTGTTGAAGCCGGCCTTGGTTCGGGTTCGATGCCCCTGGGGGGGTCTTTTTGAGCTTGCGGACCAGGCTGACTCTTCAACCTCGACTTGGTCGCCTTAATCGATTCAGGAACCACCGAGTGTACATGTTTGTGTTGGCCGTCGACTAAACCTTGTGCGTGGCCCCGAGCGACGTCGGGGCGCGCAGTTTTCGGCGGGATCGGTTGTTCTCTGGTTTCCGGATTTTGCGGGATTTCGAAATTTGGGGAACCGTGTGGGACGGGTCGTGCCACGGCAATCAGATCGGATATGCTCGGGATGCCTCAATCTCCGTGCCGCCTTTTTTGCCACGTATCGTGTGCGCGCATGTTGCGGGGTTTGACGGGATAGCTCGGGGCCACCAGTCAGCCACTCGACCGCTGTGCTATAAGTGCGCACCACGGCCGAGGAGAGGGCACTGTGCGCCCATTCTCTATTTCTTCTCCCTCCACCCCTCCGTCGTGTCCCTGCCCTCTGCTTTCCTCCCCTCAGCCAGCACTGGATCGCCCTCCATGGGCAAGTACAAGACTGCGGCCCTGGAGCGCTCGAAGAAAGCGGCGGCGACGGGGAAAGGGAAGAGGTCTAGCCAAGGAGGGTCGTCGTCGAGGTCCGGGCTCCCGCCTGGCTGGATCCAGGGGGACTGGATCAGGTCCACGATGACGCCGGACGACATGGAGGAGTTGGAGGAGGAGGGCCTGGTCGCCCGCGACTCCTGGCGGTTGTCGGAGGGCGAGCTCGAGTCCCAGCCGTGGGAGGGCGAGTGCGTTCTCCTCGCGACTCACGTCGACCGAGGTTTTTCCTTGCCCCAGCATCCTTTCTTCCGCGCCTTTCTGGCTTTTTACGGCGCCCAGCTGCACCACTTCTCTCCCAACACCATCACCTATTTGGCCGCATTCGTTTCGATGTGCGAGAACTTCCTCGATTGCCGACCGCACTGGGGCTTGTCCGAGCACATCTTCACTTGTCGTTCCCAAACCGTCAAGAAAGCGAATCCGAGTGACGAGAAGACGCATGTCATCCAGATGTGTGGTGGACTGGGCATCCAACTTAGAGGTAGGAGCGCTTTCCCTGTCATGACCCTCCCTGAGTCGGTCCAGGGTTGGCAGTCGACTTGGTTCTACTGTAGGGACATTCCGACTCCTGGTCAGCCGACTGGGCTTCCTCCATTCTCTTTTGGTCGAGTCAACCAGCCACCGACGTTGCTCATGAGTCGGGCTGAGAAGGTAGAGGTAGACATGCTGGTGGAGCGGGTGGTCCAGTTGGTTCGCGACGGGGTCACGGGGATGGATCTGCTCGAGGTGTTCCTCATGAGGAGGATCCAGCCCCTCCAAGCCCGGGATCATCCGATGTGGATGTACTCCGGCGCCGACGACTCGTCTCGGGTCCATCCAGAGGAAGCTGTTGCGCTGACGGTGACGCAGTATTTGAAGTGCATCACGGGGAATAAGGACAACCCTCGGGGGGCTGGAAGAGTCCGCCCATTCGACGCAGATCACCAACCTGACAAGGTTCGGCCTCGACTCTCAAGTGAATTTCGTGAATTTCATGAATCCGACCGATGTACGATTAATCTTCTTTTCTGCATATCTATACCTGAATGTTTTCGGTGCCCAATGGTGATCAGGTCCAGGAGGGCGAAGAAGGCGTGGGCGAGGCTTCTGACTGGAAGTCTGGCGAGGAGACTGGGGAGGAGAGCGAGGATTCTAGCAGCGGCGAAGAGGTCGAGTCGCCTCCCCGCGGCGAGAAGCGCTCCAAGGAGAAGCACGACCCAGAGGTCGCGCGTTCCAGGGCGGGTCCCTCCAGCTCCCAAGTGCAGAAGCGGGCTCGCACGACCACTCCGGATCCGACTGAAAAGGCACCAAAGCAACCTAAGGTCGCCGCTGTCAAGCCTCGGAAGGCACTGCCCAAGATCAAGGTGGACGTCCCAATTGCCTCCATGTAAGCGTAGCTCTGCTTCATTTTCTCTTCCCCTTTGTAGACTAACTTTGCTTTCGTCGACTCACTTTCCGTGAAATCTTCAGTGCTGCTGCTTCTGCGACCTCAATGGATATTGACAAGGGTCGTGATGACGAGGAGACCGCTGACGCTGCCACATCCCGCCAAGGTGCGGGCTGTAGATTGCGCTTTGTTTTTCACTTATTTGAATTATCGGTCGACTGAACTTCGTGGTTGTCTTCTGAAGGGCCACGTCGTGTCATAGAGCTTCCTGACGATGACGACGACGACGAGGAGGAGCGTGCGGAAGTGACTCGACGAGGCACAGGAAGGAGGGGTCAGAAGACACCCTCTGGCTCGGAGGCCCAGCAACAGGGGGACGTGGCCCGGACCACAGTCTCCTTCGCTATTCCTGTGTCGACTGTCCGTCCCTCCTCGTCGACTGAACCGGCTGCCGACCCAGTGACTGCTCCGCCGTCTGTTCTCTTCTCCACCCATCACGTCCCGGAGGACCCCGTGAATGCGGCCCAAGAAGCCGTTCGTCAGGCGAGATTGATGATGGAGCGAACGAAGGCGACGTATGAGGCTAGCATGGCTGCCTATAACGCTAGCTCGGCTCTTCGAACCAATGTCCAGGTCTGTATCTTCCGACTGGTTTGTTGTGTTGTTGTAGTCTTCGATTCAAAAATTGCTGCTTTGTTCGTAAGATGATGTCACACCCACTGGGTATCTTCTGCTATAGCTTTAGCTCTTGTAACCCAACTGATTGGACTAGTGGGGGCACGCTGAGTGCACCCATCGGGTGTAATCCCCGAGGCCACGGTCGACTGAAGTTAGTCGGCTGTGGTCTTTAGAATTTGTCTTGTTCATTTGTTTTGAACTCTTCTTACTCGCGCAGGACTGATCCGGTCGAGCGAGAACCGGTGGGGGCACGCTTAGTGCACCCACTGGGTGTAGTCCCCGAGACTGTGGTCGACTGCTGGTAGTCGGCCATGGTCTGAGAACAAATCTCTCTCTTTTTTTGGGGCTCGGGCGGGACTGATCCGGCCGAGTGAGAACCGGTGGGGAACGCTCAGTGCACCCACTGGCTGTAGTCCCCGAGACTACTGTTGAGTGTTTGACTCGGCTGTAGTCTTAGAATTTTGTCTTGTTGTGTCGATGCAGAGATCTTGCGAGTTCGGAGCCAAGTTCGCGGATCTTGAAAAGAAGCAGGTCCAGATCAACCTTGACTTGCAGCTGGCCCGGGATCATTTGAAGAAAACCCAGGACGAGGCAGCTGGTAATTAAAGCGAACAGCTTGTCGACTGATCTTCAGCGAATATGTTATGTGTATCCTTATGTTCATCCGTCTAGTAATGTCTCTTGTAGATCAAATGAAGGCATCCCTGGAGCAGAAGGACCTTGATCTGGCGGCAGCGCAGCAGAGGGCGCAGGAGAAAACTGAACTGGCGGAGCAAAAGTTGGCTTCGGTCGGCACGCTTGAGGCAGAGATCGCCAGGCTGAAGGGCTCTCTCGACGCGGCCAACAAGGAAGTGACTCGACTGAAGGGGGCTAAGGATGCCCTGGACGAGAAGCATGGGGGCCTCTTCCAGAAGAAGAACGAGTTAGAGGCTTATCTGAGTGATCTCACCAAGAAGTGGTATCTTGAGCTTGAAGGTATGCCTCTTTTGCTTCGACTGAATCAAGGCAGTCGACTCATAACTTGCTTGATAACTTGTCTTGTCCTCTCTTGTGCAGAATTCTGTCGTGACTTCGAGGAGGAAACTGGGCGGGTCGAGACTGGTCTGGACCCCGCCAGCTCTATTGTCAAGGATGAAGCTGCTATGAACATCTTGAGGTTGGAGTCTCGCCTTACCAGCGCCATAGGCTATCTCGGTCGACTGAAGGCGGTGATGTCTCGGATCGACACTGCACTCTGGAGGGGAGTCGTGCAAGAGAACGACCTCGAGTCCCTGATGACTCGACTTAATGAGATCCTCGGTCAAGTGCGGGAGTGGAGGAAATCGTCTGCCCGTTGTGGAGCCGGCGTAGCGCTGTCTCTGGTTCGGGTGCACTGCAAGGAGGTGAAGGAGAAGAGGCTGGCCGCACTCAAGGTCGCCAGCACGAAGGAACTCCAGTTCCAGTCGTTCATGGAGACTTTCTTGGATGCTGCTACCCGTATTGCCGACGAGATCGACCTGGATGAGTTCGTTGCGCCTACGAGCCCGCCTCCCCCCGGGGAGTGAACATACTTTGATACTTCGATTTAATTTGCCTCGGAATGCCGAGTGATCCTGTAACCGTTAAACTCTCACGGGCTTGGTGCCCAAGTACTTCTACCCGAACCTTGCGGGGCTTTATCTGCACTTGATTCCTTTTTCATTTGCTTGTTTTGCTTTCGACTCTTTCTGATCTTTCGGATTTCAAGTCGACGTCGAATCTGCGACACGCCTCTGATGGTCGAGCCGCTTGATGGCGACGCTGAACTTATGGCGGGGCCCAGAGGACCACAGCTAAGCTTTCGAGTGAGAGGGTTGCTCTTCACTCGGAGTGGTTTTTGTAACTTAGGCGATTATGGGCTACGTTGTACTTATGGCGGAGCTCGGAGGATAGAGCCACGTTGTACTTACGGCGTAGCTCGGAGGACCGCACCTAAGCCCCCGAGTGAGAGGATTGCTCTTCACTCGGAGTGATTTTTGTAACTTAGGCGATTACGGGCTACGTTGTACTTGTGGCGGAGCTCGGAGGACAGAGCCACGTTGTACTTATGGCGTAGCTCGGAGGACAGCAGCTAAGCCCCCGAGTGAGAGGATTGCTCTTCACTCGGAGTGGG
>LR738714.1:636810752-636847130 GCA_902687465.1 Secale cereale | reverse complement strand
ACGGGGTCGCAGCTAAGCCCCCGAGTGAGAGGGTTGCTCTTCACTCGGAGTGGTTTTTGTAACTTAGGCGATTACGGGGTCGCAACTAAGCCCCCGAGTGAGAGGGTTGCTTTCCACTCGGAGTGGTTTTTGTAACTTAGGCGATTACGGGGTCGCAGCTAAGCCCCCGAGTGAGAGGGTTGCTCTCTACTCGGAGTGGTTTTTGTAACTTAGGCAAATCGGGGTCGCGGCTAAGCACCCACTGGGGGATTTGAGAACCAGCATCTTAGAAACCAACAATCATTAAAGAATTGCTGTGAACTTGTCTTTGAAAACAAACTAGAAGATCTTTATTACAACTTGACTGGTCGAGTGCTTTTAAGTATAGAAGCGGCGGAGCAGGTTCGCGTTCCACGAACGGGGTTCATCTTTCTTCTTGGCGACGTTGTAGATGTGGTATGCCCCATTGTGCAGCACCTTGGTGACGATGAAGGAGCCTTCCCAAGCTGGGGCGAGTTTGTGTGGTCGCTTCTGACGTACTCGGAGAACCAAGTCTCCCTCCTGGAATGCTTGGCTCCGGACATTGCGAGCATGGAATCGGCACAGGTCCTGTTGGTAGATGGTCGAGCGGATCAAAGCCATCTCACATTCTTCCTCCAAGAGTTCGACTGCATCATGACGGGCTTGTTCTACTTAAGGCTCGGAGAAGAGTTCCACTCGGGGGGCATTCTGCAACAAATCACTCGGTAGTACGGCCTCAGCTCCATAGACCATGAAGAAGGGGTACGGTCAGTCGACCGGTTCGGAGTTGTCCTCAGCCCCCATAAGACAGACGGAAGTTCGGTCACCCAAGCTCCGACGGCATGCTTGAGGTCACGCATAAGCTGCGGCTTCGGGCCTTGGAGGATCAAACCATTCGCTCTTTCTGCTTGTCCATTCGACTGCGGATGTGCTACAGAGGCATAGTCGACCCGCGTACCTTGGGAGGAACAGAAAGCTCTGAATTCGTCCGAGTCAAAGTTGGAACCATTATCTGTGATGATGTTGTGAGGGACTCCATATCTGAATATCAGTTCTCTGATGAAGCTGATGGCGGTGCTCGAGCCGAGGTTCTTGATGGGCTTGGCTTCGATCCATTTGGTAAACTTGTCGACTGCCATGAGCAGGTGAGTGAATCCGCTTCTGCCAGTTTCGAAGGGGCCGACCATGTCCAACCCCCAAACGGCAAACGGCCAAACCAATGGAATGGTCTGTAAGGCAGACGCCGTCTTATGAGACATGTTGGAGTAGAACTGGCAGCCTTCACACTTGTCTACGATATCTTTTGCCATCTCATTAGCTCGGGGCCAATAAAATCCAGCTCGATACGCCTTGGCCACTATAGTCCGAGAGGAAGCGTGGTGGCCACAAGTCCTCGAGTGAATCTCGTTCAAAATCAGTCGACCTTCTTCCGGGGTGATGCAGTGCTGAGCGACTCCCGTGACACTCTCCCTGTAGAGTTGACACTGAATGACGGTGAAGGCTTTGGATCGACGGACGATCTAGCGTGCTTCCTCTTCATCCTCTGGGAGTTCTTGTCTGAGCACGTACGCTATGTATGGCACGGTCCAGTCGGTCGTGATCACCAAAATCTCCATGATTAGGTCGACCACCGCAGGCACTTCGACTTCAGTCGGATCAGATGCGCTGACTGGCTGTGGGGGTTCCTCCGTGAAGGGATCTTCTTTGACTGAGGGGGTGTGCATGTGCTCCAAAAACACATTCTTGGGTATAGGCTTCCGAGTGGACCCTATCTTCGCGAGGTCGTCAGCAAGCTGATTCTTGATTCTGGGTACGTGATGGAGCTCTAAACCTTCAAACTTCTTTTCCAGCTTTCGCACTGCACTGCAATAACTGGTCATTGTCGGGCTTCTGACGTCCCACTCCTTCATCACCTGATTGACCACTAAGTCTGAGTCACCGTAGACCATCAGACGGCGGACGCCGAGTGAGATGGCCATACGCAACCTGTACAAAAGTGCCTCGTATTCAGCCTCGTTGTTTGATGAGTCGAAGTGGATTTGAAGGACGTAGATGATCTTGTCGCCCCTGGGGGATACCAAAACCACGCCTGCACCGGATCCGTTCAACATCTTGGATCCATCAAAGAACATAGTCCAGTGGTCCGACTGGATCTGAGTCGGCTGTTCCTGTTTGATCCATTCGACCACAAAATCTGCTATTGCCTGAGACTTGATAGCTTTCTTCGCTTCAAACTTGATATCTAGCGAAAGGAGTTCAATCGCCCATTTTGCCACTTGATCGGCTGTGTCTCGGTTGTTCAGGATTTCTGACAGTGGGGCGTCGCTGACGACTGAGATTGAATGATCCGAGAAGTAATGAGCAACTTTCTTTGCGGTCAAGTAAATCCCATACACAAGCTTCTGGTAATGCGGGTATCTTTGCTTGGAGGGAGTCAATACTTCCGAAATGTAACAGACTGGGCGTTGGACTTTGTAGGCTTTGCCTTCTTCTTCCCGCTCGACCATGAGTACAGTGCAAACAACTTGTCCGGTGGATGCGATGTATGGTAAGAGAGGCTCCTTGCTGACTGGGGCAGCAAGCACCAGATGGGTGGAGAGCGGGGCTTTGAGCTCTTCAAACGCTGCTTCAGCTTCAGAATTCCACTTGAACTTTTCAGATTTCTTCATCAGTCAGTAGAGAGGTAATGCCTTCTCACCGAGACGAGAAATGAACCGACTCAATGCGGCCAAGCAACCAGTTAGCTTCTGGACGTCGTGTATACGCTCGGGGCACTTCATTCGGAGGATTGCACCGACTTTTTCCGGGTTGGCGTCGATTCCTCGTTCAGAAAAAAGGAAACCGAGTAGCTTACCGCCCAGAACTACGAATGTACACTTCGACAGATTGAGCTTGATATCATAGCTTCTCAAATTTGCGAATGTCTCAGCGAGGTCAGTCAGCAGGTCGGAACCTTTGCGTGACTTGACCAAGATGTCATCCATGTATGCTTCCACGTTCCGACTGATTTGTTTTAGCAGGCACTTTTGAATCATGCGCATGAAGGTAGCGCCGGCATTCTTGAGACCAAAAGGCATGGTGACATAACAGAAACACCCGAATGGAGTGATGAAGGCTGTCTTGATTTCATCGGGTCCAAACAGACAGATCTGATGATACCCGGAATATGTGTCCAGAAAGGACAAACGCTCGCATCCCGCAGTCGAATCGACTATCTGATCGATGCTGGGGAGAGGAAAGTGATCCTTCGGGCAGGCCCGATTGATATGCTTGAAATCGATGCACATGCGGAGGGACTTGTCCCTCTTGGGGACCATGACCACATTGGCGAGCCACTCGGAGTGGTAGATCTCGCGGATGAACTCAGCTGCCAAAAGCCGAGCCACCTCTTCGCCAATTGCTTTTCTCTTCTCCGCAGCGGACCGACGAAGATGTTCCTTTACGGGCTTCACTTTTGGGTCGACTCGCAAACGATGCTCAGCCAGTCCCCTGGGTACACCTGGCATGTCAGACGGTTTCCATGCAAAGTTGTCCCAGTTCTCACGGAGGAACTGGATGAGCGCTTCTTCCTATTTGTTGTCGAGTGTAGTTGAGATGTGGGTCGGTGCTGCATTGGGGTCGATGGGGTGAATGTGTACGGGCTTCGTCTCCCCTGCCGACTGAAAAGCTGATTCGGAAGCCGGCTTCTTAGCCCGCAGCAAATCACTCGGATACACATTCTTCTGGTACTCCTCCATCTCTACTGCTGCCATCTGCTCGTCAGCAATCTTCGAGCCTTTCTGGAAGCACTCTTCCACTTTCTGTCGGTTCCCCATGACGGTTATGATGCCGTTGGGCCCCGGCATCTTCAGTTTGAGGTACACATAACACGGTCGAGCCATGAATCTGGCGTAGGCGGGCCTACCCAGAATGGCATGATAGGCGATGTTGAAGTCCACCACTTCAAACGTCGGCTTCTCCTTGCGGTAGTTCTTTGAATCGCCAAAAACCACGTCGAGTGAGATTTGGCCAAGCGAGTCTGCCTTCTTTCCCGGGATGACCCCGTGAAACCTCATGTTACTCTCGCTCATCTTGGACATCGAGATGCCCATCCCACGGAGGGTTTCAGCATACAGAATGTTCAGGCCACTTCCACCATCCATCAGGACCCTGGTCAAACGAGTGCCCTCGACAACTGGGTCGACCACCAGCGCCTGCCGCCCAGGGGTAGTGATGTGCGCAGGGTGATCGGACTGGTCGAATGTGATGGGGGTCTTGGACCACTTCAAATACATCGTCTTTGTCGGGGCAACCATGTTGACTTCTCTATTGATAACTTTCAGTCGAATCTTGCTTTCAACGTCAGCAAAAATCATCAAGGTGGAGTTAATCTGGGGGTAACCTCCATCCCCTTCTTTGTCCTCGATCTCCTCTGATTCCTTTTCCTTCTCAGTCGACTGTTCTTTCTGGAAGCTCTGGATCAGGAGCCGGCACTGTCGAGTGGTGTGCTTGGGATAAACCAAGTTCCCCTCTTCATCTTTCTTCGTGTGGATAGGACACGGCTGGTCGAGTACATCATTTCCCGCTTGATCTTTCACTTTCTTGGGGACCCAGGGCCCCTTGGCCTTTCCTTTGCCCTTCCCTTGGTTAACAACTGCGGCTTCGCCTTGAGCTGTCGGCTCGGGCTTGCGCTTAGGTTTTCGATTGGAGTTCTGGTCATCTTGACTGACTGGTTTCTTGCCACTGCAAAGCTGATCGGCCTCTTCGCCATTGGCGTACCGACTGGCTATCTCCATCATCCGGGACAGAGACATATCTCCCGTTCGACCGAACTTCAGGTTCAGCTCTCTGTATCGCACGCCCTCCTTGAAGGCGAAGACTGCTTGGTGCTCGGACACATTCTCCACCGTGTGGTGCAAGGTGGTCCACCTTTGTATGTAATCTCTCAGGGTTTCATTCGGCTTCTGCATGCAATGCTGCAACTCCGCAAGCCCCGCGGGCCGTTTGCAGGTACCTTCGAACGTCCTAATAAACACTCGGGCCAGATCTTCCCAACTGTAAATGCTCCCAGGGGCCAACTGGTTCAGCCATGCCCGGGCCGAGCCGCCCAACATCAGGGGAAGGTGCTTCATGGCCATGTCGTCGTTGCCGCCCCCGATCTGCACAGCCACTCGGTAATCTTCAAGCCAGGTGTCTGGCTTTGACTCACCGGTGAACTTATTCACTCCCGCCGCCAACCTGAAGTTTGGGGGGATCTCAGCGGCCCTGATGGCACTGCTAAAGCATTCGGGTCCAGAGACAGATGCTCGGCTTCCATTCGGATGATCTCTGCCTTGCTCTTCTTGGTACGCTCTGTTCCTGTCGACCAGCCCCTGCACAAGAACAGATCTTGCGTCAAAGCCGGGCCTCCGGGGATCTGGGGGAATCCTCCGCTCGTCGTCGCGTAAGCGCCTGCCTTCGTGTCGCCTGGGCGAGTACGGTCCGCTTCCCGGAGGAGGCGTAGGCACTCGACGGCGATCATGGTGGCCGGGTCGGCGATCATACTGCTCATCATTCCGACCCAGATGCCGGTCTTGACGGGGCCCACGGTCTTCACGCCTCGGGGCGATCTTGGACTGTGAGCTGACCAAACGGTGTCCGCCGCCACTGATCTGCTATGAATCCTGTTGCGCGACTCAGAGACAGCCGCGTTCTGCTCTTCGGCCGTCCGGAGCAGCGCCCGGATCTGCTGCAGGCCTCTCCCAGCCTCTGACTGAGACGGCTGGATAGAATCCGCGATGCGAGCCGCGGCTTCAAGGTTTTGGACAGGCGTCCGGAACACCTGAGTCTCGCGCGGGAACGACTGACGCGGCCGTCGACTGGATTCAGAACCAGTCGGCGGGGCCGTTCGTCGAGTGTGCGCTGGATATTCTCCAGACGCGCGCGCTCAGCCACGGTGGCTAGGCGCGTGGCTTCCAGGGCCCGAGCCTCTAGAGTGTCTCCCACGATAGGGGTGAAAAGTGCGTCCTCATTGCGACGGCAGAGCTCGTCCCTCTGCTCGGCAGTGAGGGGTTGAGGAATGTACCCGTCATGATCGAATGACTGACCGTTGCCACTGCCGCCGTCTCCGCCGCGAGGGTATCCTGGCGGGCTGCGACGTGAGTCGACCATGAGGACTTCGGCTACGGGATCGCTGCTCCCGCACTCGGAAATTGAATTTGTGGGTTTGATCGACGGATCGACCGGCCCGTAGAGGTATTCGTCGAACTCGATGGCCGCAACTTGAGGGGTGGCCGACTGGCGGGCCACCGCGTGTTTCACCCACCGCTGGAGCCGCGAGCGACCAGATCGCTTGCGGCGGCGTCCAGCGGGAACGACGGATGATGAAGGATCCGGCTGGTACCGAGTCGACGGCTGCCGGAGAAGGACGCCGCAGGCGCTGGCACAGAAGTGCGCGGCCCCGCAGACGGCCAACGCCTCGACGTCGAGGGGGGCCTCCTGGAGTCAAGCGGAGTCGTCGGCGATGAAAACGAGCGCGCCGAGTCGGATCTCGCGGCCCAACGCCAGACCACCGCCGGAAACCATGATGAAGGAGGTCGGAGAAAAGTTTGCAACCTCACCAGAAGTCGCTAAGACACCCTACCCCACGATTGGTGCCAACTGTCGTGGTTCTAAGTCTGACAGTACGAGTAGGGGGTACGTAAGAGGAGGCAAGGCCCTAGCTATGGTGAGATTGTACGCAAGATGTTTACGAGTTCAGGCCCTTCTCGGAGGAAGTAAAAGCCCTACGTCTCGGTGCCCTGAGGCGGTCAACTGGAATGTATATGGGTGTTTGAGTTACAGGAAGTGCGAACCCTTGTATTGGAGGAGGGGGTGGCTTATATAAAGTACGCCAAGTCCCCAGCCATCCCCACGTTACAGAGGGTTCAATGTACATAAAAGCAGGGTGTTACCGATAACGCCTGCGGTAAAGAGTGATAAAGGCATTCATTGCCATGGAATGAATGCCGGACCGTTGCTGTCCTAAGGGACCTTTGACCTTCAGGGGTAGAGTGTCTTTGAAGTGTCGAGTGAAGTCGAGTCGTCTGGACGGGGGGTGTAGTCGAGTGGAATGCCCTCTTGGGCCGTGTCAGTCGACTGTTCCTGTTGCCTTCGAGTTGTCTTTTGAGCTTCTGGGGCAGTGACCTTGGGTGGGGTACCTGGGTCAGGCCCGTGACCGTACCCTAGGTCTGCAACATCATCATTGAGCATAACAATTATCATTGCATTATGGACGGCGTATTCTTAGATCGTGCATCAAATATATTTGAGCATTGCATATCTTGTGTTAACTCTCATGTGTATATACATATCATAATGGATGATGTGTACATCTATCACGCATACACTTTTCTCTCTGTCTCAATGTTGTGTAGATGCGCATGCTTACATGACAACTTCACAATCTCATTAGTTGAAGAAACGAGCCATCACTAAGGGCGTGTTCAACGGCGTTCTTTACGACGCCCCCAAATGTCCACGGACATCCGGACGGCCGGACGGCACCCATCCAATGATATCCCTTGTATGCCCGGCCCCCTCTCCTTTTTCACCAAGTCAAATTTACTCATCTCAATAGCAGTTCTACTACTAAAAACACATGGATCAAGAAACAAACAATGTACAATCATAGACGTCAGAGGTTTAAGTTACACTCTCCATACAATAACTCAAAATGAAATTCACACAAATCTTGAAAGCTGCTCCATTTATCAGGAGGTTGTACAAAAGCAGAACTAGATTAAACGCAGACACCATGTAACCACCAGTTTAGTACCACGACCAGGGCACTGTACTTCAAATGTTAACTGTAAACGTTGCTCCTTATCCACAAAACTCACTCATTGGCTTATTTCTTACTCCCTCCGTTCCAAAATAGATGACCCAACTTTGTACTATAGTTAGTACAAAGTTGGGTCATCTATTTTGGAACGGAGAGAGTAGATGCCAGTAATTTGGTACTAAGATGACCATCATCGCTTCCTAGTGCACGCTTCTTGGCAAGCGGAAGATACACGGCGAGTAACAACATCCAGACTAGCGACGCGATAATAACAACCGGCCATGCATCCCACGGGTTGTTGGAAACCTTGGTAGCCCATGCGATCAGGCCAAATGAAAACAGCCAATACAGCACCATGATCACATCCTACAAAGGGGAGACAAGCAGCATGCATGATAATAGAACGTTAGTTTCTGAGCACAAAAGTAAAAATCAGGAGAGATAAATTGTACGGAATTCAGCAATGAAGAGCATGGCAAGCAGGAGCCAGAGGTCACAATATATTCTTGATTAGTATAGTGATGAAAAGGTTAACACGTCACTAAAGCACCGAGCATTGGCAAATCATGATGGCCAAAATCAGCAGACAGATACTTAAGGTGAATCCATTGGGATGCTCCTGTTATATAGGCTCTTGATGCTAGCTGTGTGATTGTTGTCAGAAACAGTTGTAGTATGTATCAAGCACAAAGATAGGATTCTTCTCAGTACTTTGGTTGGGCACAAAGATCTTGTCGTGGCCAAACCATATGCTTCGTTTCTTTCCTTTGGGGTGGCAATGAGGGGGCTGAGAACTGATGTGGCGGAACCATGCTGGGTAGATCATCTAGAAGCGAGAGAAGGGGGGAGAGAAGAGCAAAAGACTCACCAGCGCGATGAGATACTTGGCCACGCGAGGGTTCAGCACGGACTGCTCCTCCTCCTTTGTCGCCGCCGGCGAGGGGATGCCTTTCTCTAGGTCTAAATCCAAGGGGAGATCCGAACTCGGCAACGGCGACATGATTGGACACGCTGACGGGGAGTTGATTCGCCTCGAGATGCACGGGAGGATCGGAACTCGGCGACGATGTACGCGGTGAGGGAGAGAGGGCTTCGTGGGAAAGCGAACGGACAGGAGGCGCTATTATAATGGGCCGAGAGCAATTCGAGCTGGTTGCGTCCCCAAACAGGGGTTTAGGTAGGACACGAAGATTTGTCTCAAAAAAACAAAGGTACTAGTAGGACACAAAGATCATCCTATCGTGGCTAAACCAGCCGTCCTTGTTTTGGGCCGAGGCCCATGTTAAACGCTCTCTCGGGGTTTTGAGATGATTCTCAACAAAAAAAAAAAAAAACTCAAATTGTGAAACGAGTGAACTAGCAAATGCCGAGATGATTTCGCTTCAGTCCTGTCTTGGCGTTACATAAAAGCTCAAGCATGCATAATAACTTATCAACACACCAACTTCACACAATTAACAGCAAAACTAGGTACTTCCTCCGATCCATATTACTTGTCGCCGGTTAGTACAAAGTTGCAGGGAGTACAACGTTTCTGTTACACCACCACCATTTACAGAGTATCGTCCTAAAGCTCACTCTGCAGATGTACACCCGAAATGTGAGTTTCACACCTGACCAAGCCGGTAACAACTGGGCAATCAAGCACGTCTTCAGAGATCAAAATCAGAACAAGCATTTGCATAGCCGTAGGTCTAGGAGGCAAGGAAGTTTCAACATGTCCTGCGCTAGGCTCCTGGTCATCATGACCGCCAGGTTGCTCATTGTGACTGGCAGCTACTTATGCTCTGTTTGCAGCACAGGATAATGCAATCCCACAATCTTTTCTGCTGCATGGCGAGCTGAAGCTGCTGGTGCTGTACCATGGTCACTCCATCTCAGAACCTTCATCTTCATCCTCGTCTTCGTCCTCGTCGAGGATATAGACCAAAGCATGCCTCCGCGACGAGAAGACACAAGCCACTCCTCTTGAGGCTGTAAACATTGAGGAAAAGCAAGCTCCAGACATTACTCGTTATGTGAAATGAATACCAACTAAAAATCATGTGCAGAAATAAACACTCAACCTACCACTGACTGCCAGCGGAGTAGACAAAGGGTGAGGGATGCTACGAACTTTTCCATAGTCTGTATCCAATTGGAGTTCCAGCGCCTATACATGTTCATGGCAGGAAATTAGCGCTATTACCATTTGCCAGCAAAAAAAAAAGTAAAGTCAGCTTCAACAAGCATCTCCTTGTCAATGGACCAATTTATAGATCCAGTGCAATTTTGTTTATCTTGTTGCAGTGATTCATTACTACTAATGTAGCTAGTTTAATTTTTTGTAGTAACTTATTTCAGTAAGTTTCTCCCATACTGTTCTCATTTAAGAAAATCCGTACCTCCAATTCTTGGAGATTGTAATAATTTGCAGGGAATGTTCTTGAGAGCTGTGAAAAAGAGAGGTTCTCTGTCTGCAGCATAACCATCCAAGATCTCCCGGCACTTTCAGAACTGGACTTTCCACTAAGTAGTAAAACCACCTGGTTGTCCTGTGAATAACCGTTTTCTTTTCTAAGATATGCAAAGTGCTTTACAAAAGCAAAGTATTGCCTCAATAATTGTAACAGGGAAATACCTTGTAAAGAGACAGATCAACACACTCGTATTCAACAGGTATATGCAACAGAAAACCTGAAAGTGATGGTGTGCTGGAGGTACTACGTGAGTTGCAGAAGTCCTTTATCACAGCAACGAAATTTCTTAAATTTAAAGCTCCATCCGGTATCTTGAAGCATATGTAGGCAATCGAGCTATATGAAGAAGCATTGTACTGAGAATCTTTATCCTGCTATTTTGAGTAACCGATTAGGACCTTAAAAAGCGACAGATCATGGACCCAATGCAAAGCATGTATAGAATAAGTTGCAGAAAAATATGGAAATAAGCAATGAGTATGTTCACATCGGTACCATTAATTAATGTGTTGGAAGGAAACACTGAAGAGAACATAAACCTTATAGAACGCAATTGATGCTGGAGTACTGGTTGATGACAAGGCATCGGACGATGTAACAGGATAAAGAGGAAGCAATCCTTGACAATGTATTTGTGAAGATATAGTAGTGAATGGCATCAAGAAAGCCTCAGTCAAGCTAAAAAACATGGGATATAGAGTTGTTAGCATAGCATAAAACTGCTTCGCAGAAGGAACAGTTACTTTTCAGTAACAAGGAACATGTTTAAAGTTATTCTGACTGTAGAAAGTGAATACACAAAGATTTGACTGACAGTACACTGAGTGAGACACATGTACTGGCAAATAATTTTAACAATTAAATGATATACCTTTCTTCCAACTCGCTAAATTGCTTGGCCAAACTCTTCTCCAAAAATTGAGTGTCTGTAAATCCTCCAAAAGCTACTAGATGCTCAACATGTTTCGCAGTATCACTGAAAGTGTGTTCAACACAATTAAATAACATAGCAACACATCATCACAACTTGGGAATAGGTACCATAAATCTTCGAATCAATGAAAGCAATGAAGTACAAAGGTACATACATGCAGGAATGATGTTTGATGTTTCTTCTTTAAAAATAAGCCATGCAGTTAGCCCAACATAAAACAACAAATGGCATGCTACTTACATGTCCCACTCAAATATCTGATCTGTTTCAAGTAACTGTTTGATTGGATCCTTGTCAAGAAGAAACTTCAGAAAAATCACCACAAGTTCACTACAGAAGATGATCCCTTGCTAGTTAATAACGAAGTTCATGCCATGAGAATGAAGAGGACAATAGGAAAGAAAGACATAAACCTGTTTGTGGATGGAACTTGATCGGTTGGCTCACTTAACAATATCTTAACACACTTCAAAACCCAGCTGAAGAAATTTTGAAACTGGAAAGTCAATGAATCAATGAAAGTTACTACATGATAACCTCCCAAAGGTACATCATCACTAACCATAACTGAATATGCAAACAACAAAAAGGAAATGATATGCGCACTTGTTCAGGAAGGAGCCTCATTTTAAGATGACACAAGTCCCAATTTTCAACAAAATTTGAGAAAACATGAAACAAGAAGAAGAAAAAAAGTGTACCAGATAAAGAACAGTAGATGCAACTCTTGAGAAGCGCTCAACTTGCACAACTAGCATCCCTACCCTCTCAGTTACACCATCCATAAGCTTTTCATCTAACCCAATGTTCTTAAATCGTGAACGCCATCTTGCAAGGCCTCTTAGTTCTGCAAGTCTGAATGAAATAATTTCGACTGCAGGCTATAAATAAAGAAAATATAAGCAAGCAACTCAATTTTAACGACAGAAACTTGAAACAGGTTACAGGTATAACACATGTTTAGTATGGCCAAACGAGATGGCTTGACCTCCAATTAGTGAGCTATATGACTTTAATGTTGTGATATAAAGGAAGACATGACTATGGTATTTCACCAATACTAACAGTTCTTCCTGGTTTGAGTCACCTAACTTTGTTTTTAATAACTGAGTCACCTAACTAGTAAAACACTAACAACTTAACTAATTGTAGCAGAAAGACGTGAAGTTGCCTAATAAACTCTATAGTGTCCATTAGAAGTGAACCAAAAATACAGAAAATAGTACCAATAATATGTTGCTGTGGCATCAGTATGTAGTAGCTCACCTGAAGATGCTCACTGACAACAATACGAAGTTCTCTTCCAGCACTTTCAATAGTCTTAGCTATCCTCTTGAGACCCTTTCATATATAAAATAACAAGTTTAGACATGTTATTTAAGAAAAGAAGGTATGCAAATTATGGCAGTAGCAATAAATACCGCTTCACCAAGGGAGCTGACTAAAAATTGATGTAGAGCAGGACTTGTATGTGTTCCAAACAAAAGGCTCATAAACTCATCCTCGGAGCTAGATTCCATCCCTGTAAACGGTCAAAAGCTTAGACCAACGTAGAAAAATAAAGGTATGTGATTCTTGATGGTTATGGCTTCAAAAGAAATCAAACATACCATGGGCAGTAAGCAGAGAAGGCAAGGCACTAAATTTCTCATGAAATAAGTTCATAGCGTTCGACCATTGTTTGGACATCATAGATATGGAAGCACGGACAACTTCGACCAGATCTTGAATACTTGACGCTTGTTGAGACACCTGATGTAGCTCATTTTTCCTTTACAACATTTATTGGTGATAAGACAAACAGAATAAGAAAAAAAATATTCAATTTTAGTAGGAACAGCACAGCAGTCAATATCCTTACAAACTTTAGTACTGAAATACTGCTGCTATATTTTAGGGAAACAACAAAAGCCTAAGATATTTACACCTGGCCAATGACAATAATTAGTTATTAAGATCAGTGAATTGGACCGTCAGAGTTCAATCATTTAGGTGCCAGTGAATGTGTTATTCTAGCACCTTTTATGGACCTATTTTTCTTTTCATACAAGACCACAAGAAGATGGTTTTGGAACAAGGAAAGAAGGCATTAAAAGGCAATGGAATTGGTATGCCATTACCTGTTGGAAAAGATAGAGGTATCAAGGTGCAAACAATGTACCCCAACAGAAATATCCTTACTGAGAGAAAGGTTGTCAGTATTAATCAGCTTTCCTGAGCACAGAAGAACCAACTGATGGAGATTTCTTGATAAAGAGACCTGGTATTAAGAACAACTATTGCTCAGAATATCATATCCAGCAGACTGACATGTGCATAAGAACCTAAAAAGTGAAGAATTAATGACCTTGCTTATGGAAACATCCTGAAGTCGGTAGCTAGTTCTTTTTCCAGAGGATTGTACATGGATTGGAACCTTATTTATGTTCTGAAATATCAACAATAAACTCATTACTGCCAGGGTATGCCCCCAGAACTAATGATTTACAAAGACAAAAGGTAGGCAACAGTTTGCCAATATCCATAGATCGTAAAAATGTTACAGAAATAACTGTTTCATAATATCATATTTACTGTTAAGGTATACGAGTCTTGCTGTCAAAGTAACAAAAGGGTATTAATGATAAGAACAACCTTGAGAATTATATTGACTGTAAATATAGAGCACTCAGTTATTGTGTTTACTTACTATCTTTCCAACTGGAAATATTCCAAAAATACTGAAGCAAATGGAACCATCTTTATCACCCGTGCACAGAATATTAAAACGTTGACACGAAGCACTTGAAAATGCCTGAATGGCTTCTTCATTCTCATCTGCAAGACCAGCATCTCCCGAATTGAGCCCACCTATCCTAGGCATCACGGGAGCAGGAGGAAAGAAACGTGTAGTGCGGTCTTCATAAGATAACAAGTCTTCCTTGTCAGTCTGCAGTAATTAGCAGAGGGCTCTAGTAAGGAACTTTTTCACTGAAACCCTATACTATTCTCAGTAAGTGCAAAATTCATGCAGTTGATCATCTCCAGTTGGAAGTTTCACTGAATAGTTTTCAATAAGATGCAAGCTATATGCGATTTGACAAATGATATCTTGAGTAAATATAGTAAATGTTTTTAAAGGGAATAAATATACCCTTGATAGTGGTTCATCTTCTGCCCAATTCAGACATACAATGGCAACATCGTGAGATTTTATACTTCGTAACATCTTCCCATTCTGCAATTAGCACTCACGTTATTTATACATACACGAAGTGGTAAAGTAAATAAAAGTAACAAGTAAACTGTAATAGCATGCAAGATTGTTTGAAGAGTAATACAAAATCACAAACTGCACAAGAGTCAAAACATAAAATAGATTATGTACTTATGTTACAACCTTCAAGATCATAGGAGGACTTTTTATAATAACTACTAACACACAGTAATAAAAAAAATGATATTGCAAATTCAGTTACGATGAAATTGCAACAGATTGCAAATTAGAAATGGTGCTCAACAGAAAATAAAGCAATTCGAAATGTGCTGTGTCAATGTGTCTGGTTTTAGCATCAACTAACCACTTCATTATATTACTGAGACACGAATTTTTTTATGGGAAGATCCAAATGCTTTTATGTATGCACATAGTTGTCTAAGAGGTCCTTGGGAGCATGTGCCCCCAGTGATCTCCTAATAATTCAATACATAAAAGTCAAAAGTTATAAAGGTCAAAATGAGAACAGTGCCATTAGCAAATTATAAGGAACCACGCAGAGTTCAGGTTTGCATTAAGTATGAAAAAATTGTCCGGCAACAAAAAGGAAGGCGTCAATAATTTCTACCCATTGCTTTCAGCATACACACCTCAACATCATGCAAAAGAACAAAACCATCTTCTGTGCCAAGTGCTACTATTTTACCATCAGGGCTCCAGCAAATTGATGTGATGCACTTCCCTGAAAAATAATTATTTTACTATTTTAGTGCCTGCTACTATTTTAACTTGAAAATAGATGTTGTCAGTTCAATTACTGAGTAAAGCATACATCAAGGGCCCCTTTGGGTTGAAGGATTTTTATACGATTTTGTAGGATTTCAATCCATAGGATTTTCTTTGTATAGAAGCCCTTTGGATCACAGGAATGGAACCACCAAAAATTATATGGGTTGCTCTCCAACATCCCAAATTCTAGGGGTTAGACCTTATGAAAATTATTCTTTGTGTCCTGCATGCACATTCTCTATCTTTAAATTCCAGCAAACTTTTCGTGGAAGTCTAAAGAGACATGTTTGCAAGTTCCTGTAAGATCCAGGAAGTCATGGCATCTGCCCTTTTTAGAATCCTGCATTCCAAAGAGGCCCTAAGGGTGCAAGTATATAAGAATGCAAAAGAAAACGGACAGCGTTCTTAGCTGGTGTAGTTTTTCATGGAGCAGGGATGTCATTTCTTCTAAACACAAATTGACAAAGCATCTGGATTTTACTTAGGACACGACTGCAAAATACTCCCTCCGTCCCAAAATAAGTGACTCGACTTTGTATTAACTTTGTTCGAAAACTAGTACAAAGTTGAGTCACTTATTTTGGGACGGAGGGAGTATGTGCTTATGTACTTATTGTTGAATAGACAAGGTGCACCTCAACACAAGACATGTACTTCTTTGAACATACCGAACATGAGAAAATGTCAACAGCTGTATTTGTTTTTTCAGCATTTAAAAAGAAAGAAATAATAATAACGTGATAGATGTTTCATTGTTTTTATTATGAACGCCAAGGGGTGGGAGGGTAGCAACCAGGGGATATAGTCCACAGCCGTTGCCAATTGAAGCGATGGAGGAGAACCTTGGATTCATCGGTAACCATAGCAAGCAGATCCTTCTCTGGGTTCCACTCTGCCAATTTTATCTAACAATAGTAGAACATGTGTAAGACAATTTCTAATGGATCATATTAATATGAATCTATAACAAATAAATAACAGAAAATGGAAAAGGTGCACGCAATACATAAAGATGTCAAATATTCAGCAGCGCTAACTGTCGGATCTATATAGTTGAATGTTGCTGAATAGGGTATAAAATAGAAATCGAATGAATCAAGCATGTCTAAGGGCTGAAAAATGGATCACTGGGTGCAAACGCCAAAGCTAAACTCGATAAACCAGTATGGTGTTTGTTGCTCCAGATTATCGAAATAGCGCGGTTCCTGATCGTGTTTAGGTCAGACGAATCGATCCACCCCTAAATCCCAGCCAAAACCCCTCTCAGCCGCACGAAGCGACAGTAGGAAACCACTAGGTCCCGGCCCAGCCCTCTTAGGAATTTCGGCAAACGGTTGGCATGCGGCAAGGGTGCGGCCACCCCTGGATTACCAGCCCAAATCCACCCGCCTCCTCCCGCCTCGTGTCCGAAGCCCGCCGCGCGAGAGAGCGGCGCGAGCAGATCCTCGCCACCACCTTCACCGGAGCCCACGCGGCGAGCCGGCGGACCCCTCTGGTGGCGACGAGGAGGAGAGAGGGACGGGGAAATGCCGGCGGCGGGGCTAGGTTTTCGGCAACCCGAGTCGCCCCTGCGGGGGTAGGGGGGATTTTCTGACGTGCACTAAATCGGGGAGGGGAGGGGAGGGGAGGGGCGATGCAGAAGCTTCAGCGCAGATTGGTGAAGCTCATCGAGGCGAGCTCGCGCGCGACGGGGGGCGTTTCGGCTAGCGAGATACCTGGAAGGGGATGGGCTTGTCGAACTGGAGCTGGAACGGCGTGCCGGAGGCCGCCGCGGACGACGACGCCGCCTCCTCCATCTGCTCCTCCGCCATGGCGACCTGCTGCTTGGTGGGTGATTTTTTTGGGGAAGTTTTTTTGGGCGGGCGGACAGGCGGGAAGAAAGAGAGGTTTTTTTTTTCTTTAGACAAGGAAGAAAGAGAGAGCGAGACGAAGGGAACGAGAGCCTGGGCCCCCGATTGGATCGGCCTGTAATACAATCCGGGTGGGCTTCGATTAGGCGATTGCTTGCTCGTTCTGGTCCGTAAAGTTTACAGGGGGTTTTCAGATTACACTCGGTTTTGGCCGGTGTCAGAAACACTCTTCTCGTATCCCGTGATCATGTCTCTCTTACCTAGTCGAGGAGAAGGGCACACGCCGTCACCAGATGGCTGGAACCACATAGGACGGGCGAGGCGCCGGTAGCAGGGAACACGAGCATGGCAGGTCTCTGGCGTGAGCGCCGCCGTAGCTGGAGCTCCCACCGGCCGACGTGTTGAGGCGGCGAAGAGCAGGGGGCTTGTGGTCCTGGTCAGGCAGAGAGCACGGGCTGCGCGGGAACGTCAGTAGGGACTTGGAAATTAGCTTTATGGCGGCAGCGACTGCCGAAGCAAGGTCTGTGGAATTGCTGGCGGAGCTAACTCTGGAACAACTGCGACGGCGACTGCAGAGTGACGGGAGCAAGCTCGTCATAGCCGGCAATAAAAGAATATTTGATATTGTCGCAAACCCCTAACGGACGGGCCAATTCATCGCCACCGCTCTCCGCGTGGTTGTAGGCTTGCAGCTCCGGCACAACCCTCCTTCGTCAACCAAAGACAGATGTATTTAAACAAGTTGCAAAATTTTGGTTTATTCCTGCTTTTTTCTATAATTCGGGGTATTAAAAAGTTCTAATTTTTAAAGAAGTCATAAAATTTCGAAAAAAAATGTTTATGATTTCGAAAAAAACGAGAATTCAAAAATGTTCACGATTTGTTTAAAATGTTCAGGAAAGTTTAAAAATCATGAATTTAAAAATGTTCGTGATTTCAAAAAAGTTCACAAAATTGTAAAGAAATGTGCACCAATTTTAAAAATGTTCATGATTCCATAATTTTGTTCATGATTTAAGAGAATGTTCACGAATTTGTAAAGAATGTTCACGGTTTCGGAAAAATATTTGTGAATGTAAACAATGTTAATGATTTAAAAAAGATTATGATTTTAGAAAATATTCACGAATTTAAAATACTTTCACTAATTGCAAAAACAAAGATGAAAATGTAAAACAGAATAAAAGATAAAGCGGTCACCTAAGAATAAAGTATAAGTCACATAGACACTGACCAGAAAAGAAAATTACAAGCAAGACCAAAAAAATCTATTGCGCTTGATGCCACCAAAGCGGTCACCAAAGTAAAAAAGGGGATAGATCCGCTCTTCGCCTGAGCATGATGTGGCACCATCACAGATCCGTAACTTCTCAGACCTTTAAAATAGCTCGTCAAAGACAAAGCCATTACCGTTTACTAGTATGTGAATCGGAACATTTGTGGGACGTATTTTGCCACGCATTGTTTATACGTACTCCCTCCGTCCGAAAATACTTGTCATCAAAATAGATAAAAAGGGATGTATCTAAAACTAAAATACATCTAAATACATCCACTTTTATTCATTTTGATGACAAGTATTTCCGGACGGAGGGAGTAGTATTGTACAGCACCATGTAAACTAGCATCACCCAGCACGTGGAATAACCTGAACCCAAACACTAGAAACATTTCATACGCTGACGCCATTCCACTGCCACTTCAGCTATGTGTCACTTTCTTTCAGTTGCTTCAATGCAGTAAAATCGCATACATCTTAAGAACCATGGCTCGCTCCACATGTCCCACTCGAAAGGTCTCTTCTACCTTGTGCGTCCTAATGGCTAGTATTACTACAAAACAGCACAGATAGTCATACAGATACAAAAATGCTGTCGTCGCAGGTCGCAAAAATTACTAATCCTTCTACTGACTGCGCATATTTCAGAACATGATGCTGTCAAGACTGAAGCTACAGCAGCATGAGAAGAGCATAGCCTCCGTTCCATGGTACACGAAATGCGCATAGAAGGCATGTAATTAAGTTTTCTTCAATGAAGAGCGAGGCAATAAAACAGAGAAGCCAAGCTGCTGCAGACTGGTTTACCAATTGACTGACGCTAATTGCAGAGTGATGGATTAGTAGCGATGCTAATTACTGGGGTGCCAAGACAAGAACAAGGCATGCCAAGGCTCTCAATTCTGCATTGCCATGTTCCACTGAACACTGGTTTTCTCGATCTCGTGCAGAAACGGAACCTGCTGATGGAGGATCAGGGGTCCGCAAACTGAACTTACTACCGCACGAAAGCAGAAACACACAGCAGAGATCAGTGGAAGCACTTGCTGTTCTAAATCAAATCAGACTGAAGGAATCACAAACAGCATCAATGCATCGTTATTCTAAATCACATCTCAGTTTGCATTCCGATCCATTAGCGCAGACAAAATGCAAATTGGCCAGACATGGCTGTGTTCAGTTCAGAAGAGTAGAAAAGCCAACATCGGTCAAATCATCACTGATACGGATATAGAACCACGACTGCAACATTTTCTAGATAGATATCAGCTTGCAAAAGCAACAACCAAGGAGCCAACAAAGCGTTGGCAATCATCTAGCACTCGCACTACTACTACCACTACTTGAGAGATAAGCAGAGCCAACAGCAGCCAGCTACATCTGTGAACAACAAGGGCGACACATTCAGAGATTCAGCCTAGGCGGAGGTGAACTTGGTGACGGCCTTGGTGCCCTCGGAGACGGCGTGCTTGGCGAGCTCGCCGGGGAGGACGAGGCGGACGGAGGTCTGGATCTCCCGGGAGGTGATGGTGGGCTTCTTGTTGTAGCGGGCGAGCTTGGCCGACTCGCCGGCGAGCTTCTCGAAGATGTCGTTGATGAAGGAGTTCATGATGGACATGGCCTTGGAGGAGATGCCGATATCCGGGTGCACCTGCTTCAGCACCTTGAAGATGTAGATCTTGTACGTCTCCACGCCCTTCTTCGCCTTGCTGCCCTTCTTCCGGCCCCTCGTCTTGCCCTCGCCGCCGGCGCCCTCCTTGGCAGCCGTCTTGCCCGCCGGCACCCGCTTCTCGGCCTTGGGCTTCTTGCCCGCCGGGGTCTTCTCCGCCGCCTTCTCGACCTTGCTCTCGGCGACCGGCTTCTTGTCTGCCTTGGGAGCCATGGCTGCGGCTGCTGCTTCGGTGGTGGGAGAGGGAGCGGGAGGTGTTTCGCTAGGAGGAGGTGGGGAATTGCAGATGCGAATGGAGGAGGGGGCGGAGGAAGTATATAGAGGGGAGGAGGTGCGCGCTGATTGGTGGAGAGGCCGGTGCCTCGGATCGATGACGTGGCCGGGCGAAATGGTGGGCAACCGGAAATTTTCTCCGTGGCTGGCGGGAACTTTGCAATTTCGGCACACACAAACACAGAATTCGGAAAACATAGCGCTTTATTACACCTTTTGTAGTCTTTTTCTGTGGCGATTTGATCATTTGCCATCACTTACTTTGAACTTTGACATTTTGCCACTCGTTGCATGAAATTGATCTGGTGACGCTTCTTAGTTTGCATTTTAATTTTTTGCCACTTTTCAACAAAAAAAAACAATCTTTTGTAAATGATAGACAAAATAAATGCACAAAACAAGAGGACAACCTTCTCCCAAAATTGGGATGAACCCTAACTCATAACACAACCGCCGCCGTCCCTGCTGCCCCGCCGATGTCGCCCTGCTGCTCCCCGGTGGCCCCAGCTGCCCCGTCATCGTCGCCCCTTGTGCTCCGCAGCGGCCCCTGCTGGTCCCGAGTGTCCCCTACAGAGAGCCCATTTGGGTGAAACGGCAAAAACAGAGAGGGGTAGTGGAGGAGTGTATGTGTGAGATGCTTATCACTCGATTCCCGCTCGCATGGTCCCAACGACGACGACGGCCTGTGCGGTGACGACGGCGGCCGTGAACCAGCGTAGTCGAGCGCACCGCAGTGGCTAGGGAGCCGAAACGGTGCAGGTGACTGCTTCAGGCTGCTGCAGACTCTTGGAGCGAGAGCAATCACTGATGTGTATTAGGGTCACAAAATCCCTCGTTTCCTACTTGTTACCGTGGAAGATTCCATGTGCTTGCATGCTCGACATGCTCCCGTGGAATAATCAATATAGCAGTTATGAGACAGCGACGTGAATGATCGAACGGGAAGAGCTCGTCGGACGTATATCTGCTCGGTCAGTCAAGAACATGAGCAAATACGAGATTTCACGTGGGCGAGGGCAAATCCTCGAAGTTCCAACTAAGAAGTGGCAAATTATCAATTGCAAAGTAGACAGGGGCAAATTGTCAAAGTCCAAGTGGTGGCAAGAAATCAAAATTCCCTCTTTTTCGGGTGCAACACCATTTATTAAAAAACAGCTATTGCTTCTCTCATGACAAAGTTACTCTTTTTAGGGGAAAAGCCTAACTTTTATTCATCAAAAACCACAACATGTGGTATAGAGTTCTCGTCATGTGGTAGGCCAACCCACACATGACGCCCGGGAGCTAGAGAAATAGCAAATTTAGCTAAACTATGCGCTTCATAACTACTAGCACGACCTCCAAAAATAAATTTACAACTGTAAAGAGAAGCTCGGTCCTTAATCTCAAAAACTATCACTCCACATCCACCTTGGGATCCTTGTTCAGTGCCTCCTATCATCTATCTAGAATCTAAAGCCACAATAATTTGTGGGAGATGGAGATCCCCCGCTAAACAAAGTGCTTCTCAATAGGCTATTGCCTCAATCGTGGTCAGATTGTCGACACCATCAATGACAAGTGTCGAACTCCCAAGGTAAGTACAGTTGTGGTCGCGGCATACCGCAACCGCCGACCCCTCCTCTACCTCATTTAATCCCTGCGTCCATATGAATTTTCACAAAATTTTGCGGTGGAGCTCTTGTTTGACTCCGGACATTACCTCTGTCCCGGGCTTGGAAACCGACGTTGCTTGATGGTTTAGTCTCCTTTATCATTTCGATCTCTGCTATGAACCTCGTAAAAAAATGAAACCGCAGTTTGTGGACGATGGAAGACACCTTCATGGGTAGCCTTCCTCCTTGCTGGCCACATAGCCCATTACGTGACAACCAGTTTCACAGACAACGCATGCGATAAGGATTCCAGCTGGGAAAACAACCACGTTTTTTGCGTTGGGCTCCGTGCTCGCAACTAAGTTTTGTCCGAGCTCTTCACCCACGAGCGCCCATATGCAACGTGCCATGGTGCATTCGATTAAAGACTGACACCACGAGTTCAGTGCACCACAAAGACCACAAGTCACAGATGTAGACGTATTTTGGTGCTACCTCACATCTTTTGTCGGAAGAGAATGTTTAGATATGTTGGAAATATGCCCTAGAGGCAATAATAAAAGTATTATTATTATATTTCCTTGTTCATGATAATTGTCTGTTATTCATGCTTGAATTGTATTGTACGGAAACAGCGATACATGTGTGAATACATAGACCACAACGTGTCCCTGGTAAGCCTCTAGTTACTAGCTCGTTGATCAACAGATGGTCACGCTTTCCTGACCATGGACATTCGATGTCATTGATAACGGGATCACATCATTAGGAGAATGATGTGATGGACAAGACCCAATCCTGAGCCTAGCACGAGATCGTTTAGTTCGTAATGCATAAGCTTTTCCAGTGTCAAGTATTTATTCCTTAGACCATGAGGTTGTGCAATTCCCGGATACCGTAGGAATACTTTGGGTGTGCCAAACGTCACAACGTAACTGGGTGGCTATAAAGGTACGCAACGGGTATCTCCGAAAGTGTCTGTTGAGTTGGTACGAACCGAGACTGGGATATTGTCACTCCGTATGACGGAGAGGTACCTCTGGGCCCTCTCGGTAAGACACCATCATAATGAGCTCAAAGTGACTAAGGAGTTAGTCACGGGATGATGGATTACGGAACGAGTAAAGAGACTTGCCATGACGAGATTGAACAAGGTATCGGGCATACCGATGATCGAATCTCGGGCAAGTACCGTACAAATAGACAAAGGGAATGACATACGGGATTGAGTGAATCCTTGACACAGTGGTTCATCCGATGAGATCATCGAGGAACACGTGGGAACCAACATGGGTATCCTGATCCCGCTGTTGGTTATTGACCGAAGAGTTGTCTCGGTCATGTCTGCGTGTCTCCCGAACCCGTAGGGTCTACACACTTAAGGTTCGGTCACGCTAGGGTTGTAGAGATACATGCACGTGTGATGACCCACAACCGTAAGGGATCTATTGCAGCGTTTTCGATAAGTAAGAGTGTCGAACCCAACGAGGAGCAGAAGGTATTGATAAGCGATTCTGAGCAAGAAATTACTGCAAGCACTGAAAGATAACTTTTTAGGGGTTTTCTCGATATAAGCAACAGGAAAGTAAAAGCAAGCAATGTAAAAGGCACTGAGAGTAACAAGTGGCCCAATCCTTTCTTAGCAAAGGAGAGGCCTAGCAACTGAACTTATAAAGGCTAAAGCGTTCCTGAGGACACACGGGAGAGGTAGTCATGTGCTTTCGCCATATTCCGTATCGATACTATGTTATGTGTTGATAAGTGTTGAGTGGGTGGATCTATGCTAGCACACTCTCTAGACTAAGATGAGTGCACTCTTATGATTAAACATCTTGCAAGCATCCGCAAATACAAGATAGTATTTAAGGCAAAAGCCTAACCATAGCAATACGATCGAGGATCCATTATTCCCTTATGCAAAAGCGTGCGAACTGGGGTTCAGGTTTCTGTCACTCCGGCAACCCACCATAAGCATTCTTTGTACACAATGTATTCTCCTAGGTCCTTAATAAGGCGAAGTGTTGAGTGTTCGACTCACACAACACCACTAGTAGAATGACAACGCAACTTAAGTATCAAACAACACATATTACTTCAACAACATATGACTACTAACAACAAGACTTTCCCCATGTCCTCAAGAACTAAGGTAACTACTCACGAGACATAAAAGAGATCATGATCAGTGGAGATAAATAGATGATAAACAATCTGGACATAATGATATTTCTCCAACAAAACTCAATAGCATTCACCACAAAGTAGTAATCAACACCGATGGAGTAGAGAGGATAGGTAGTACGAGTTACAACACAAGTTGCAATTGTAAGATGAGATTTGGATGAAGATGGAGATGGTGCTGGTGTTGGGGATGATGTTGATGATGATCTCGATGATGCCCGTGACGATGGTGATGACGATGGCGACGATCTCCCCTTCCGGGAGGTGATCTCCCCGGCGGAATCTGCCCGCCGGAGATGGCTTTTTCTTCTCTGTAGGTTTCCGCCACGGAGCAGCGGCGGAACTCCGTAAAAACTCTCCTTTTTAGGGTTTTCAGATAACGGAGAGTATATAGGCAAAAGGGGGCATCCGGAGGTGGGCCAGGGGCTCCAGGCGCCCCCCCCCCCCGGCGCGGCCAGGGGGGCACCCCCAGGGCGCCTGGGCACCCTGTGGCCCCCCTCTGGTTGCCCTTTCGCATGTCTTCGTGATTCGTCCGGAAAATATCCTCCGTCAATTTTCAGGTAATTTGGAGGTATTCTTCTTCAGCAACTCAGCGTCCACTTTTTACCGCTGAATCCTGCGTCTGCTGCTTCGGCACCGGAAAGTTGCAAACTGTGTAAAATAGGCCAAAACAACATGAGAACATCATCGTAATGTGAAATATATCAATGAATAAGGATAAATGATGATACAAAATAGTGATGCATTTTGGACGTATCAACACCCCCAAGCTTAGACCTCGCTTGTCCCCAAGCGAATACTGAGCTCGGTAAACCTGTCCACAAGTGTAGAGAGTGAAGTGTCGATAAATAGAATACGGACAAGAAGCATCACAGTTTCTTCACCAACTCAAATATCCTCAACAGCGATCTTCAACTCATAAGGCCCTTATAAAAGAGTGGTAACACTTATATTCGGAAGTAGGGCTAAGGAAACTCATTGAATCATGGCAAACATGTCCTTTGGTCAAAGAACAACTAATAACTTTTACTTTTGCTCTTTCTTTATGTTTTGATGAGATTAATTAAAGCTTTTGAAAGAACATGTTATCAGGCAAGAAGTGAAAGTGTTAACACAAAGGAAGATATTTGCCTTAGCTGGGCTTGACAAACAACTTACTTATCAAAAGATAATGTCAACAAGGATATGATATGACAAATCTTAATGCAACTTTATATGAATGAATCCTTGTCAACATCAAATGTCTGCTCTCTTTAAGAAATAGAAGGAAGTAGGAATAACTGACTCAATTTAAAATTAAAAGATAGGCCCTGCTCTAGGGTAGTAGGGAAAACTCATGTGCTATCCTTAAATCAAACAGAATGAAAACGAGTTTTGAGAAGTGCATGATTTGTCAACGAATGCTAATAGATAACTCAATTGCTTCTTGAGCTGGACAAGTTTCGAGGAACGGCTCCCGCACGAGGACGATCACATCCTCTTATTCTCCTTTGTTTATCACTGCCAAAGTTTTCTGATTTCTCATGAGCAAAGCGTGAAGGAGGGTTTGTTTGTTATATTATTTTCGAGCCGGGCGCACTCTTTGCCAGTTCCTTCTTGTGTTATGGGTTTGCACATTAGACATGCAATCCCGGGGTGAAGCTTGTCCAACTCAAAAAGACCATGAATTAACTATTACTTCCTCATGAGCTAAAGCAGAGGCACAAAAATAAAAGATTTTGAACATTTAAGGATAACACATAAATTCTGTACTTTAGGAGGTGGTAGTGGAATACCACGAATAGGAAGGTATGGTGGACTCATATGGAAGGTATTGGTTTAAAGGGTATGGATGCACAAGCAGAATTCCGCTTAGTACAGAGTTAGGCTAGCAAAGGTTTTGAGAGAGCAGACAATTGATGATGAATAAGATGCAAAACAATATAAAGCATAAACATTGAGGTAAGCATAACACATCAAGTTGTCTTCCTTGTCAGCATAACACTTCAAGCATAATAACATAAAGGTTTTGGCTACATCGATACTTTAGGAAAATCATGCTTGTTGTTATGACCAAAGCTATGTTTGCCAAGATTAAATAAAGTTTTCACAGCCATACCTGATATAAGGTCAATACTCCCCATAAGAATCATCATATAAGGTCGATTGCGTGAAGAGAATACCGAGTGCAGCAAAAGGAACCAATAAACTTCTCATTAATATTCCACCATAGACGACTCCACACTCACGGATACAATCTCTCCACCGAAGGAGTGATAGACCTCAATGCACACACCTATTTCATATAATAACCTCCCTAAACATGATATGACTCTACTTGACTCTAAAAGACAAAAGGTAAAGATAAAGATACCAGGCACTCCCCCAAGCTTGGAACAAGCCAAGTGAATGCCGTTACCCAAGGAGATTTCACTCCTCATCCTTGTTGGCGTTGATCACGTAGTCTCCGGCGAAACGCTTCCATGGAAGGGGTTCTCCAGTCGCATATGAGAAGTTTGTCTCCTGAATCCTGCATTCAGCACCCATACCCATGCGCATAAACCTTAGTTCATACTCACAGTTCTGGTTATGTAGATCATAAATTTTCCCTTGGAGCTCATCAATTCTTTCTTCAGACGCAGTGATGCTTTTCCACATCTCCTTCATCTCCTTCAGGAAGTAGGTCTTCAGCTCGTTGATGATGTCAAAGTTAGCTTCAACACCACGCTCAATCATCTTCTTGTACTCGAAGACTTCTTGCTCCACTTCTTCCAGCCTGGCCTGGATACTCCCCTCCTTGATAGGTCCCTTCAGATCTTCTTGATGAAGGACACCGTCCTCCATCCGAACAACCTGAGGGTGCTTCTTCACCTCAGCGAGGTAAGGGTTGATGACGTTGACGACGAATTTGTCCTTGGGGGAACTTGGAGAAGCCATGGCACCTAGATTCAGCTGAAAGATTCCCTGGCAGAAACAGATCGAAAAGAAAACACACGAAATCGCAAGATACGTTGCCGGAACAATCCGGGCAAATATATAGCAAAAATTTATGCACAGAAAGGAAGGTAACAGGCTAAAGCGGGGTCGGAGACGGACTCCCGGGTGTCCAGGCGCCCTGGCGGCGCGGCCAGGAGGTAGGGCGCGCCAGGGGGGCGCCTGGACCCCCTGGAGCTCGTCTCCGGCTCCACATAGGCTCAGAATTTTACTAATTTTGCAAAAACTCGTAATACGGAACTTTTATGGCGGTTCGCGATGTTTCCTTACCGTACTACATACCTTTTCTTTATTCTGCTTCTGCTGGCATCTGAAACAGGGCTGCAACATGTTCTTCGTGAGATGTTGTGTATATTATATTCACATCAACATTGACAGGGTCTCCTGCTATGTAATATTTAAGTCTTTGCCCATTCACAACTTGAGGTTTGGTGCCTTCAAAATTGTTAATCTTAATTGCACCAGACCGATAAACTTCTTCAATATGAAATGGCCCTTCCCACCTGGAAAGTAGTTTGCCTGGAGAAAACCTGAAACGGGATCTAAACAACAAAACTTTATCACCAACATTAAATTCACGTTTCAGAATCTTCCTATCATGCCACTTTTTTACCTTTTCCTTGAACATTTTAGCGCTCTCGTAAGCTTCACTTCTCCATTCATCTAGAGAAGTCAAGTTCATGAGACGCTTCTCACCAGCTAATTTTGGGTCAGCATTAAGCTCTCTAACAGCCCAGAAAGCTTTGTGCTCTAACTCTAATGGCAAATGGCAAGCCTTGCCATACACCATCTTATAGGGGGACATGCCCATGGGGTTTTTGTAAGCAGTTCTATACGCCCACAAAGCATCTCCAAACTTGTTTGACCAGTCCTTTCTATTTCTGTTTACTGTCTTCTGCAAGATCAACTTAATCTCTCTATTGGTGAGCTCAACTTGCCCACTAGTTTGAGGATGATATGGTGAAGCAATTCTATGGTTGACATCGTATTTTGCTAAAGCTTTTCTAAAAGCTCCGTGCGTGAAGTGTGATCCTCCATCAGTCATGAGATACCTTGGTACACCAAACCTAGGAAAAATTACATCTTTAAGCATTTTCAAAGATGTCTTGTGATCAGCACTTTCAGTGGGGATTGCTTCAACCCACTTGGTCACATAATCAACAGCTACTAAAATGTGAGTGTACTTGTGCGAAGAAGGAAAAGGACCCATAAAATCAAAACCCCAACAATCAAAAGGTTCAATCACTAGTGAGTAATTCATAGGCATCTCATTCCTTCTACTAATGTTACCAACTCTCTGACATTTATCACAGGCTAAAACATAATTTCTAGCATCCTTAAAGAGAGTAGGCCAATAAAAACCTGATTGAAGAACCTTATGTGCAGTCCTCTCACCGGCATGATGTCCTCCATAGGGACTATCATGACACCGTCTGAGAATGTCCTTCTGCTCATGTTCCGGTATGCATCTTCTCACGATCCCGTCGGGACCTTCTTTGAAAAGATGTGGGTCATCCCAAAAGTAGTGCCTCAAATCATGAAAGAACTTCTTCCTTTGCTGAAATGTTAAACCTGGAGGCAAATACTTTGCAACAATAAAATTAGCATAATCTGCATACCAAGGATCGGAAAGAGATTGTATTTTTACAACGGCAAGTTGCTCGTCTGGAAAACTATCGTTGACTGGAATGGGGTCGTGCGGTATATCTTCCATCCTTGAAAGATTGTCCGCTACCGGATTGTCTTCTCCTTTCCTATCAACAATCCGCAAATCAAATTCTTGAAGAAGGAGTACCCATCTGATAAGCCTTGGCTTGGCATCCTTCTTTGTCATAAGGTACTTAATGGCGGCATGATCAGTATGAATAATAACTTTGCAATCAACAATGTACTGCCTAAACTTATCACAAGCAAATACTACAGCTAAGAATTCCTTCTCAGTAGTAGCATAATTCCTTTGAGCACTATCAAGGGTTTTGATGGCATAATGTATAACATTCAATTTCTTATCAACTCTTTGTCCTAAAACAGCTCCAACAACAAAATCACTTGCATCACACATAATCTCAAAAGGTAAATTCCAGTCAGGTGGTTGTACTATAGGAGCGGTTATTAAAGCTTTCTTAAGGACTTCAAAAGCTTCCTTACATTCCTCATTAAATACAAAAGGGACGTTCTTCTGGAGAAGATTAGTGAGGGGCCTCGAGGTCTTAGAAAAGTCTTTAATAAATCTTCTATAGAAACCAGCATGACCAAGAAAACTGCGAATACCTTTGATGTCCCTTGGATAGGGCATCCTCTCAATAGCTTCGATCTTGGCCTTGTCCACCTCAATTCCCCTTTCGGAAATCTTGTGACCAAAAACAATTCCTTCGTTAACCATGAAGTGGCACTTCTCCCAGTTGAGTACCAAATTTGTCTCTTCGCATCTCTGCAAAACTTTATTAAGATTGTGAAGACAATGGTCAAAGGAGGTTCCATAGACGGAGAAATCGTCCATGAAGACTTCCATAATATCCCCACAGAAACCATGAAAGATAGCAGACATACACCTTTGAAAAGTAGCAGGGGCATTACATAAACCAAAAGGCATACGCCTGTAAGCATAAGTACCAAAGGGACAAGTAAAAGTGGTCTTCTCTTGATCAGCAGTGTTAACATGAATTTGAGAGAAGCCAGAATAACCATCGAGATAACAAAAGTGGGTATTTTTGGATAACCTTTCAAGCATTTGGTCGATGAACGACAACGGGTAGTGATCCTTCCTGGTTGCCTTGTTCAGCTTCCTGTAATCAATACACATTCTATATCCAATAATAATTCTCTGAGGTATTAGTTCATTTTTATCATTAGGAACCATAGTTGTACCTCCTTTCTTAGGAATTACCCACTTACTATCAACTATAGGGTAGATAATACCTGCGGCTAGAAGCTTGAGAATCTCAGTTCTTACAACATCCATCATCTTCGGGTTCAACCGTCGTTGATGATCAACAACTGGTTTAGCATCAGGCTCAAGGTTGATAGTATGTTGACAGATAGATGGACTAATCCCCTTAAGGTCATCAAGGGTATAGCCAATTGCGCCTCGGTGTTTACGGAGTACTTCCAATAGTCGCTCTTCTTCATATCCTGAAAGGTTAGAATTGATAATAACAGGATATACTTTCTTTTCATCTAAATAAGCATACTTGAGTGTATCGGGAAGAGGTTTAAGATCGAACACCGGGTCTTCTTTCGGTTTTGATAAAATTCCCAAAGGTTCAACCGGGAGGTTGTGCTTCAGGATAGCAGGTTGCCTCAAGAATATTTCATCTAGTTCATTTCTTTCCTGCATATGCAAATCATTCTCGTGGTCCTCCATATATTGCTGCAAAGGATCATTAGGGGGAATAGCAATAGAAGCAATACTTTCAATAAGTTTATCATCACTAGGTAAATCAGTACCACGAGGCTGCTTAGAGAACTTAGAAAAATTAAATTCATATGGCTCACCATCGAATTCAACAGAAACTTTACCTTTCTTGCAATCTATTATAGCTCCACAAGTTCTAAGAAAAGGTCTACCAAAAATAATTGGACAAAAATTGTCCCTCTCTGAACCAAGTACTGGAAAGTCGGTAGGGTATTTTACCTTTCCACATAGGACTTCAACGTCCCTCACAATTCCGATAGGAGAGATAGTTGTTCTGTTTGCAAGATGAATAGTAACATCAACTTCTTCAAGTTCACAAGGGGAAATCTCACCGATGATCTCTTCATAAAGTGAATAGGGGATAGCACTTGCACTCGATCCCAAATCGCATAGCCCATAATAATTGTGATCTCCTATTTTAACAGATACCACTGGAGTACCTGAAATTGGGCCTTTATTCTTGGCTGTGACAAGGTTAGTGGAAACAACACAAAAATTTATATCGGAATCCAAAACATCATTAGTAACAAGGTCTTTAATCAATGCAACTTGAGGATCGACCCTGATCTGGTCCTCAGGCTCATCAACTCTTCTCTCACTTTTATTTATTATGCCTGTCACAAGAGAGTGCTCCCTTATCCTCGCGGGAAAAGGAGGCTGTTCATATATAACTGCAAGCAAAATAGGGTCAGCAACATGAATATCAGCAGGTGGCTCTTTAAAAGGTTCATGATGCTGGTCTCTCTTCTTTTTTAAAAGAATCAACGTGAGAGGCAAAATTCTTACAGAAACCAATCATTAGATGGGAATCAAGCCCAATCTTAGAGCAAAAAGTATTGAAGTAATCAGTTTTCACATAGCTCTCAATATAATCATGTTCATAATTTATAGCGGGTTCAATACCTTTATCAATTTCCCAATCTTCGGTATTCCTCTGGATCCTTTCAATGAGATCCCACCTTTCTTCAACACTCTTCTTCTGAAATACCCCACTAGAGGAGGCATCCAGCATCTCCTTATCCTGACGAGAAAGCCTGGCATAAAAATTTGTAAGTATAATTTCCTTGGGAAGCTTATGAATAGGGCATTTGAGCATTAGGGACTTCAATCTCCCCCAAGCTTGAGCAATGCTTTCTCCGTCACGAGACCTAAAGTTATAGATATAGTTCCTGTCTCGATGAATTTCATGAAGAGGATAAAACTTAGTATAAAAGAGAGACATAAGCTCCTGCCAGTCAAGCAAGTGTGAGTTATCGAGAAGCCTATACCAATCTGAAGCTTTATCTATAAGTGATACAGCAAACAATTTCCTCATGACAAACTCCCTCGATACACCTGCAAGCTTAAATAATGAACATAGTTGCGACAGATATAGCAAGTGTTCACCGGGATGTCTGTCTCCTGCATAACGATTAACCAAAACATAATCGATAATACCAGCTGGTATTTTATAAGGCACAATTTAAGTAGGGGGAGGAGCAACCACCACAGGTGTGGGGCGTCTTCCCGCAAGCAACGATCCAATAACAGGGTTGTCCATAAGGACAAAGAGCAGCAATAGCAAAAATAAAAACAGAATTGTAAAAACTTCCTTACCAGTTTCACTTTACCAATAGCGCTACGCTCCCCGGCAACGGCGCCAGAAAACGGTACTTGATGACCCACAACCGTAAGGGATCTATTGCAGCGTTTTCGATAAGTAAGAGTGTCGAACCCAACGAGGAGCAGAAGGTATTGATAAGCGATTCTGAGCAAGAAATTACTGCAAGCACTGAAAGATAACTTTTTAGGGGTTTTCTCGATATAAGCAACAGGAAAGTAAAAGCAAGCAATGTAAAAGGCACTGAGAGTAACAAGTGGCCCAATCCTTTCTTAGCAAAGGAGAGACCTAGCAACTGAACTTATAAAGGCTAAAGCGTTCCTGAGGACACACGGGAGAGGTATTCATGTGCTTTCGCCATATTCCGTATCGATACTATGTTATGTGTTGATAAGTGTTGAGTGGGTGGATCTATGCTAGCACACTCTCTAGACTAAGATGAGTGCACTCTTATGATTAAACATCTTGCAAGCATCCGCAAATACAAGATAGTATTTAAGGCAAAAGCCTAACCATAGCAATACGATCGAGGATCCATTATTCCCTTATGCAAAAGCATGTGAACTGGGGTTCAGGTTTTTGTCACTCCGGCAACCCACCGTAAGCATTCTTTGTACACAATGTATTCTCCTAGGTCCTTAATAAGGCGAAGTGTTGAGTGTTCGACTCACACAACACCACTAGTAGAATGACAACGCAACTTAAGTATCAAACAACACATATTACTTCAACAACATATGACTACTAACAACAAGACTTTCACCATGTCCTCAAGAACTAAGGTAACTACTCACGAGACATAAAAGAGATCATGATCAGTGGAGATAAATAGATGATAAACAATCTGGACATAATGATATTTCTCCAACAAAACTCAATAGCATTCACCACAAAGTAGTAATCAACACTGATGGAGTAGAGAGGATAGGTAGTACGAGTTACAACACAAGTTGCAATTGTGAGATGAGATTTGGATGAAGATGGAGATGGTGCTGGTGTTGCGGATGATGTTGATGATGATCTCGATGATGCCCCTGATGATGGTGATGACGATGGCGACGATCTCCCCTTCCGGGAGGTGATCTCCCCGGCGGAATCTGCCCGCCGGAGATGGCTTTTTCTTCTCTGTAGGTTTCCGCCACGGAGCGGCGGCGGAACTCCGTAAAAACTCTCCTTTTTAGGGTTTTCAGATAACGGAGAGTATATAGGCAAAAGGAGGCAGCCGGAGGTGGGCCAGGGGCTCCAGGTGCCCCCCCGGCGCGGCCAGGGGGGGCGCGCCCCCAGGGCGCCTGGGCACCCTGTGGCCCCCCTCTGGTTGCCCTTTCGCATGTCTTCGTGATTCGTCCGGAAAATATCCTCCGTCAATTTCCAGGTAATTTGGAGGTATTCTTCTTCAGCAACTCAGCGTCCACTTTTTACCACTAAATCCTGCGTCTGCTGCTTCGGCACCGGAAAGTTGCAAACTGTGTAAAATAGGCCAAAACAACATGAGAACATCATCGTAATGTGAAATATATCAATGAATAAGGATAAATTATGATACAAAATAGTGATGCATTTTGGACGTATCAACGTGGAAACCCGAATGTTGTTCGGAGTCCCGGATGAGATCCCGGACGTCACGAGGAGTTCCGGAATGGTCCGGAGGTGAAGAATGATATATAGGAAGTCCAGTTTCGGCCATCGAGTGAACTTCGGGGGTCACCGCCTCACCGGGAGTGTCCCGGGACCACCGGAGGGGTCCCGGGGGTCAACCGGGTGGGGCCACCCATCCCGATGGGCCCCCTAGGACGCAAGGGGGAAGGGGCCAGCCCCTGGTGGGCTGGCGCACCACATGGCCCCCCCTCCATGCGCCTAGGGTTGAAACCCTAGGGGGAGGGGGCGCCCCCTCTGCCTTGGGGGGCAAGTCTACCCCCCTGGCCGCCGCCCCCTTGGAGATCTGATCTCCCTAGGGCCGGCGCCCCCCTGGCCCCTATATATAGTGGGGGGAGAGGGCAGCTGACCCAAGCCTCTGGCGCCTCTCCCCCCTCCCGTCACACTTCCTACTCCTCTCGCAGGGCGCCGGCGAAGCCCTGCAGGTTTTCCTGTTGCATCCACCACCACGCCGTCGTGCTGCTGGATCTCCGACAACCTCTCCTCCGCCCTTGCTGGATCAAGAAGAAGGAGACGTCGCTGTACCGTAAGTGTGTTGAACGCGGAGGTGCCGTCCGTTCGGCGCTAGGATCATCGGTGACGAGGATCACGAAGAGTACGACTACTTCATCCACGTTCCTTCAAACGCTTCCGCACGCGATCTACAAAAGGGTATGTAGATGCACTCCATTATGCTCGTTGCTAGATGACTCCTTAGATTGATCTTGGTGAAGCGTAGGAAATTTTTTGAAATCTGCTACGTTCCCCTACAGTGGCATCTGAGCTAGGTCTTTGCGTAGCATCTTGCACGAGTAGAACACAAACAAGTTGTGGGCGTTGAGTTTGTTCAATTTTGTTGCCGTTACTAGTCCAATCTTGATTCGGCGGCATTGTGGGATGAAGCGGCCCGGACCGACCTTACACGTACGCTTACGTGAGACTGGTTCCACCGACCGACATGCACTAGATGCATAAGGTGGCTGGCGGGTGTCTGTCTCTCCCACTTTAGTCGAATCGGATTCGATGAACAGGGTCCTTATGAAGGGTAAATAGAAATTGACAAATCGCGTTGTGGTTTTGGCGTAGGTAAGAAACGTTCTTGCTAGGAAACCTATAGAAGCCACGTAAAACTTGCAACAACAATTAGAGGTCGTCTAACTTGTTCTTGCAGCACGTGCTATGTGATGTGGTATGGCCAAGAAGATGTGATGAATGATATATGTGATGTATGAGATTGATCATGTTCTTGTAATAGGAAATCACGACTTGCATGTCGATGATAATGACAACCGGCAGGAGCCATAGGAGTTGTCTTAATTATTGTATGACATGCGTGTCACTGAATAACGCCATGTAATTACTTTACTTTATTACTAAACGTTAGCCATAGTAGTAGAAGTAATAGTTGGCGTGACGACTTCATGAAGACACGATGATGGAGATCATGATGATGGAGATCATGGTGTCGAGCCGGTGACAAAGATGATCATGGTGCCCCGAAGATGTAGATCAAAGGAGCAAGATGATATTGGCCATATCATGTCACTTTATTTGATTGCATGTGATGTTTATCATGTTTATGCATCTTGTTTACTTAGAACGACGATAGTAAATAAGATGATCTCTCACTAAAATTTCAAGAATTGTGTTCCCCCTAACTATGCACCGTTGCGAAGGATCGTTGTTCCGAAGCACCACGTGATGATCGGGTGTGATAGGCTCTAACGTTCGCATACAACGGGTGTAAGCCAGATTTATACACGCAATACACTTAGGGTTCACTTGACGAGCCTAGCATGTACAGACATGGCCTCGGAACACGGAAGACGGAAAGGTCGAACATGAGTCGTATAGAAGATACGATCAACATGAAGATGTTCACCGTTGATGACTAGTCCGTCTCACGTGATGATCGGACACGGGCTAGTCGATTCGGATCATGTATCACTTAGATGACTAGAGAGATGTCAATCTGAGTGGGAGTTCATTAAAATTTGATTAAGATGAACTTAATTATCATGAACTTAGTCTAAATTCTTTATAATATGTCTTGTAGATCAAATGGCCCACGCTCATGTCACCCTCAACTTCAACGCGTTCCTAGAGAAATCCAAGCTGAAAGACGATGGTAGCAACTATACGGACTGGGTCCGTAACCCGAGGATCATCCTCATAGTTTCCAAGAAAACATATGTCCTAGAAGCACCGCTAGGTGATGCTCCCGCCCCGGCAAACCAAGATGTTATGAACGCTTGTCAGTCGCGTTGTGATGATTACTCCCTGGTTCAGTGCGGCATGCTCTACAGCTTAGAATCAGGGCTCCAAAAGCGTTTTGAGCACCACGGGGCATATGAGATGTTCCAAGAGCTGAAAATGGTTTTCCAGGCTCATGCCCGAGTTGAGAGATATGATGTCTCCAACGCATTCTACAGCTGTAAGATGGAGGAAAACAGTTATGTCAGTGAGCACATACTCAAGATTTCTGGGTTGCTGATACGTCCAAAACGTATTTATAATTTATGCTTGCTCCATGCCTCTTTTGGGTGATATTGCTATGATATTTATACACTTCCATACACTTTTGATCATATTTGGACTAACCTATTAACTCAGTGCACCCTAGTGCCAGTTTCTGTTTTCGGCTGTTTTTGTATTTCAGGTTTTCACATTACGAGAACTGACAGGAAAAATCCAGAAAAATTATATAAAAAATCAGCGTTCCAGAAACTACCGTGCGCCCGAAGGACAGCCGG
>LR738714.1:636758612-636805419 GCA_902687465.1 Secale cereale | reverse complement strand
TGGCGGCGCGCCCCCCCTGGGCCGCGCCGGGGGGGCGCCTGGGCCCCCCGAGGCTCCTCCGATGCCCCCCTTTGGCATATATTTAAAGCGTCTCCCGAAACCCTTGAGGGAGGAACTCTTTTCGCGATCCCATCTCTGTTCCGCCGCCGCCGCCGCTTCCAAGATCGGGAGCACCAGGAGAACTCTTCCCGGCACCCTGTCGGAGGGGAGGATCACCACCGGGAGCCTCTCCACCACCATGGACGCCTCCCGGATGAGTTGTGAGTAGTCTCCCTTAGACCATGAGTCCATGACCAGTAGCTATGTGATGTTCTCCTCCCGTTCTTGTGCTTCACTAATTAGTCCTCGTGAGCTGCCCTACATGATCGAGGCACATATGTAATCCTTATGCTGTTGCTATGATGAGTTTGCTGGGATCCGATGGATTATGAGATTATGTTCAGATTGTGCTTGAGTAATATATTTGATCTACCTCTTTTATATTTATGTTCGTAAGTAATTCTTGCATGTTCTCCGTTGTTATTTATTGCTTTGGCCAAGTAGTAGGTAGTGACTCCAAGAGGGAACGTTATGCTTCATTGTGGGTTCATGCCCCTCGATGACTAGCTTGTGTGACAGAAACATGAGCTAGGGGATGTGCTGTTGCCACAAGGGGGAAAACAACGGTGCTTGTGCCCGCGGGTGCAAGGATTGTTTACTTTATGCAAAGTTCTTTTAATGCAGTTGTCTGTTGCATTGAGTTTACACTATGGGTGGGACTCGCAACTTAATACCAGCGAGATGTTCTGGATAGATATCTCAAGGTGGATGATTAGTAGTAGATATTGATGGATTTCGGTCTACTTACTTTGGCGTACCGCCCATGCTTTGAACCTCAACCTTTCTTGCAATGTAGTCAGCATTGGTTTGCGCACATGGTCCTGTCAATTGCCCAGCTGTAATTCGTTTACCTCACATAGCTGTTTTATCGTCTTTTGGGAGAGAGACATCGCTAGTGAACATCATGAGACTCCGGTCCATATTACCATCATTGATCACATCCGCTATTTACTTTTTGCTTTTATTTACTATTGCAATTATATCTATCACTACTATCACTTGCGTTTAATCCTTTGTGAACTACAAGGCCGGAGGGATTGACCACCTCTCTGTACTCGTTGGGAGCAAAGTTATTTGTATCTGTGTGCAGGTCCACGTTGATTGCTAATATCTGGCGCCGTAGCAGTTGACACCTTCTTGTTGAACCTAGGAGTCTCTGGGGATTCGATCCTTGGTATCTTTGCCAAGGGAAAAACTTCCGCAACACTACATCTCACACCTTCCACTTGGGGTAACCAACGAGGGGCGAGAAGCCTAGCAGTTGCACAACCGCTTGTCTCAGTTGGGAATGAATCTCCCAGACGAAGCGGTCGTTGAAAGAATCCTCCAGTCGCTCCCACCTAGCTACAAGAGCTTCGTGTTGAACTTCATTATGCATGGGATGGAGAAGTCCATTCCCGAGGTGTATTCAATGCTGAAATCAGCGGAGGTGGAGATCAAGAAAGAGCATCAAGTGTTGATGGTCAATAAAACCACTAAGTTTAAGAAGGGCAAGGGTAAGAAGAACTTCAAGAAGGACGGCAAGGGAGTTGCCGCGCCAGGTAAGCCAGTTGTCGGGAAGAAGCCAAAGTATGGACCCAAGCCTGAGACTGAGTGCTTTTATTGCAAGGGAACGGGTCACTGGAAGCGGAACTGCCCCAAATACTTAGCGGACAAGAAGGCCGGCAACGTCAAAGGTATATGTGATATACATGTTATCGATGTGTACCTTACCAGCGCTCGTAGTAGCTCCTGGGTATTTGATACCGGTGCAGTTGCTCATATTTGTAACTCTAAGCAGGAGTTGCGGAATAAGCGGAGACTGGCGAAGGACGAGGTGACGATGCGCGTAGGGAATGGTTCCAAGGTCGATGTGATCGCCGTCGGCACGCTGCCTCTGCATCTACCCTCGGGATTAGTTTTAAACCTTAATAATTGTTATTTAGTACCAGCTTTGAGCATGAACATTGTATCTGGATCTCGTTTGATGCGAGATGGCTACTCATTTAAATCCGAGAATAATGGTTGTTCTATTTATTTGAGAGATATGTTTTATGGTCATGCCCCGCTGGTCAATGGTTTGTTTTTGATGAATCTCGATCGTGATGATACACATGTTCATAGTGTGAATGCCAAAAGATGTAAAGTTGATAATGATAGTCCCACATACTTGTGGCATTGCCGCCTTGGTCATATTGGTGTCAAACGTATGAAGAAGCTTCATGCAGATGGACTTCTGCAGTCTCTTGATTATGAATCATTTGACACGTGCGAACCATGCCTCTTGGGAAAGATGACCAAGACTCCGTTCTCCGGAAGAATGGAGCGAGCAACCAACTTATTGGAAATCATACATACCGATGTGTGCGGTCCAATGAGTGTTGAGGCTCGCGGAGGCTATCGTTATGTTCTCACCCTCACAGATGACTTGAGTAGATATGGGTATATCTACTTGATGAAGCACAAGTCTGAGACCTTTGAAAAGTTCAAGGAATTTCAGAATGAGGTTGAGAATCAACGTGACAGAAAAATAAAGTTCTTGCGATCGGATAGTGGGGGTGAATATTTAAGTCATGAATTTGGCACGCACCTTAGGAACTGTGGAATTGTTTCACAATTGACACCACCCGGAACACCTCAGCGTAACGGTGTGTCCGAACGTCGGAATCGTACTCTGTTGGACATGGTGTGATCTATGATGTCTCTCACCGACTTACCACTATCTTTTTGGGGTTATGCTTTAGAGACTGCCGCATTCACTTTAAATAGGGCTCCGTCGAAATCTGTTGAGACGACACCGTATGAACTTTGGTTTGGCAAGAAACCGAAGCTGTCGTTTCTGAAAGTTTGGGGTTGCGATGCTTATGTCAAGAAACTTCAACCTGAGAAGCTCGAACCCAAATCGAAAAAATGCGCCTTCATAGGATACCCAAAGGAAACGATTGGGTACACCTTCTACCACAGATCCGAAGGCAAAGTCTTTGTTGCCAAGAATGGATCCTTTCTAGAGAAAGAGTTTCTCTCGAAAGAAGTGAGTGGGAGGAAAGTAGAACTTGATGAGGTGACAGTCACCCCTCCTGAGCCGGAAAGTAGCGCAGCGCAGGAAATTGTTCCCGAGGTGCCTGCACCGACAAGGGAGGAAGTTAATGATGATGATCATGAAGATACAGATCAAGTTACTATTGAACTTCGAAGGTCCACAAGGACACGTTCCGCACCAGAGTGGTACGGCAACCCTGTCATGGAAATCATGTTGTTAGACAATGGTGAACCTTCGAACTATGAAGAAGCGATGGCGGGCCCGGATTCCAATAAATGGCTTGGAGCCATGAATTCCGAGATAGAATCCATGTATGAAAACAAAGTATGGACTTTGGTGGACTTGCCCGATGATAGGCATGCCATAGAAAATAAATGGATATTTAAGAAGAAGACAGACGCGGATGGTAATGTGACCATCTATAAGGCTCGGCTTGTCGCCAAGGGTTATCGACAAGTTCAAGGGATTGACTACGATGAGACATTCTCTCCCGTAGCGATGCTGAAGTCAGTCAGAATCATGTTAGCAATTTCCGCATTCTATGACTATGAGATATGGCAAATGGACGTCAAAACGACATTCCTTAATGGCTTCCTCAAGGAAGAGTTGTATATGATGCAGCCGGAAGGTTTTGTCGATCCAGAGAATGCTAACAAGGTATGCAAGCTCCAGCGCTCGATCTACGGGCTGGTGCAAGCATCTCGGAGTTGGAATATTCGCTTTAATGATGTGATCAAAGCGTTTAGTTTTATACATACTTGGGGAGAAGCCTGTATTTACAAGCAATGTTGAGGATATCGCTTACCGTTAGCGTCTCGGTCAGCTGGGGATTAGAGATTAATCGGAAATCGGTTGATTAATCGATTTTATCGGTCGATTATTAATCGGCCATTTTTTGCAAATCCCAAGTCCCCAACACTAAAATATGCTAAATTCAATACCAAAATAATAATGGACAGAAGTGTTACTTTGATTCCTAACTTTTGAATCCTCGTATAATGACAAACAAAATAGGACAACAATACATATTGCATAACAAGGTCTACAAAACACAAATAAACATAGTTTTTGCAAACATAGTGCTATGAATGGGCTTCATTTATCGGTAGATTCCCGATAAATTGTTTGTCACAGTGATAAATCGGGCCAAACGATAAATGGTGAAGATAAGGCATAATCTTATCGGTCACCCCAAGAGTAGCGATAAATCGGACGATAAATTGATGAATCGGAAGATTTCTTGAACATTGTTTACAAGAAAGTGAGTGGGAGCTCTGTAGCATTTCTCATATTATATGTGGATGACATATTGCTGATGGGAAATGATATAGAATTCTTGGAGAGCATAAAGGCCTACTTGAATAAGAGTTTTTCAATGAAGGACCTTGGAGAAGCTGCTTACATACTAGGCATCAAAATCTATAGAGATAGATCAAGACGCCTCATTGGTCTTTCACAAAGCACATACCTTGACAAGATATTGAAGAAGTTCAATATGGATCAGTACAAGAAGGGGTTCTTGCCTATTTTGCAAGGTATGAGATTGAGCAAGGCTCAGTCCCCGACCACGGCAGAAGATAGAGAAAAGATGAGTGTCATTCCCTATGCCTCGGCCATAGGTTCTATCATGTATGCCATGCTGTGTACCAGACCTGATGTGAACCTTGCCATAAGTTTGGTAGGGAGGTACCAAAGTGATCCCGGTATGGAACACTGGACAGCGGTCAAGAACATCCTAAAGTACCTGAAGAGGACTAAGGATATGTTTCTCGTCTATGGAGGTGACGAAGAGCTCGTCGTAAAGGGTTACGTCGATGCTAGCTTCGACACAGATCTGGATGACTCTAAGTCTCAAACCGGATACGTGTATATTTTGAATGATGGAGCAGTCAGTTGGTGCAGTTGCAAGCAGAGCGTCGTGGCGCATTCTACATGTGAAGCGTGTTGGAAATATGCCCTAGAGGCAATAATAAAAGTATTATTATTATATTTCCTTGTTCATGATAATCGTCTGTTATTCATGCTTGAATTGTATTGTACGGAAACAGCGATACATGTGTGAATACATAGACCACAATGAGTCCCGGGTAAGCCTCTAGTTACCAGCTCGTTGATCAACAGATGGTCACGGTTTCCTGATCATGGACATGGGATGTCAGTGATAACGGGATCACATCATTAGGAGAATGATGTGATGGACAAGACCCAATCCTAAGCATAGCACGAGATCGTATAGTTCGTAATGCATAAGCTTTTCGGTGTCAAGTATTTATTCCTTAGACCATAAGGTTGTACAACTCCCGGATGCCGTAGGAATACTTTGGGTGTGCCAAACGTCACAACGTAACTGGGTGGCTATAAAGGTACGCATCGGGTATCACCGAAAGTGTCTGTTGAGTTGGTACGAACCGAGACTGGGATATTGTCACTCCGTATGACGGAGAGGTACCTCTGGGCCCACTCGGTAAGACATCATCATAAATGAGCTCAAGGTGACTAAGGAGTTAGTCACGGGAAGATGGATTACAGAAGGAGTAAAGAGACTTGCCATAACGAGATTGAACAAGGTATCGGGAATACCGATGATCGAATCTCGGGCAAGTACCGTACCGATGGACAAAGGGAATAACATACGGGATTGAGTGAATCCTTGACACGGTGGTTCATCCGATGAAGATCATCGAGGAAAACGTGGGAACCAACATGGGTATCCAGATCCCGCTGTTGGTTATTGACCAGAGAGTGGTCTCGGTCATGTCTACGTGTCTCCCGAACCCGTAGGGTCTACACACTTAAGGTTCGGTAACGCTAGGGTCGTAGAGATACATGCACGTGGAAACCCGAAAGTTGTTCGGAGTCCCGGATGAGATCCCGGACGTCACGAGGAGTTCCGGAATGGTCCGGAGGTAAAGAATGATATACAGGAAGTCCAGTTTCGGCCATCGGGTGATCTCCGGGGGTCACCGGGAGTGTCCCGGGACCACCGGAGGGGTCCCGGGGGTCCACCGGGTGGGGCCACCCATCCCGGTGGGGCCCCTAGGCCGCAAGGGGGAAGTGGCCAGCCTTGGTGGGCTGGCGCACCACATGGGCCCTCCTCCCCATGCGCCTAGGGTTGAAACCCTAGGGGGGAGGGGGCGCCACCTTGCCTTGGGGGGCAAGATTCCCCCCGGGCCACCGCCCCACCCTGCAGATGGCATCTGCAGGGCCGGCGCACCCCCCTGGCCCCCTATATATATGTGGGGGGGAGAGGGCAGCCGCACCCTTGCCCCTGGCGCCTCTCCCCCTCCCGTCACACCTCCATCTCCCTCCGCAGGGCGCCGACGAAGCCCTGCAGGATTCTCCACTGCATCCACCACCACGCCGTCGTGCTGCTGGATCTCCGACGACCTCTCCTCCCCCCTTGCTGGATCAAGAAGGAGGTGACGTTGCTGTACTGGACGTGTGTTGAACACGGAGGTGCCGTCCGTTCGGCGCTAGATCATCGGTGACGAAGAACGAGAAGAGTACGACTACTTCATCCACGCTTCTTCGAAAGCTTCCGCTCGCGATCTACAAAACGGTATGTAGATGCACTCTCATATGCTCGTTGCTAGATGTCTCCTTAGTTGGATCTTGGTGAAAGTGTAGAATTTTTTTGAATTCTGCTACGTTCCCCAACAGTGGCATCTGAGCTAGGTCTTATGCGTAGCATCTTGCACGAGTAGAACACAAAGCAGTTGTGGGCGTTTGAGTTTGCTCAATTTTCTTGCCGTTACTAGTCTAGTCTTGATTCGGCGGTATTTTGGGATGAAGCGGCCCGGACCGACTTTACACGTACGCTTACGTGAGACTGGTTCCACCGACAGACATGCACTAGTTGCATTAGGTGGCTGGCGGGTGTCTGTCTCTCCTACTTTAGTCGGATCGGATTCGATGAACAGGGTCCTTATGAAGGGTAAATAGAAATTGACAAATCACGTTGTGGTTTTGGCGTAGGTAAGAAACGTTCTTGCTAGAAAACCTATAGAAGCCACGTAAAAACTTGCAACAACAATTAGAGGACGTCTAACTTGTTTTTGCAGCATGTGCTATGTGACGTGGTATGGCCAAAGGAAGATGTGATGAATGATATATGTGATGTATGAGATTGATCATGTTCTTGTAATAGGGAATCACGACTTGCATGTCGATGAACTTGACAACCGGCAGGAGCCATAGGAGTTGTCTTAATTATTGTATGACATGCGTGTCACTGAATAAACGCCATGTAATTACTTTACTTTATTGCTAAACGTTAGCCATAGTAGTAAAAGTAATAGTTGGCGTGACGACTTCTTCAAGACACGATGATGGAGATCATGGTGTCGAGCCGGTGATAAGATGATCATAGTGCCCCGAAGATGAAGATCCAAGGAGCAAGATGATATTGGCCATATCATGTCACTTTAATTGATTGCATGTGATGTTTATCATGTTTATGCATCTTGTTTACTTAGAACGACGGTAGTAAATAAGATGATCTCTCACTAAAATTTCAAGAATTGTGTTTCCCCTAACAGTGCACCGTTGCTAAAGTTCGTTGTTCCGAAGCACCACGTGATGATCGGGTGTGATACGTTCTAACGTTCGCATACAATGGGTGTAAGCCAGATTTACACACGCAATACACTTAGGGTTCACTTGACGAGCCTAGCATGTACATACATGGCCTCGGAACACGGAAGACCGAAAGGTCGAACACGAGTCGTATAGAAGATACGATCAACATGAAGATGTTCACCGTTGATGACTAGTCCGTCTCTCGTGATGATCGAACACGGGCTAGTCGATTCGGATCGTGTATCACTTAGATGACTAGAGAGATGTCACTCTGAGTGGGAGTTCATTAAAATTTGATTAAGATGAACTTAATTATCATGAACTTAGTCTAAATTCTTTACAATATCTCTTGTAGATCAAATGGCCCACGCTCAAGTTTCCCTCAACTTCAACGCATTCCTAGAGAAAACCAAGCTGAAAGACGATGGTAGCAACTATACGGATTGGGTCTGTAACCTGAGAATTATCCTCATAGCTGCCAAGAGATCATATGTCCTTGAAGCACCGCTAGGTGATGCACCTGGTCCCGATGCGACCCAAGACGTTTTGAACGTCTGACAGCCGCGTAGTGATGATTACTCCCTGGTTCAGTGCGGCATGCTTTACAGCTTAGAGTCGGGGCTCCAAAAACGTTTTGAGAACCACGAAGCATATGAGATGTTCGAAGAGCTGAAAATGGTTTTCCAAGCTCATGCCCGAGTCGAGGGATATGATGTCTCCGACGCATTCTACAGCTGTAAGATGGAGGAGAATAAGTTCTGTCAGTGAGCACATCCTCAAGATTTCTGGATTCCACAACCGCTTATCTCAGCTGGGAATGAATTTCCCAGATGAAGCGGTCGTTGACAGAATCCTCCAGTCGCTCCCACCAAGCTTCAAGAGCTTCATGTTAAACTTCAATATGCAGGGGATGGAGAAGTCCATTCCCGAGGTATATTCGATGCTGAAATCAGCGGAGGTGGATATCAAGAAAGAACATCAAGTGTTGATGGTCAATAAAACCACTAAGTTCAAGAAAGGCAAGGGTAAGAAGAACTTCAAGAAGGACGGCAAGGGAGTTGCCGCGCCCGGTAAGCCTGTTGCCGGGAAGAAGCCAAAACATGGACCCAAGCCTGAGACAGAGTGCTTTTATTGCAAGGGAACGGGTCACTGGAAGCGGAACTGCCCCAAATACTTAGCAGACAAGAAGGCCGGCAACGTCAACGGTATATGTGATATACATGTTATTGATGTGTGCCTTACCAGCGCTCGTAGTAGCTCCTGGGTATTTGATACCGGTGCGGTTGCTCACATTTGTAACTCAAAACAGGAGCTGCGGAATAAGTGGAGACTGGCGAAGGATGAGGTGACGATGCGCGTCAGGAATGGTTCCAAGGTCGATGTGATCGCCGTCGGCACGCTGCCTCTACATCTACCCTCGGGATTAGTTTTAAACCTTAATAATTGTTATTTAGTACCAGCTTTGAGCATGAACATTGTATCTGGATCTCGTCTTATGCGAGATGGCTACTCTTTCAAATCGGAGAATAATGGTTGTTCTATTTATTTGAGAGATATGTTTTATGGTCATGCCCCGCTGGTCAATGTTTTATTTTTGATGAATCTCGAACGTGATGATACACATATTCATAGTGTAGATGCCAAAAGATGTAAAGTTGATAATGATAGTCCCACATACTTGTGGCATTGCCGCCTTGGTCATATTGGTGTCAAACGTATGAAGAAGCTCCATTCAGATGGACTTCTAGAGTCTCTTGATTATGAATCATTTGACACGTGCGAACCATGCCTATTGGGCAAGATGACCAAGACTCCGTTCTCCGGAACAATGGAGCGAGCAACCAACTTATTGGAAATCATACATACCGATGTGTGCGGTCCAATGAGTGTTGAGGCTCGCGGAGGCTATCGTTATGTTCTCACCCTCACAGATGACTTGAGTAGACACGGGTATATCTATTTGATGAAACACAAGTCTGAGACCTTTGAAAAGTTCAAGGAATTTCAGAATGAGGTTGAGAATCAACGTGACAGAAAAATAAAGTTCTTACGATCAGATCGTGGGGGTGAATATTTAAGTCATGAATTTGGCACACACCTTAGGAACTGTGGAACTGTTTCACAATTGACACCGCCCGGAACACCTCAACGTAACGGTGTGTCCGAACGTCGAAATCGTACTCTGTTGGACATGGTGCGATCTATGATGTCCCTCACCGATTTACCGCTATCTTTTTGGGGTTATGCTTTAGAGACTGCCGCATTCACTTTAAATAGGGCTCCGTCGAAATTCATTGAGACGACTCCATATGAACTTTGATTTGGCAAGAAACCGAAGATGTCGTTTCTAAAAGTTTGGGGTTGCGATGCTTATGTCAAGAAACTTCAACCTGAAAAGCTCGAACCCAAATCGGAAAAATGCGTCTTCATAGGATACCCAAAGGAAACGATTGGGTACACCTTCTACCACAGATCCGAAGGCAAAGTCTTTGTTGCCAAGAATGGATGCTTTCTGGAGAAAGAGTTTCTCTCGAAAGAAGTGAGGGGGAGGAAAGTAGAACTTGATGAGGTGACAGTCACCCCTCCTGAGAGTAGCGCAGCGCAGGAAATTGTTCCTGAGGTGCCTGCACCGACAAGGGAGGAAGTTGATGATAATGATCATGAAGAAACATATCAAGTTACTACTGAACTTCGAAGGTCCACGAGGGCACGTTCCGCACCAGAGTGGTACGGCAACCCTGTCCTGGAAATCATGTTGTTAGACAACGGTGAACCTTCGAACTATGAAGAAGCGATGGCGGGCCCGGATTCCAATAAATGGCTTGGAGCCATGAAATCCGAGATAGAATCCATGTATGAAAACAAAGTATGGACTTTGGTGGACTTGCCTGATGATAGGCATGCCATAGAAAACAAATGGATATTTAAGAAGAAGACAGACGCGGATGGTAATGTGACCATCTATAAGGCTCGACTTGTCGCTAAGGGTTATCGACAAGTTCAAGGGATTGACTACAACGAGACTTTCTCTCCCGTAGCGATGCTAAAGTCAGTCAGAATCATGTTAGCTATTGCCGCATTCTATGATTATGAGATATGGCAAATGGACGTCAAAACGGCATTCCTTAATGACTTCCTCAAGGAAGAGTTGTATATGATGCAGCCGGAAGGTTTTGTCGATCCAGAGAACGCTAACAAGGTATGGAAGCTCCAGCGCTCGATTTACGGGCTGGTGCAAGCATCTCGGAGTTGGAATATTCGCTTTAATGATGTGATCAAAGTGTTTGGCTTTATACAGACTTATGGAGAAGCATGTATCTACAAGAAAGTGAGTGGGAGCTGTGTGGCATTTCTCATATTATATGTGGATGACATATTGCTGATGGGAAATGATATAGAATTCTTGGAAAATGTAAAGGCCTACTTGAATAAAAGTTTTTCAATGAAGGACCTTGGAGAAGCTGCTTACATATTAGGCATCAAAATCTATAGAGATAGATCAAGACGCCTCATTGGTCTTTCACAAAGTACATACCTTGACAAGATATTGAAGAAGTTCAATATGGATCAGTCCAAGAAAGGGTTCTTGCCTGTTTTGCAAGGTATGAGATTGAGCAAGGCTCAGTCGCCGACCACGGCAGAAGATAGAGAAAAGATGAGTGTCATTCCCTATGCCTCGGCCATAGGTTCTATCATGTATGCCATGCTGTGTACTGATACGTCTCAAACGTATCTACTTTTCCAAACACTTTTGATATTGTTTTGACCTCATTCTTGCATGATTTGAACTAAACTAACCCGGACTGACGCTGTTTTCAGCAGAGCTGCCTGTATGGTTTTATTGTGTGCAGGAAAACGGATTTTTAGGTATCTCAGAAAAATCCACGAAAAATCACAGAAAATCCACGCACCCGAAGGAACCAGGGGCCAGAAGAGGGGCCAGGGGGTGCCCAGGCGCCCTGTGGGCGCCCCCCCGGGCCGCGCCGGGGGGTCGCCTGGGTGGGGCCCACACCCCCTGGTGCCCTACTTTGCCTCGTATTTTTACTCACGACGCGGAAACCCTAGATCAGAAGTTCTTTTCGCAGTTCTCCGTCGCGGAGCCGCCGCCACCCTCTGTTCTTCCTCGGGAGGGCTAATCTGGAGGCTGAATTGGCCTCCGGAGAGGGGAGATCGTCGCCATCGTCATCATCATCACCACTCCATCATCCCTCCATGACTTCTCCCTCCATGTGTGAGTAATTCCCCTACTGTAGGCGAAGGGGATGGTAGGGATTGGATGAGTTAGATCATGTAATAGTTTGTCAGATCGTTGGGGGCATGTTGCCTATCATCTACTATGGTGTTTATCATCTTTGCTTCAACTTGTTATTCTTAATGCTTGACACTTAGGGCCCGAGTGCCATGATCTCAGATCTGAACCATATGTGTTTGCATGAATATATTTGTGTTCATGATCCTATCTATGAGTTGTTTGCACCTATTACGGTTCGGAACCGGCGATCCCAAAAGTGACAGCTTGGGACACCAAAGGGGATGGTCCGTAGTTTGAGGATTACATGTATCCATTGAGTTCATTGCTTTGTTCCGGTGCTCTTTGCCAGGAGCACCTTAATCTCCATAAGTTCCTTTTGGCCCCGTTCGTAGCGGGATGGTAGGACAAAAGATGTTGTGCAAGTTCTTATTGCAAGCACGTACAACTACCTACAGGATACATGCCTAATGTTTGATATTTGCCTAGATGATCATTGCTTTTCCGTGTGCCGTGCCCCAAGTTAGAATCTATCTCATCCATGCAGCACCCAACCATCCATCTCCCTAGCCTACAGTGTTTTAAACCCTGCTTGTCACTAGTTGCTACTTTTTCCATTTACCTTCACTGTTTACTTTTTGCTGTTTACTTTTACTATCACTATTATCACTATCATATCACTGTTACCACTTATCTTTTGTTGCAAGTAAGTATATTTCAGGTGCGGTTGAATTGACAACTCAACTGTCAAAGCTTATAAATACTCTTTGGCTCCCCGTGTGTCGAATCAATAAATTGGGTTATTCTTACCCGCGAAGACTATCTCGATCCCTTACGGTTGAGGGTTATCAAGTACCGTTTTCTGGCGCCGTTGCCGGGGAGCATAGCAATATTTACAAGTCTACTTGAGGTATCCTACCTGCTGCACTTCATCCACTATGGGTAAGAAAGGAGACCCCAAGGTTCCGATCTTACTATCTACTACAAGAAGAGGTACTGCTCTGAGCACTAGTGCTACACTTGATTCACCTTCTGTTATGAGTAAGTTTGCCTCACCACCACCACATGATGCTCCTACTGAATCTGTTACTATGTCCGATACTCTTGATGATGCCTCTACTACTTTTGATGATATTAGTTCGCTTGGTTATGCTCTTGAGAAACAAATTGCTGCTGCTGCTAAAAAGTCTGGAATTGAACTTCCTGTTACTCGCTACCCTATTGGTGAAACTTATGATTATCCTGATTTGAGTAAACTCAAAGAGATGCTCCTTGATGATGATTACTATATACTTGATGAAGATTTATGCAGGGAACTGACAGAGTTTTCTGGCTCTGACCCTGAAGTTATTAAGAAACTATTTGAAAAACACTCTTTGAAGAACAAAACCGTTCCTGATCCTGAATTTGCTACATCTCCTATATGCATTGATGATCCTGATTATGATTTCTCTGTTGATCTTTCACTTATACCTATGGTTGAAGCTGACCCCTTTTATGGTAGAGAAAATGATGATGCTATTGCACACCTGACTAAACTCGGTGAGTTAGGTGGCCTGTTTACCACAGATGAGAAGATACGATACTTTTATATCACCAAGCTTCTTCCTTTCTCCTTGAAGGAAGGTGCTAAAGCATGGTATGATTCACTCCCATGCGGTTCCATTAAGAGTCCTCAAGACTTAGCTCACTCTTTTGTTGATAAGTACTTTCCTGCTCACATGCAACATGCTGCTTTACAAAGAATTTATAACTTTAAACAGTTGCAGGATGAGTCCCTCCCTAAAGCTTGGGGGAGGTACTGCGGTCTAATTCGGGCTAGACCAGGACATGAAATTCCTAAGAATGAATTAATCGATATATTCTATGCTGGTCTAACTGATGAATCCAGGTCCTATTTGGACAGTTGTGCTGGTTGTGTTTTCAGAAAAAGAACACCGGACGATGCGGAGGATTTGATGGGCAGGATTGCCAAAAACCATGAAGATTGGTCCGTCCCTGAACCACCTCCACCACCAAAGAAGAGGGGCATATTTGTTCTAATCCCCAAAGATATGCGAGAAGCAAAGAAGTCTATTAAAGAGAAAGCTATTAAAGCTGAAGACGTGAAGAATCTACCCCCTATTGAGAAGCTGTGTGAGCCTACCACTCACCCTCCTATGGTAGAGGTACACTCTCTTTTAGATTTCAACGCAAGTGACATCCCTCATGGTAAGCCTCCTGATCAATGTTTAGATGAGTTTGATAATTTTATTACGAAACAAAATCATTTTAATGAGAGGATAGAAAGTCAATTGCATGATAATTCCCTTGCTATCAAAAGACTGCTTGATGTTTTACATAGAACAGTTAATGATGTTCAATGTCTTGTGAAGCATTTTCATATGGTTCAAACTCAGCTTGACCAAATTTCTAATGTGCAAAGAGATCTGCTTGCTAACAATGCCAAACAAGATAATTTGCAGGCTTTCGGGATTAAGACCCGAGGAGGAACTAGTACTCAAGATCCTCTCTATCCAGAGGGACATCCGAAGAGAATCGAGCAGGATTCTCAAATGCAGGAAGAAGAAATTGTTGGCTCTCCAAAGAAAAAGAATAAACACAAGGAGACTGACAATTCTAATGATCCTATTGCAGATGAAGAGCCAACTATTGATCCTAACAGCATATCTATCTCCGATGCTGAGACTGAAGACGGTGCTGAACCTGAAGGTAATAATAATGAGAAGAATGATCCGCCTGAAGTTCGAGAAGAAGAAGCACGTGACAAACGTAAGAGGTACACTAAAGAAGACTTCATCGCAAGAAAACATGGGAAGGAAAGAGAACCATGGGTACAGAAACCCATGCCCTTTCCAGGTAAGTCCATCAAATCTAAAGAAGAAGAGCATTATAATAAGTTTTGTGAGTGGATTAAACCTCTTTTTCTTCAAATCCCTTTGACTGATGCTATTAAGTTACTTCCTTATTCAAAATATATGAAAGATATTGTCACTAATAAAAGAAAAGTTCCTAATGATGCAATATCTACTATGCTTGCTAACTACTCTTTCAGTGGCAAGATTCCTGAGAAGCTCGGTGATCCAGGTATACCCACCATTCCTTGCTCCATAATGAATAATTATATCAAAACTGCTTTATGTGATCTTGGAGCAGGAGTGAGTGTTATGCCTCTCTCTCTTTATGAGAGGTTTTGTTTAGAGAAACTAATTCCTACAGATATCTCCCTTCAGATGGCTGACAAGTCAACCGCTGTTCCGATAGGTATTTGTGAGGATGTTCCCGTAGAAGTTGCTAATTGTTTAATTCTTACTGATTTTGTTGTGCTTGACATGCCCGAGGATGGGAGCATGTCCATTATTCTTGGTAGACCTTTCCTTAACACCGCAGGTGCTATTATTGATTGCAATAAAGGGAAGGTTACCTTCCATGTGAATGATAAAGAACACACGGTATATTTTCCAAAGAAGATCGACAGGAGGCATGGCCTCAACTCTATAGAAAATATCGAGACCGTGAAGATTGGAGAATGGGACTGTCCACTACATGTGCCTCACAAATATAAAACTATCATGGTGGGGACAATGTCCATCAAATTAAAGGTTTAGTAACTACTTCGTAGGAGGTGAGACTTTTTGCTCTATATATCGCCTGTTTGTTGGTAAGACTTGATCAACCTTACTAGTAAACATGTTTTATATAGATAAAAAGTTGAGCTTGTTATGTTTTCATTTGTTTTTAGTTTTTGTCCTACTTGCTGTACCAAGTATTTATGTTTTGAGCTTCACAATACTATTCACTACTTCAAGTTTTCAGAGAGTTCCGTAGCTTTTTGAACTTCGAAAAAAATTCAACAGTGAAGTTTTCAGAAAAATTCCAGAAAAATTTAAATAAAAATTTCCACGTCGGGAGAGACCCAGAAAGTCCTGGGGCCAGCCAGGGGGACCCACCAGTGGCCCAGGCAGCCAGCTGGCGCGGCCCAGCCCCTGGCCGCGCCCCCAGGGCGCCTGGGGCCCACAGGGCCCCCCTCCAGGTATGTCTTCTTCCTCCCTCTCTCTCTTTCTCCAAAAACTCGAGTTCTGCTCTTGTTCTTGTGTTCTTGCTGTTCTTGGAGGCGATTCTTCGATCTCTCTCTACAGCCCATCATTTGAGCTGAAATTTTGAGCAAATACTCCCTGGTATGTGACTCCTCCACCCCTCCAATTAGATTTTTGATTGGTGGCCTCATTTGTGAGTATTTAGTAGTTCTTGGTGCTGTAGAGATGAGCTTGCATGCATGTGTAGAAAGTTATTTTCCAAGTTTTGTTGCAAGTTTATGCCTTGGGCAAGTGAGTTGAGTAGTCTGCCTTAACTCATCTTGTTTTAATCCTCATTTTTGTAATTGCAAAAAAAATATCAGAAATGAGTTTGTTAGGAAGGGCAAAAGGGTGGCTTGAGAAGAGGAGGCCCGCACACTCCGATCGAGTTACTAGAGCCGCAGCTTCACCATCGACTGCTAGGGTGAGCTATAATGAAGATCATGTGCCCCTGGAGTTGTTGGAAGACACAAGTACAGCACGTGCGATGACATTTCCATGTGATGAATTCCTCGAAGCTGCGGGAATCAAGGATGAGTTTTATAATCTTTGTGCTAATGCAGGTTTGACACGACTCGTCACGAGCCGTGTTACCCAGTATCAAAAACTCACCTCCAGTTTCATTAACAGTTTTAGATATAATCCTGATTCAGGTGCTATTGAGTTTAAAATTTACAATGATCTTATCACCATGACTTTGGAAATTGTTTGTGAAATAATAGGTGTGCCGAACGTTGGGAGGACAGCTAGGATGGCCACTCAGCCCTCCGAGCTGAAAACCGTTATCAACTCTCTCTGCAGCATGGGTACGAGGGATATTCATCGGTCGAAGATCTCCAGCATCTTATTTCCTCACCTCGGGTATTTTACATATTATATTGTCAGAGGGGTGTTAGCTCGTGACAACACGAGCAGCATTTCTGCTCCGGATATTGCTATCCTGGCAGCAGCCCTCTCAGGGAGGTCTGATTATAATCTGGGTGCCTTAATTGCTCGACGCCTTGCTATGAACAGTAACAAGGGGGACTTATATGGTGGCGTTTATGCCACACTTATCTTAGAACATCTTGGAGGCACCCCACACCCTGATGATAATCCTTTTACTTATTTAAGCTTTGATCTTGCTGCTATGAAAAGGCATAAATTTGTCACCATGGGTTCTGAGCTTGATAATCTTGTTTATATCTTGCATTTCGGAATTACCGCGGAACGCGAGATCCGTCTACCTGCACCTCTTTTGTTTGATTTTTCTCGCAGGAACGGATGGTCCTTTGATGTTGCCCAGTTCGATGAGTTCATGGTCCAGCATCAGTTTCATAACCCCATGGAGGGGGTTGTGCCCGACGAGGAGAAGCACGGTGAGTTACCACATTTTCAGGAAGAGACCGCCACCGAGTTTGGTGAAGGTTCTTCCTCTGTTTGGCGCTCGGAACCTTCCTCGTGGGAGACTCCGAGGAGTTCGGTGTACGCGCCAGCATCCTTCTACGACCCTTGGACTCACCACCATACCCCCGGAGCAGGAGGCTCCTAGGGGCAGTAGCTGCTACCAACTTAGGCCAAAAGCCTAAGCTTGGGGGAGTACGTGCCCCTCTTACTTTTCCATTGTATTATCCGTTTTATTCGCTTTGATCTTTTCGAAGATTTTGCCCGTTCTTCTTTATTTCTCTCTTTGCAAAAACAACAAAAAGATTTTCTCTTTCTTTTGCTTTTATTCAACCTTTGAAAAATCCAAAAAGATTTCCTTTCTCTCTTTAGTTTGCTTTGTTTTCAGAGTTCAGCTCGAGTCCGTGATGGCATTTAATTATATTTCCTACGTTCGATCGTGCAAGTGACAAGCAGTAATGACGAAGATCGACTGAAGGGAAGCAACAAGGAAGACCAGTATGAACTCTTTTTGTTTCTACTTTTGTACATATGCATGTACTTATGATCTAGAGACCAGCTTGTAGCGACATAGTGCTATGTTTACAATGCTCTTTCAGTGGTTCATGCTTTACTTGTGGCTAGTCTCGAATAACTAGAGTATATAATGTGTTATTGAAATGATCTACATGCATTGCACTGTTCATAGTCTGGTATACTAAGGTGGTATTTCCCTTTAGAGAATTTTTGGATTGACTTGGCACATGCTTACACATGTTAGGACTAAAAAGTCTACTCTGCCTTGATGATCTTTGAGTTTCAGAATAGTTATATTACTTTCATGCCCGATTCAATGTTGCTTTGTCGCTCTGCATGATTATGACCGTTATTGCTCTCTAGTTGGTCGCTTCCCAGTCTTTTGCTAAACTTTCACCTGTACTAAGCGGACTGACTGCTTGTGCATCCAAAATCCTTAAAACCAGTTATGCCATATGAGTCCACTATACCTTCCTATACATGGTATTTACCTGCCATTCCTAACGAAGACTTTCGTGTACCATCTCGAAATTAATCAAAAGCATTTCTCTTTTGTGCCTATGTTTTAGCTCATGAGGAAGTAGTAGTTAATTCATAATCTTTTTAAGTTGGACAAGTTTCACCCCTGGATTGCATGTATAATGTGCAAACCCCTAATACGAAAAGGAACTGGCATTGAGTGCGCCCGGCTCAAAAAGATAATATAACAAACAAACCCTCCTTCACGCTTTGTTCATGAGAAATCAGAAAACTTTGGCAGTGATAAACAAAGGAGATTAAGAGGATGTGATCGTCCTCATGCGGGAGCCGTTCCTCGAAACTTGTCCAGCTCAAGAATTGATTGAGTTATCTGCTAGCATTCGTTGACGAAATATGCACCTCTCAAAACGTTTTTATCTCTGTTTTTAAAACCAAGAGCTCTGGTACATGTTTAGTTTTTGTTTCCGACCACGGGTTTTCAACTTTGCCAACAAAAGCCACGGTTCGAGAGTCTTCACCTTCTTTCTTCAAAGCACTAACTAGGAGAGCATAATTGTCATTCTGAGTGTAATGTGCATTGTCCCAAAGTATTACATTGTCTTGTGCATACTTGTGATATGATTTATTCTGAAATTCTTAGTTCTAGTCTCCTTTAAAACTCTGGAGGAGTTTCTGCATTTATGTTTTGCTTCACTCATGGAGACTAGCGAGATACCACCCTAATATGCTCAAGCTATGTGCAATGTAATCTTGTCTTGATTTTCAGTAATACATTATTTACTTTTAAGTATTTGTGACTGGTCACTTGAAAGAAGGATTGCTCCTTGCATTGTCCTCATAAGTACTGTTTCAATACTTGCTAAACTCTTTTCGTAGTACATGCTTATATACATCTAATGAAGCAAAAGAGTTTGTCAAAGTTTTCTTTGTCGCGTCCAGTTCGTTGAACTGAATTGCTTGAGGACAAGCAATATGCTAAGCTTGGGGGAGTTGATACGTCTCAAACGTATCTACTTTTCCAAACACTTTTGATATTGTTTTGACCTCATTCTTGCATGATTTGAACTAAACTAACCCGGACTGACGCTGTTTTCATCAGAGCTGCCTGTATGGTTTTATTGTGTGCAGGAAAACGGATTTTTAGGTATCTCAGAAAAATCCACGAAAAATCACAGAAAATCCACGCACCCGAAGGAACCAGGGGCCAGAAGAGGGGCCAGAGGGGGGCCAGGGGTGCCCAGGCGCCCTGTGGGCGCCCCCCTTGGGCCGCGCTGGGGGGTCGCCTAAGTGGGGCCCACACCCCCTGGTGCCCTACTTTTCCTCGTATTTTTACTCACGACGCGGAAACCCCAGATCAGAAGTTCTTTTCGCAGTTTTCCGTCGCGGAGCCGCCGCCACCCTCTGTTCTTCCTTGGGAGGGCTAATCTGGAGGCTGAATTGGCCTCCGGAGAGGGGAGATCGTCGCCATCGTCATCATCATCACCACTCCATCATCCCTCCATGACTTCTCCCTCCATGTGTGAGTAATTCCCCTACTGTAGGCGAAGGGGATGGTAGGGATTGGATGAGTTAGATCATGTAATAGTTTGTCAGATCGTTGGGGGCATGTTGCCTATCATCTACTATGGTGTTTATCATCTTTGCTTCAACTTGTTATTATTAATGCTTGACACTTAGGGCCCGAGTGCCATGATCTCAGATCTGAACCATATGTGTTTGCATGAATATATTTGTGTTCGTGATCCTATCTATGAGTTGTTTGCACCTATTACGGTTCGGAACCGGCGATCCCAAAAGTGACAGCTTGGGACACCAAAGGGGATGGTCCGTAGTTTGAGGATTACATGTATCCATTGAGTTCATTGCTTTGTTCCGGTGCTCTTTGACAGGAGCACCTTAATCTCCATAAGTTCCTTTTGGCCCCGTTCGTAGCGGGATGGCAGGACAAAAGATGTTGTGCAAGTTCTTATTGCAAGCACGTACAACTACCTACGGGATACATGCCTAATGTTTGATATTTGCCTAGATGATCATTACTTTTCCGTGTGCCGTGCCCCAAGTTAGAATCTATCTCATCCATGCAGCGCCCAACCATCCATCTCCCTAGCCTACAGTGTTTTAAACCCTGCTTGTCACTAGTTGCTACTTTTGCCATTTACCTTCACTATTTACTTTTTGCTGTTTACTTTTACTATCACTATTATCACTATCATATCACTGTTGCCACTTATCTTTTGTTGCAAGTAAGTATATTTCAGGTGCGGTTGAATTGACAACTCAACTGTCAAAGCTTATAAATACACTTTGGCTCCCCGTGTGTCGAATCAATAAATTGGGTTATTCTTACCCGCGAAGACTATCTCGATCCCTTACGGTTGAGGGTTATCATGTACCAGACCTGATGTGAACCTTGCCATAAGTTTGGTAGGGAGGTACCAAAGTGATCCCGGTGTGGAACACTGGACAGCGGTCAAGAACATCCTGAAGTACCTGAAAAGGACTAAGGATATGTTTCTCGTTTATGGAGGTGACGAAGAGCTCGTTGTAAAGGGTTACGTTGATGCTAGCTTTGACACAGATCTGGATGACTCTAAGTCTCAAACCGGATACGTGTATATTTTGAACGGAGGGGCAGTCAGCTGGTGCAGTTGCAAGAAAAGCGTCGTGGCGGCATCTACATGTGAAGCGGAGTACATAGCTGCTTCCGAAGCAGCGTAAGAAGGAGTCTGGATGAAGGAGTTCATCACTGACCTAGGAGTCATTCCAAGCGCGTCAAGCCCGTTGACTCTCTTCTGTGACAACACTGGAGCTATTGACATTACTAAGGAGCCCAGGTTTCACAAGAAGACCAAGCACATCAAGCGCCGTTTCAACTCCATCCGGAATTATGTTCAGGATGGAGACATAGATATTTGTAAAGTGCATACGGATCTGAATGTTGCAGACCCGTTGACTAAACCTTTTCCACGGGCAAAACATGATCAACACCAGAACTCTATGGGTGTTCGATTCATCACAATGTAACTAGATTATTGACTCTAGTGCAAGTGGGAGACTGTTGGAAATATGCCCTAGAGGCAATAATAAAAGTATTATTATTATATTTCCTTGTTCATGATAATCGTCTGTTATTCATGCTTGAATTGTATTGTACGGAAACAGCGATACATGTGTGAATACATATACCACAATGAGTCCCTGGTAAGCCTCTAGTTACCAGCTCGTTGATCAACAGATGGTCACGGTTTCCTGATCATGGACATGGGATGTCAGTGATAACGGGATCACATCATTAGGAGAATGATGTGATGGACAAGACCCAATCCTAAGCATAGCACGAGATCGTATAGTTCGTAATGCATAAGCTTTTCGGTGTCAAGTATTTATTCCTTAGACCATAAGGTTGTACAACTCCCGGATGCCGTAGGAATACTTTGGGTGTGCCAAACGTCACAACATAACTGGGTGGCTATAAAGGTACGCATCGGGTATCACCGAAAGTGTCTGTTGAGTTGGTACGAACCGAGACTGGGATATTGTCACTCCGTATGACGGAGAGGTACCTCTGGGCCCACTCGGTAAGACATCATCATAAATGAGCTCAAGGTGACTAAAGAGTTAGTCACGGGATGATGGATTACGGAACGAGTAAAGAGACTTGCCATAACGAGATTGAACAAGGTATCGGGAATACCGACGATTGAATCTCGGGCAAGTACCGTACCGATGGACAAAGGGAATAACATACGGGATTGAGTGAATCCTTGACACGGTGGTTCATCCGATTAAGATCATCGAGGAACACGTAGGAACCAACATGGGTATCCAGATCCCGCTGTTGGTTATTGACCAGAGAGTGGTCTCGGTCATGTCTACGTGTCTCCCGAACCCGTAGGGTCTACACACTTAAGGTTCGGTAACGCTAGGGTCGTAGAGATACATGCACGTGGAAACCCAAAAGTTGTTAGGAGTCCCGTATGAGATCCCGGACGTCACGAGGAGTTCTGGAATGGTCCGGAGGTAAAGAATGATATATAGGAAGTCCAGTTTCGGCCATCGGGTGATCTCCGGGGGTCACCGGGAGTGTCCCGGGACTACCGGAGGGGTCCCGGGGGTCCACTGGGTGGGGCCACCCATCCCGGTGGGGCCCCTAGGCCGCAAGGGGGAAGTGTCCAGCCCTGGTGAGCTGGCGCACCACATGGGCCCTCCTCCCCATGCGCCTAGGGTTGAAACCCTAGGGGGGAGGGGGCGCCACCTTGCCTTGGGGGGCAAGAATCCCCCCTGGCCGCCGCCCCACCCTGCAGATGGCATCTGCAGGGCCGGCGCACCCCCCTGGCCCCCTATATATATGTGGGGGGAGAGGGCAGCCGCACCCTTGCCCCTGGCGCCTCTCCCCCTCCCGTCACACCTCCATCTCCCTCCGCAGGGCGCCGACGAAGCCCTGCAGGATTCTCCACTGCATCCACCACCACGCCGTCGTGCTGCTGGATCTCCGACGACCTCTCCTCCCCCTTGCTGGATCAAGAAGGAGGTGACATTGCTGTACCGTACGTGTGTTGAACACGGAGGTGCCGTCCGTTCGGCGCTAGATCATCGGTGACGAAGAACAAGAAGAGTACGACTACTTCATCCACGCTTCTTCGAAAGCTTCCGCTCGCGATCTACAAAACGGTATGTAGATGCACTCTCATATGCTCGTTGCTAGATGTCTCCTTAGTTGGATCTTGGTGAAGGCGTAGATTTTTTTTGAATTCTGCTACGTTCCCCAACAAAGCGGAGTACATAGCTGCTTGCGAAGCAGCACAAGAAGGAGTCTGGATGAAGGAGTTCATCACCGACCTAGGAGTCATTCCAAGTGCGTCAAGCTCGATGACTCTCTTCTGTGAGAACACTAGAGCTATTGCCATTACCAAGAGCCCAGGTTTCACAAGAAGACCAAGCACATCAAGCGCCGTTTCAACTCCATCCGGAATTATGTTCAAGATGGAGACATAGATATTTGTAAAGTGCATACGGATCTGAATGTCGCAGACCCGTTGACTAAACCTCTTCCACGGGCTAAACATGATCAACACCAGAACTCTATGGGTGTTCGATTCATCACAATGTAACTAGATTATTGACTCTAGTGCAAGTGGGAGACTGTTGGAAATATGCCCTAGAGGCAATAATAAAAGTATTATTATTATATTTCTTTGTTCATGATAATTGTCTGTTATTCATACTTGAATTGTATTGTACGGAAACAGCGATACATGTGTGAATACATAGACCACAACGTGTCCCTGGTAAGCCTCTAGTTACTAGCTCGTTGATCAACAGATGGTCACGCTTTCCTGACCATGGACATTGGATGTCATTGATAACGGGATCACATCATTAGGAGAATGATGTGATGGACAAGACCCAATCCTGAGCCTAGCACGAGATCGTTTAGTTCGTAATGCATAAGCTTTTCCAGTGTCAAGTATTTATTCCTTAGACCATGAGGTTGTGCAATTCCCGGATACCGTAGGAATACTTTGGGTGTGCCAAACGTCACAACGTAACTGGGTGGCTATAAAGGTACGCAACGGGTATCTTCGAAAGTGTCTGTTGAGTTGGTATGAACCGAGACTGGGATATTGTCACTCCGTATGACGGAGAGGTACCTCTGGGCCCTCTCGGTAAGACATCATCATAATTAGCTCAAAGTGACTAAGGAGTTAGTCACGGGATGATGGATTACGGAACGAGTAAAGAGACTTGCCATGACGAGATTGAACAAGGTATCGGGCATACCGACGATCGAATCTCGGGCAAGTACCGTACCGATAGACAAAGGGAATGACATACATGATTGAGTGAATCCTTGACACAGTGGTTCATCCAATGAGATCATCGAGGAACACGTGGGAACCAACATGGGTATCCAGATCCCGCTATTGGTTATTGACCGGAGAGTTGTCTCGGTCATGTCTGCGTGTCTCCCGAACCCGTAGGGTCTACACACTTAAGGTTCGGTCACGCTAGGGTTGTAGAGATACATGCACGTGGAAACCCGAATGTTGTTCGGAGTCCCGGATGAGATCTCGGATGTCACGAGGAGTTCCGGAATGGTCCGGAGGTGAAGAATGATATATAGGAAGTCCAGTTTCGGCCATCGGGTGAACTCCGGGGGTCACCGGGAGTGTCCCGGGACCACCGAAGGGGTCCCGGGGGTCCACCGAGTGGGGCCACCCACCCCGATGGGTCCCCTAGGCCGCAAGGGGGAAGGGGCCAGCCCCTGGTGGGCTGGCGCACCACATGGCCCCCCCCTCCATGCGCCTAGGGTTGAAACCCTAGGGGGAGGGGGCGCCCCCTATGCCTTGGGGGACAAGTCTACCCCCCTGGCCGCCGCCCCCTTGGAGATCTGATCTCCCTAGGGCCGGCGCCCCCCTGGCCCCTATATATAGTGGGGGGGAGAGGGCAGCTGACCCAAGCCTCTGGCGCCTCCCCCCCCTCCCGTCACACTTCCTACTCCTCTCGCAGGGCGCCGGCGAAGCCCTGCAGGTTTTCCTGTTGCATCCACCACCACGCCGCCGTGCTGCTGGATCTCCGACAACCTCTCCTCCGCCCTTTCTGGATCAAGAAGGAGGAGACGTCGCTGTACCGTACGTGTGTTGAACGCGGAGGTGCCGTCCGTTCGGCGCTAGGATCATCGGTGACGAGGATCACGAAGAGTACGACTACTTCATCCACGTTCCTTCGAACGCTTCCGCACGCGATCTACAAAAGGGTATGTAGATGCACTCCATTATGCTCGTTGCTAGATGACTCCTTAGATTGATCTTGGTGAAGCGTAGGATTTTTTTTTTGAATTTTGCTACGTTCCCCTACAAGATAGACGCCACAAAAACATACGTACTTTGCCAGGGACCTCAGATTTCCAAAGTAATTTCCATCATGATGCATCGATAGTAGTGGTCAGGGAGACATCATAACCCTCTAACCATGCTTTCTTGCATTGTCGTGTTGCAACCAACATGATGTATGCCGAGCGAACTGAGAACAACCGTTCCTCTCAAAATGCCAACACCAGAAGTCGTGCATATTCCTCGTACACAGAGGGGTCCCAGAAATTATTGAAGCATCGAAAGGCAGGAATGCCTTTCTAACTCGTTGTACATCCCAAGTCGTTGATTGTGGATTAATGAGCTATGCGATGAACGCTGGGGAGTCTGAACCCTGCACCCGTAGGGCAGCAACATCTTGTCTCTCGGTAACCAGTTCTTAGACCAAATACTTATCGATTCACCATTGTCAATTCTTTTGATCAGACCCTGTTTCAACACATTCCGCCACTCAATGACAGACCTCCAAACCTGGCTCGGGTGTCTGCCAAGGGTAACTTGAAGAATTGTTGTGTCTGGAAAATAAACACTTTAATCACTCTTGGGCTCAAGGATTAAGGATTTTGCAACAAACGCCATGACTGTCTCACCAACAAAGCGAGATTAAGAAGCTCGGTATCTTTGAAACCAAGGCCTCCAATGCTTTTCGGTTGTGCCATATCCTTCCAGGACACCCAGTGGGGTTTTCTTTGACCATTCTTACTACCCACCAAAACATCCCGATGAGCTTGTTTAGGTGTTCACACAAGCCTCTAGGTAACTTGAAACACGACATGGAATACACTTGAATTACATGAGCGACGGACTTAATCAAGACCTCTTTCTCTGCTGATGATGGTGTTCTCTCTATCCATCCTTGAATTTTGCTCCACGAGCTATCTTTAAGGTATTTGAATGCCCCGTTCTTTGAGTTTCCAATATCATACGGCATTCCCAAAAATTTATCATTAAGCGTCTCATCGGGCACATTCTGAATGCCTTTAATCTCATCGTGGATGTTATGTGGAAGTTCTTTGCTATAAAAGATTAACAACTATGTGTAATTTATGTGTTGCCTATATGCATGACAATATATATCCAAAACATGGTTCACCTCAGTTGGTCCAACATCGTTTACCTTAAAAAACAACAGGTTCTCATTAAGTGCCACTTGTAGACCACTCATGTTTGATGACTAACTTCTAGTTCTAGATCTAAGGAGGCACGGAAGGCCCTCTACTACAATCAAGAACAACTATGGAGAAATTGGGTCCCCTTGACCGATACCACGTGAAGGTTTGAATTCCTGGAGTTTCTATCCATTGAACATAACAGACAAATTAACAGAGCTTACCATGCCCATAACAGCATCCACCCATTTGTCCGTGAAGCCCAGCTTGAGCATAATGGCTTAAAGACAGGACCATTCCACCCTATCATAATCCTTCGTCATATCAAGTTTTAGTGCGTAAGACTGATGCTTCTTTGCCATGTTACTCGTGCGACTAAAAAAACTATGTTACTTGTGGGCTGACGATAGTGGCCCAAGAGGCCACATTTGTACTCTGGAATCTCGATTCAAGTACGTCCCCTCCCTTCCCTCGCCCATCGGGGTTGGGGTTCTCGGTCCTCAAATTGTTCTTCTAGAACAATTATCTGATGTCGCCACAGACGGTTTGATGGCGTTCCGCGACGAGCGTGCGCCTCGCTTGGAACAGATTGCAGCCGTCGGGGCAAAGGAGATCTTTGAATGGACCCTCACGGTGGCTTGTGCTCATGCGGGACACGAGCCCCTTGGGCCCATAAACTCGGTTGCATCCATGCATAGAGAGCATGAATCCAGTAGTGGCGTCCCCTCGATGACCTAGGGGAGGCTCCTATCATCCTGACCTCCCAATTAGGGAGCGTGTGAGGTCTCCCAACGCGCGCGATGAGTCTAATTTTGTATTAGTTTTTACCTTCAGTTTCTATGTTGTAGTCGTAGGATTGTCGAAAAGTTTACATCGTTCACCTTTTGATTGGTTTCACCGTGATCTTAACCAGTGAGGGTATCTGAAGCGTTAAAGAGAACACATATATAAGGGTGAAAATCATGTTATTCGGCGTGGTGAAAACCTATCATACAGAGAGGCGATTGAGTGAAGCAATTTCCAGCCAAACATAGGGTATCCAGGAAAGAAAGACGGGGTCTGGTACAAGCGCGACCTCTCATACCATTGCTCGTACCAGGTGGTTTCCCCTCCCTAGATCGACTATTTCACCACGACATATTCGGCACAAAATCAGAGTTACAAAGAAACCGAAAACTTCACAAGAACTAAGAAGCCTAGCCTCCGAAAGGGACCCGAGGGGGGAATCAATAGAAGGGCTCCGTCATGCCAACACCTCGACCAAGGAGACTTTGTCATTAGCCATCGTCATCACCATCCCCTATCTATGGGATTGCTAAATCTCAATTGACCGAGACTTAACAAAGTGTTATGCTATATTTGTGAGGTCTTACATGGGATCCATATAAAATTTTCTTTTAATTGTTTTCCTTCTTCATTTTTATATATCTTGTCACTTGACTGGAACTTTGTCAAGTCTCAGTCGACTGAGGTCATCCTAATCCATTTGTAATATCAAACCCTAGTTGGAAACCTAAGTGTATTACTTTGATCGTTCATCCAGGTTTACAATTATTACTCTTTCGACGTGTGTCGTCTCTATATCCAAGTACTTCCCTGGTTATCAGGGATATGGAAGAACCTTACTATGTTTATGTGCTAAACGCCGATCTGATATAAAATCCTCTTTTCCATACCTGAGTTAACGAGGCTGATTGGTTTGCCACCAACATTTGACAATGCTAATATTTAGCAAGCCAACATTTGGCAAAATAAAAGTTTTCAACGTTTGGAAACCTTTTGTGAGATTGGTAATGAAAATTGATATGCAACCAATCTCTAGCTAACATTTGACAGTTGTCAAAATTTGACAGCAAACCAATTAGCATCTATATTCTTCATGAATGTTGTTTAAGTGTGGCGTTCATAGATCACGCGGCCAACACCAAGAAGCATTTGGTGTTTTGTTCGAACGGGTAGTCGGCTGTAATTCAGGCGGGTTATCATGACATTGGGCAGTGGTGGTAGCGATGATGATTGATAAAGTAACAGTTCAACAGCTTGACTTGCAATGGGTGTGACCCCAACCACAACATGCTCTATGATACCGCCATGGATGGCTATGCGGCTTTTAAAAAAATGATATTAACCCTATGTTGACATTCCCATAAAAGGAAACCTCCCACGATTTCCTAGATTTATTCCAACCTTTTTGGCAATGTTCATTTGTATCGACTCAATATCTCACAACGTTTATCGGATGAGTGTATGTGCATATATATCTGTACTGACAAGGGTGCGTGTGTCAACGTTCATGAGATGAGTGTATGCGCATATACGTTTGTAGTGTGTCAACTTTGATTTCGTCCGACTTCAATATTGAGAGATTTAGAGTTGCACAAAATTATGTGCAACATAAGATATAGAAATGCACACCTTTTTAGAAAAAATGAATGTTTAACCAGCCAGAACCAGTGGATTGGGACCAAAATGCACATATTTTGAAATTATGTAAACACCAAATGGTTAACAGAAATAGAATTTTCAGAAATTCTAATTTCTGGCCAAGGGCTAAAAAATACAAGTATGGAGCATGGCGGCGTGCTGACAACCTCCTAGAAGCTGGCTAACAGCTAACGATCCGGGTGAGGATAAAATGTGTACACGAGACTCGGGTAGTCTAACAGACAGTGGCGTTCAACAATTTCATTTTAATCTTCTCAAGCAAGTTCTTGCGCTCATCGGTGCCCAGCCAAAAGAAGTTAAACTCTTCCACCAATTCAAAAGGGCTCACAAACATCCATAAAAAGAAGAGTAAAAACAAATCTTAACCAGATTTGATAGCTAAAATTGCAAGTCTAACAGACAGTGGCGTTCAACAATTTCCTCTGAGGCATTTTAATCTTCTCAATCAAGCAAGTTCTTGAGATCATCGGAGCCAAAAGAAGTTAAAACTCTTCAACCAATCATCAAAAGGGCATACAAACATGCATAAAAGAAAAGTAAAAACATATCTGAATAAGATTTGATAGCTAAAATTGCAAGGATATAATGCAAAAAGGTGGGCAAAACACAGCTTCAGGTTCGAACTACATATAACATCATATAATGCGCCACACATTCGAGATAACATGAAAACTACAGTTCTTCACAGGGAAACAGCAGTTCAACTTGCTATCCCGGCCTGAATCCATCTTACAAGACTCAAAATGAAACCTAAGGGACGAGCGAAATCCTCCACACTTCAAATAACCTGCATTCGATGTGACATATAACATTAGCAGGGGATCAAACAGAAGGCTGTGAATCAAAGATTTACATGAAGAATTTCAAATCATAATTATGCACAAAATAAGATACTGTGGCAACAGAATATCACCAAACTAAAATTCTTGAGCATGTACAAGAAATACACCCAGCAATTCCTCATCCCTACCATCATTCTGTCCCTCTCTCTTATTCAGTGCAAGTAAAAAATGATTTATCAACAGTGCTTGCAAATGTCTAAAGGCTAATTAATGCAGTTATTATTTATGCAAATTCCAAGCGACTAGTTCAAAACTGTTAAGGTGAAGTCACATGTCCAGAAAGATGCTGCAAGAGCAGAAATATCAGTGCACCATACACAAATTTACACATGGGACCAAATTCAGTATACACAAGTAGTGCCCATTTTACCACTTCACAGTGTAATTTGCTCAAGAGAAGAATGCCAGCACATTTTACATATTGCAAGTGTGTGATGAGATTTTACACTGACGGACTGACCAAACAAAATGCACATTCTGATGGATAAGTGTACATATTGCATGTGTGTGATACGATTTTACACTGACGGAATCATGAATAACTGACAACTCGATTTAGAAATTTGTGCATCAGGCAACAACACATTCTGGATGGTAAACAAACAACTAGCAATGGACCGATTCTGACCTTTTAGATGCTGCTCGGGTACATGAAGACCCTGACCTTCTTTCCCTGAGCAAAGCAAACATCACAGCACAGTCAGCAGGCAACACAAATCAGTGCAACAAAGAGCAGCAAGCATGGCACCTAAACAGACAACCGGAGAAGTTCGACCCAACAACTCACCATGGCCTCGGCGGGCAGGTTGGAGGTGAACTTGGCGCGGACGACGCCGGTGTTGCCGTGGGGGCGGGAGACCTTGCCCCAGATGCAGCGGTAGTGGGTGCCGTTGCTCTTGGTCTTGGCCTTGTAGACGTAGGCCATCCTCTTGCCGCCGTACCAGGCCACGTCCTCCCTGGTGTTCACCCCCTCGATCTGCACCAGCGACGTCGTCTCGTACTGGTTCGACTTGGACCTGCGCGCCCAACCAAACCCCACGGATTCAGAGACCCACGCGAGAGAACCGGAGAAGGAACGAAGCCGCGCCGGCGGAGGGAGCCGCTCACCTCTTGTATCCGAGGATGGTGCCGCGGACGTAGAGCCGCACGCGCTGGCCGGTGCGTCCCTTCACCATCTTGCTGCTGCGGCGCCGGCGGGGAGGGGAGCTGGGGGTTCGGGGTGAGCTGCGCAACCAGGAAGGGGAGAGAAAACCCTAGCGGGCGGCGCTCGTGGTGGGTTATGTATCCCTCTGTGTCGAAGTGGATGGTGGGGATTTGCCGGTGAGGGTTTGTATGGACGGCCGTGATTTGCTTTCGGGGGAGAATGCGCAGCTGAGGCGGGCGGGGCCTGTTATCTAACGTGGGCCGCTTCTCTTTTGCAGGCCTAAAGGGTCAGGGCGTAAGCAGGCCGCGGAAATGAATTCACACGGCAAGTAAAATTGGCAACATACCCTTAAAAATGTAAGGCCTTCTTTGGTTTGCAGGAGTAGGTAAGAAACTACATTGCACCTGCAACGCATGAAATAATCGTACAAAGCAATTTCTCCTTTCGTGCATGTATGCCACACATCAAAGCCAATCAATTTATCCCTTTGTATGTGTATGTCACACATCAAAGCCAATCGTCTGGATGAATTTCTGTAAACCTTACAATATTTTTTTTGGATAAATTCATCAGTTCATATTAACAGACCGGACCATGCACATTCTTGTGAGAAGGGGTCATTCACACAAAAAATTACATTAGATATTTTCCATTTAAAGTATATCAGTACTAATACTAATATAGTTGTAAAAAGAGTACCTTTTTCTGCCTGTACTTCAGGAGATTAGCTTTAACCATGTTAATCATGAGAAACTTAGGCTTTTTTACATTCAATGTACTATACAGATAGAAGAATACCTAAAGTTGACGTTAGGATAGGACCCGAGTCTTCAAAAACCGATATTATAGGTAAAACTGGGTGAACTTCTACCAACCCCTTGCAAAAAAAACCGGATAAACCTCTCCGTAGAACATACGGGCATAAATTATTTAGTTATGTATAGTAAAAATGGAATAAAATATTCCAGAATGTCTCTATTTTATAATGCAAACTTCATAGGACTTTTGATACAATTAAGCATTGTACAAATGGATATGGTAAAGACACAAACTTGGAACAATGGTACAAAAAGGACAATAGGGACATACAAAATGAGCCCCCAAAAGTTAACATTATCAGAAGTATAATTGATTCCGGGCCGTACACTATAGCAAGGATAAGAAATGGCATTTAGAGCAATGAAAAGAGGTTAAATCGTAATATCATTGTTCATGGTTCTTACATGAAGAACTACAATTTTTTGCAAAATGCCCATGTGTTGCCACGGTGCAATAAAATATATAATCAAACAACTATTTCTTTTAGAAGTGCATGCTCATGCCGGATCAAATATTGCCACGTTTTTCCCATTCGCACATTATCATATTGTTGTCATACCTTCCATCTTGGATCGTCACTTGCCTCGGCTCCCTCCAGGTGTGTTTGGTTTGCGGGATAGATTTGGGTGGCTATGGGCATCTGGTTAGGGATAGCCCTTTTTATGTTTGGTTGGGAAGAAGAGGTTAGGGATATCCTATTTTATGTTTGGTTTGGAGGATGAGAGATGGATATATTGCTAAGATGACTCTCTTTGCTATAAGTGGCTAGTTTACCCCTATACACGCCATTTCAACAACATACGCTACAAAAGTCCAAAACAAAATTTCGCTTGTGTATCATAACAATAATTCTGAGAATTGCACAATTTCTCGTATGACCAACAATAATTTGGAAGTTTCATAAGATCACAAAAGAACTTTAAATTCACAAGTCTATACACACAACTTTCAAGTCAGTACCGTCACAAGACAATTCAACTCCATTAGCATATATAATTGTCTTCCACACCGCTGTTACTACCTAGGCTAACGAACACATGAAGAACGTACGCACACAACACGGCTGAAACATCCACCACACGACTGAAGCTCGCCACCACCTGGTTGTCACCACCGTGCTCCTCAATCTGCCACCGCATCCACACAACATGGAGGCGCCTGCTCCTCCAATCACATAGGCGAGAGAATATAACATAGGGGCACACACTTACTATTGGCATGCCCAGCAACTCCGACCACTACTATCGTATCCCCCAGCTCACGTTCATCACTACACCTGTGTTACACAAGATCTGGCCCGTGATGGTCTAGTATCTATGCCTGGCTAGCAGCTTATGAAACACGAGAGATGGGGCATGGTCACACCTTGGTCCCGTCAACGTCACCGACGACGCCACCATGGGTCCGATCGCTGCGTGACGACCTGTCGTCGTCGTTGAAGAGAGATGGCAAAGTTTCTTTGTTCCGGGGAGGGGTGAGCGAGAGAAAAAGTGTTTAGGTGAGGCCAGCCAAGGTGTTTGCTCATATCCCCGACTTTCTGGCGGACAAGCGGAGCCTAGATTTTATGGAATATTCTGATAATCTAGGTATCTCTATCGCTCCTCACAACCAAACCATCATTCTAGTCGACACTGCTTCACAACATCCATAGGCTCCATCTTAGCTCTGATAGTTGCCATATGAAAAATAAGCTTAGTAGTGTTTTATGATCATGAAATGAAAAGGCATTTTTGGTTGTTTGTTTAGTCTTCGCCCTGCTCCTCAGACATCCTCCTATTTTTTCTCCTCCCCTTCATTGTTGTGTGCCATCACGAGCCTCCTACAGAAAAGAGATATGTAGAGAGAGAAAGCTCCATTAGGTCGGTCCTACAGAAAAGAGATATGTAGAGAGAGAAAAGAGGTGGAGTTGCTCCTGCCGCCGCGCTCGAGGAAGAGGTCGGTCCGGTGGAGCAGTAGGGACGGCGGCGGAGTGGGAGATGGGGCGGCGACAGTGGAGCGAGAGACGGGGGAAATAGAGAGGTCGCAGCGGGAGGGGGCGGATCGAGAGGAGGGGCGACATACATGTTTTTTTGTGTAGGGTGGGGGGTAGGACGAAAAACCAGACAAAAAAAGCGAGACGAAAATAAACCATGGACGCAATCCCATCAACTGCTCCATTAGGAGTAGAGATTCTATAGGATAGGATTTGCAAAGGAAAATTTTCCTTGAAGCCCTTTGGTTTGTAGGAATGTATTCCTCTATTCCTATGTAGGATAGGAATCCATCCTTCAAGTTTTGGAGGAAAAAGAACATTAGGCTAGACTCAATGGAAAAATTCATATCCTATGCATCAAATGATATCCCTTTATGTATAGGAATTGAGATGCATGTCATCTCACTTTCTATGATTTTCCTATTCCTACAACATTCCTATCCTATGAACCAAAGAAGACTTAAGATTGGTTACTAAGCTAAAAAAATGAAAATTATTTTTTATTTACATGTTGCATTTTCCCTTTTTATAGTTACTTTCAAACACAAAAGTACTCCCCCCTCCGTCACAAAATAAGTGTTGCTGGTTTTGGGATGGAGGGGAGTATTTTCAAAGAAACAAGGTCAAGAATTCACACCAATAATCTGTGAAAGGGCATGTCCCTTCCTATGTGGTTTTGGTGATTGATGACAATGCGTTTTGCGGACTAATCGTGTGTGCTAAGTATTTCAGAAATGTATCCAGTGGCACGAGACGATCGTCTACCCTCCGAGTTATTAGCTCAAGACGTGTCATCTTTTTCAGCTTTTGTTTTGGTGGACTTGAGTCGTAGGAATCACCGTACTATCAAGGGGGGGGGGTCCGCATTGGAAAGGCCAGGGTGGAATCATCACGTACACTCATTTTCGGCACCCTCATCGTCTCTCCATTCCTTGGGGATCTCCACATCTTTCTGTGGTGCTCATTTTTTGTTGGGCGCGGTACCACTTATACCCTCCAAGCGGTAGTACCGCTGCACAAGCGCGGTAGTACCACTTGAGTGTATACGCGGCAGTACCGTCGCAGCTAGGCATCACCTCCGCATCGATTCGAGGCGAGTATTTCTCATGTCGGGTTCTACGGTAGTAGCAACGGTAGTAGCAGCGGTAGTATCGCTTATAAGCGGTAGTACCGCTGCCACCACCGCAGCTACTACCGCTCCTCCCCTCTATGCCTCGTCCCTAACACAGGGCGGTAGTACCGCTGAGGGTCGCGGTAGTACCGCTGGCACCAACGGTAGTACCACTCCCCCCAGCGGTAGTACCGCTCTGTCCAGGCAGATGAGGGGGTAACGGTTCACTCTTCTCTACTACTATATAAAGGGTTCTTCTTCCTCTAGAAAACCTACCTCTTCTCCCCCAAGCTCCATTGTTGCTCCAAAAGCTTATTTTCGCCCGATCTCTCTCCCTAGACAATCAAACTTGTTGATTTTCTAGGGATTGGTTGAGAAGGCCCAGATCTACACTTCCACCAGGAGAAATTTGATTCCCCCCCCCACTAATCCCTTCCGGATCTTCTTACTCTTGGGTGTTTGAGCACCCTAGACGGTTGAGGTCACCTCGGAGCCATATCCATTGTGGTGAAGCTCTGTGGTTTCGTTGGGAGCCTCCAATTCAGTTGTGGAGAGAGCCCCAACCTTGTTTGTAAAGGTTTGGTCGCCGCCTTCAAGGGCACCAATAGTGGAGTCATGGCATCTTGCATTGTGTGAGGGTGTGAGGAGAATACGGTGGCCCTAGTGGCTTCTTGGGGAGCATTGTGCCTCCACACCGCTCCAACAGAGACGTACTTCCCCTCAAAGGGAAGGAACTTCGGTAACACATCCTCGTCTTCACCGGCTCCACTTTTGGTTATCTCTCACCTTTACTTGTGCAAGCTTTATTGTGTTAGTATCTTGTGCTTGCTTGTGTGATTATTATTGTTGCATCGTATAGGTTGCTCACCTAGTTGCATATCTAGACAACCTATATTGTTGCTAAGTTTAATTTGGTCAAGAAAAGCTAAAAACTGTTAGTTGCCTATTCACCCCCCCTCTAGTCAACCATATCGATCCTTTCAATCTGCTTCTTTGAGCTTCCATGTTCTGTGAGAATATGTTTGATCAGCATATAATATTTTTTTGCGGAGGACCATAGATTTTTTTACTATCTACAACCTTTGCAAAGCCCTTTATCTATTGACTAGCAAAAGAGTAGTGCGTTGCAACGGGGTAACAAAATTATGTATTTGTCACTTATCTCTATTGCTTTGCCTTGTCATTGTCATCAACCCATTCACCCTTCCGACCTTTTGGAAGTTTTTTTATGTACACGCCCTTGTTATTTCCATAGTCATATGGAGCAAATGCCAGTTGCGTGCCACAACAGTTACAAAGGAGAGGCGGAGATCGAGGCCTACTCTGAGTGTCATCTGAATAACTGGAGCCTCTGTTTTACTTTTCTCGTCAGCAAAATTAATGACATTGACTTGCTTGTATCTAGGTTATATACCCAAGCCAGTGTATCTAAATTAGGATCATCCTCTAATATTTGCCCATGTGCTTTTACAAATACATAAAATTTTAAGCAATTGTTGATGTAAGTTGGCTAGCAGGCAAATACACGTACAACAGCTTTGGGCTCTGAGTCGGAGAAGATATGTCGGGGGACCGATTCAACGGGGATGACTGTGCCAATCTTCCAACAAGAGAGCTTCTTCTCCTATGAACTCCCACTTGAGGGAAGGGAGGCAAGTAGAGCTAGCCTGGTTCCAAACACCTGTGAGCACCTGATACGTCTCGAACATATATATATATAACTTTTGATTGTTCCATGCTATTATATTATCTGTTTTGGATGTTTAATGGGCCTTAATATACTCTTTTATATTATTTTTGGGACTAACATATTAACCGGAGGTCCAGTGCCAGATGTTTTTTTTTGCCTATTTCAGTGTTTCGCAGAAAAGGAATACCAAACGGAGTCCAAACGGAATGAAACCTTTGTGATGATCTTTCTTGGACCGAAAGCAATCCAGAAGACTTGGAGTACAAGTCTGGGAAGCCACGAGGCGGCCACGAGGCAGGAGGGCACGCCCAGGAGGTAGGCGCGCCCCCACCCTTGTGGGCCCCTCGTAGCTCCACCGACGTTCCTCTTCCTCCTATTTATACTCTTGTACCCTGAAAACATCGGGGAGAGCCACGAAACCACTTTTCCACCGCCGCAACCTTCTGTACCCGTGAGATCCCATCTTGGGGCCTTTTCCGGTGCTCCGCCGCAGGGGGGTTCGATCACAGAGGGCTTCTACATCAACACCATAGCCTCTCCGATGATGTGTGTGTAGTTTACCATAGACCTTCGGGTCCATAATTATTAGCTAGATGACTTCTTGTCTCTCTTTGGTTCTCAATACAAAGTTCTCCTCGATGTTCTTTGAGATCTATTCGATGTAATTCTTTTTGCGGTGTGTTTGTCGAGATCCGATGAATTGTGGGTTTATGATCAAGATTATCTATGAACAATATTTGGTTCTTCTCTGAATTCTTATATGCATGATCTAATATCTTTGCAAGTCTCTTTGAATTATCAGTTTGGTTTGGCCTACTATATTGATCTTTCTTACAATGGGAGAAGTGCTTAGCTTTGGGTTCAATCTTGCGGTGCTCGATCCCAGTGACAGAAAGGGAACCGACACGTATTGTATTGTTGCCATCGAGGATAAAAATATGGGGTTTATATCATATTGCTTGAGTTTATCCCTCTACATCATGTCATCTGGCTTAAGGTGTTACTCCGTTCTTATGAACTTAATACTCTAGATGCATGCTCAATAGCGGTCGATGTGTGGAGTAATAGTAGTAGATGCATAATCGTCTCGGTCTACTTGACACATACGTGATGCCTATGTTCATGATAATGCCTAGATATTCTCATAACTATGCGCTTTTCTATCAATTGCTCGGCAGTAATTTGTTCACCCACCGTAATATATGCTATCATGAGAGAAGCCACTGTGAGACCTATGGCCCCCGGGTCTACCTTACATCATATAAGTTTCCGATCAACAATTCTAGTTTACTATTTATTTTGCAATCTTTATTTTCCAATCTATACAACAAAAATACCAAAAATATTTATCTTATTATCTTTATCAGATCTCACTTTTGCAAGTGACCGTGAAGGGATTGACAACCCCTTTATCGCGTTGGTTGCAAGGTTCTTGATTGTTTGTGCAGGTACTAGGCGACTTGCGTGTATTATCCTACTGGAGTGATACCTTGGTTCTCAAAAACCGAGGGAAATACTTACGCTACTTTGCTGCATCACCCTTCCTCTTCAAGGGAAAAACCAACGCATGCTCAGGTAGTGATACGTCCATTTTGCATCATGCTTATAAGTTGATATTTATTGCATTATGGGCTGTTATTATATGTTTTGTCACAATACTTATGCCTTTTCTCTCTTATTTTACAAGGTTCACATGAAGAGGGAGAATGCCGGCAGCTGGAATTCTGGGCTGGAAAAGGAGCAAACTCTGTAAACCTATTCTGCACAACTCCAAAAGCCTTGAAACTCCACAGAACATCGTTTCAGAAAATACAAAAAATATCTGGCGAAAGAAACCCACGAGAGGGGCCACCGGCTGTCCTCGAGGTGGGGGGCGCGCCCCCTGCCTCGTGGGCCAGCCGGCAGGCCCCCGGTGCCCATATTCTCCTATATGAGGTGTTTTGACCTAGAAAAAATCATAAGAAGGCTTTCGGGACCAGACGCCGCCGTCTCGAGGCGGAACCGAGGTGGAAACCAATCTAGGGCTCCGGCAGAGCTGTTCTGCCGGGGATACTTCCCTCCGGGAGGGGGAAATCGTCACCGCCGTCATCACCAACAACTCTCCCATCTTGGGGAGGGCTATCTTCATCAACATCTTCACCAGCACCATCTCTTCTCAAACCCTAGTTCATCTCTTGTATCCAATCTTTGTACCCAAACCTCATATTGGTACATGTGGGTTGCTAGTAGTGTTGATTACTCCTTGTAGTTTGATGCTAGTTGGTTTATTTGGTGGAAGATCATATGTTCAGATCCATTATGCATATTAATACCCCTTTGATCATGAACAATATTATGTCTTGTGAGTAGTTACTTTTGTTCCCGAGGACATGGGAGAAGTCTTGCTATTAGTAGTCATGTGAGTTTGGTCTTCGTTCGATATTTTGATGAGATGTATGTTATCTCTCCTCTAGTGGTGTCATGTGAACGTCGAGTACATGACACTTCACCATTATTTGGGCCTAGAGGAAGGCATTGGGAAGTAAGTAGATGATGGGTTGCTAGAGTGACAGAAGCTTAAACCCTAGTTTATGCGTTGCTTCGTAAGGGGCTGATTTGGATCCATATGTTTCAGGCTATGGTTAGGTTTACCTTAATACTTCTTTTGTAGTTGCGGATGCTTGCATTTAAGGTTAATCATAAGTGGGAGGCATGTCCAAGTAAGGGTAGCACCCAATCACCGGTCCACCCACATACCAAATTATCAAAGTACCGAACGCGAATCAAACGATCGTGATGAAAACTAGCTTTACGATAATTCCCATGTGTCCTCGGGAGAGCTTTACCTTACATAAGAGTTTGTCCAGGCTTGTCCTTTGCTACAAAAGGATTGGTCCACCTTGCTGCACCTTATTTACTTTTACCGTTTGTCACTTGCTACCAACTATCTTATCACAAAACTATCTGTTACCTATAATTTCAGTGCTTGCAGAAAATACCTTACTGAAAACTGCCTATCATTTCCTTCTGCTCCTCTTTGGGTTCGACACTCTTACTTATCGAAAGGACTACGATAGATCCCCTACACTTGTGGGTCATCAAGACTCTTTTCTGGCGCCGTTGCCGGGGAGTGAAGCGCCTTTGGTAAGTGGAATTTGGTAAGGAAAAATTTATATAGTGTGCTGGAATTTATTGTCACTTGTTACTATGGCTCAAAATCCTTTGAGGGGCTTGTTCGGGGTATCTTCACCCCGAGCAGAAGAGCAAAGAGCTGCTCCTCAACCTACTGCACCTATTGAAAATGTTTGCTTTGAAATTCTCTCGGGTATGATAAAGAAACTGCTTGAAAATCCCTTTACAGGAGATGGAACACTGCATCCCGATTTACATCTAATCTATGTGGATGAAGTTTGTGGATTGTTTAAGCTTTCAGGTATGCCCGAGGATGTTATCAAGACGAAGGTCTTCCCTTTATCTTTGAAGGGAGATGCATTGACATGGTTTAGGCTATGCGATGATATGGGATCATGGAACTATAATCGTCTGAAGTTGGAATTTCATCAGAAGTTCTACCCTATGCACCAGGTTCATCGTGATCGTAATTATATTTATAATTTCTAGCCTCGCGAAGGAGAAATCATCGCTCAAGCTTGGGGGAGGCTTAAGTCAATGTTATATTCATGCCCCAATCATGAGCTCTCAAGAGAAATGATCATTCAAAATTTTTATGCTCGACTTTCTCATAATAATCGCTCCATGCTCGATACTTCTTGTTCTGGCTCTTATATGATGAAGACTATTGACCTCAAATGGGACTTATTGGAAAGAATTAAACGCAACTCTGAAGATTGGGATCTCGACAAAGGTAAGGAGTCAGGTATGACCCCTAAGTTTGATTGTGTTAAAGCTTTTATGGATACCGATGTTTTCTGTGAGTTTAGCACTAAATATGGACTTGACTCTCAGATAGTAGCTTCTTTCTGTGAATCTTTTGCTACTCATGTTGATCTCCCCAAGGAGAAGTGGTTTAAAAACCACCCCCCTATTTAAGTAAAAGTAGTTGAACCTTTTAAAGTTGAAGAAAAGACTATCACTTATAATGTTGATCATGTTATTCCTACTGCTTATATTGAGAAACCACCTTACCCTGTTAGGATAAATGATCATGCTCAAGGTTCAACTGTAGTTCGTAAGAGTAATACTAGAACACCTACACCCTCTCAACAAATTAAAGTTGAACCTAGTGTTGCTATGGTTAAAGATCTCTTGGTAGAAGATTTAGATGGACATGTTATTTATCTCCAAGAAGAGTCTGCTAGAATAGCCAAACCCAATGCTAGGAACAAACATAGACCTATTGTAGGCTTGTCTGTTATCTTTGTTAAGATAGGAGATCATTGCTATCATAGTTTATGTGTCGTGGGTGCTAGTGCGAGTATTATCCCTCTTGATTTGTATAACGAAATTATGCATGATATTGCACCTGTTGAGTTAGAAGGGATTGATGTTACTATTAAGCTTGCTAATAGAGATACTATTTCACCAGTTGGGATTGTTAGAGATATTGAAGTCTTGTGTGGGAAGGTTAAATACCCTGCTAATTTTCTTGTTCTTAGTTCCCCGCAAGATGCATTCTGTCCCATTATATTTGGTAGACCCTTCTTGAATACTGCTAATGCCAAGATAGACTGCATGAAAGATATTGTCACTGTTGGATTAGGGGATATGTCTCATGATTTTAACTTTGCTAAATTCCGTAGACAACCCCTTGAAATGGCACCACCTAGTAAGGATGAAATTATTGGTCTTGCTTCTATTGCCGTGCCACCTAATGATCTGTTAGAACAATACCTGCTAAACCATGAAAACGATATGCATATGAATGAGAGAAGGGAAATAGATGGAATATTCCTTACACAGGGACCCGTATTGAGAAACAACTTGCCTGTTGAAATCCTAGGGGACCCTCCTCCACCCAAGGGTGATCCCGTGTTTGAACTTAAACCTTTGCCTGATAATCTTAAGTATGTTTATCTTGATGAAAAGAAGATATATCCTGTTATTATTAGTGCCAACCTTTCAGAGCAGGAAGAAGAAAAATTATTGAAAACTCTGAATAAGCACCATGCTGCTATTGGATATACTCTGGATGATCTTAAGGGCATTAGTCCCACTATATGCCAACACAAGATAAAATTGGAAGAAAATGCTAAACCAGTTATTGATCATCAGCGACGGTTAAATCCTAAGATGAAAGAAGTGGTAAGAAAGGAAATACTAAAGCTTCTAGAGGTAGGTATTATCTATCCAGTTGCTGGTAGCCAGTGGGTAAGTCCTGTCCATTGTGTTCCTAAGAAAGGAGGTATGACTGTTGTCCCTAATGATAAAGATGAATTGATCCCGCAAAGAATAGTTACAGGTTATAGGATGGTAATTGATTTCCGTAAGTTAAATAAAGCCACTAAGAAAGATCATTACCCCTTGCCATTTATTGATCAAATGCTAGAAAGGTTATCCAAACATACTCATTTCTGCTTTCTAGATGGTTATTCTGGTTTCTCTCAAATACCTGTGTCAAAACGGGATCAAGAAAAGACCACTTTTACTTGTCCTTTCGGTACATTTGCTTATAGACGTATGCCTTTTGGTTTATGTAATGCACCTGCTACCTTTCAAAGATGCATGATGGCTATATTCTCTGATTTTTGTGAAAAGATTGTTGAGGTTTTCATGGATGATTTCTCCGTTTACGGAACTTCTTTTGATGATTGCTTAAGCAACATTGATTGAGTTTTGCAGAGATGTGAAGACACTAACCTTGTCTTGAATTGGGAGAAGTGCCACTTTATGGTTAATGAAGGCATTGTCTTGGGACATAAAATTTCTGAAAGAGGTATTGAAGTTGACAAAGCTAAAGTTGATGCTATTGAAAAGATGCCATGCCCAAAGGACATCAAAGGTATATGAAGTTTCCTTGGTCATGTCGGGTTTTATAGGAGGTTCATAAAGGACTTCTCCAAAATCTCCAGGCCTTTGACTAATCTCTTACAAAAAGATATTCCCTTTGTCTTTGATGATGATTGTCTAGAAGCATTTGAAATGCTTAAGAAAGCATTGATCTCTGCACCTATTGTCCAGCCTCCTGACTGGAATTTACCCTTTGAGATTATGTGCGGTGCTAGTGATTATGATGTAGGAGCTGTTCTAGGGCAAAGAGTTGATAAGAAATTGAATGTTATCCAGTATGCTAGTAAAACTCTAGATAGTGCCCAAAGAAATTATGCTACCACTGAGAAAGAGTTTTTAGCAGCTGTATTTGCTTGTGATAAATTTAGACCCTATATCGTTGATTCTAAAGTAACTATTCACACTGATCATGCTGCTATCAAATAGCTTATGGAAAAGAAAGATGATAAACCTAGACTTATTAGATGGGTTCTCTTGCTGCAAGAATTTGACTTGCATATTATTGATAGAAAGGGAGCTGAGAACCCCGTAGCAGATAACTTGTCTAGGTTAGAAAATGTGCTTGATGACCCAGAACCTATTGATGATAGCTTCCCCGATGAACAACTAGCTATCATAAGTACTTCTCGTACTGCTCCATGGTATGCTGATTATGCTAATTACATTGTTGCTAAGTTTATACCTCCTAGCTTCACATACCAGCAAAAGAAAAAGTTCTTCTATGATTTGAGATATTACTTTTGGGATGACCCACATCTTTATAAAAAAGGAGTAGATGGTATTATTAGACGTTGTGTACCTGAGCATGAACAGGAACATATCATACGCAAGTGCCACTCCGAAGCCTATGGAGGACACCATGCGGGAGACAGAACTGCACACAAGGTATTGCAATCCGGTTTTTATTGGCCTACTCTCTTCAAGGATTCCCGTAAGTTTGTCTTATCTTATGATGAATGTCAAAGAATTGGTAATATTAGTAGACGTCAAGAAATGCCTATGAATTATTCATTCGTTATTGAACCATTTGATGTTTGGGGCTTTGATTATATGGGACCTTTTCCTGCCTCTAATGGGTACACACATATTTTAGTTGATGTTGATTACGTTACTAAGTGGGTAGAAGCTATTCCAACTAGTAGTGCTGATCATAACACCTCTATTAAGATGCTTAAAGAAGTTATATTTCCGAGGTTTGGAGTCCCTAGATATCTAATGACTGATGGTGGTTCACACTTTATTCATGGTGCTTTCTGTAAGATGCTTGCTAAATATGATGTCAACCATAGAATTGCATCACTCTATCACCCACAGACTAGTGGTCAAGTAGAACTAAGTAATAGGGAGTTGAAATTAATCTTGCAAAAGATAGTTAATAGGTCTAGGAAGAATTGGTCCAAGAAACTTGATGATGCATTATGGGCCTATAGAACTGCATACAAAAATCCTATGGGTATGTCTCCGTATAAGATGGTATATGGAAAAGCTTGTCACTTACCTCTTGAGCTAGAACATAAGGCATATTGGGCTATTAAGGAGCTCAACTATGATTTCAAACTTGCCAGTGAGAAGAGGTTATTTGACATTAGCTATCTCGATGAGTGGAGAACCCAGGCTTATGAGAATGCCAAGTTATTTAAAGAAAAGGTTAAAAGATGGCATGACAAAAGAATACAAAAGCGTGAGTTTAACATAGGTGATTATGTCTTGCTATTCAACTCTCGGTTAAGATTTTTTGCAGGAAAACTTCTCTCCAAGTGGGAAGGTCCTTACATTATCGAGGAGGTCCATCGTTCTGATGCCATAAAAATCAACAACTTCGAAGGCACAAATCCGAAGGTGGTGAATGGTCAAAGAATCAAATATTATATCTCAGGTAATCCTATAAATGTTGAAACTAATGTTATTGAAACCATAACCCCAGAGGAATACATAAGGGACACTTTCCAGAATGATTCAGCCTCCGAAAAGGAAGAGGTACGTGACACGGTAAGTAAACCGACTCCAAAACAGTTCTAAAGGAAATTTTTCTCCATTTTGGAATATTTAGAAAAATAGAAAAATAAACCGTAGTCCGGAGGAGACACGAGGCCTCCTCGAGGGTGGGGGGCGCCCCCTGCCTCGAGGGCACCCCGTGTGTCCCCCGGACTCCGTTTCTTGAGGGTTACTCCTTTTGGTCGGTAAAAATTCATTATATATACTCCCGAAGGTTTTGACCTCTGTAACATCCCAAATTTTCAATTTGGAATGTTATACATTAGATCATTATGCAGATCATATTTTCTTGCTTTTGGTGATCCAAGAAAATCCTAAGCAAAGTGAATGCAAATGAGTGCTTGATGACAAGGATGCAGGAGATGTCCTTGGACTATCACTTCAAGGTGGAGCAAGAAGTGGGATCCTCAGCTTATGCCTTCTTTGGCTTCAATGGTAATGAACTTTTGATCTCACAATATATGAATGTCACCATTTTCATTTGTGGGGCCTCTGTGTTTCCTTTTTACCAATTATAAGCTTCTGTCTCTTTTTCCTATGTACTCCCTTCGTTCCTAAATATAAGTCTTTTTAGATATTCTAATATGAACTACATACAGAGCAAAATGATTAAATCTACACTCTAAAATGCATTTATATACGTTCGTCTCAAGGACCCTCGGAGAGAGTTGGGGATTTCAATATTTTCATATTTGAGGTCTCTCAAATTTTGAAAATAGGATCATTTGATTTTATCTATTTATCTTCAAGTATTTCTATCATAAATATATGAGAGAGGGAGTAAAATGATTCTCCCAAAAAATAAGAAATACGGAGGATTTAATAGAAAAATCAAACAAGTTTTATTTAGAGTTTATTTGGAGTTTTATTTGAATTAGGAAAAAATGCATGTTTTCAAAAATGCATTTTAGTGCCAAGAAAATGTTCATCTTGTTCTAAATATTCTATTTAGACGATGAAAATTTGTTTTGGCAATTTTAGATTTTTATTTCTTTTCTAGATTTTTTTTGTAGCGCTGGCGTATTTAAAAAAAAGGAAAGAAAGAGGACCTGACCCGACTGGGCCGAAGCCCAGTCGAGCCAGGCCCAGCCGCCGCCGACCGCCTTCCCCGCGCCACGCGCCCGTGCCCGCGTCGGACTCCGGCCGCCGCTGGAGTTGCTTGCCCCCTCCCCCAAGCTTCTACACCCCCCTATATATATAGCTGCCCCCCTTTTTCCTACACCGCCGGACCCCGCCGCAAGCCCGCCGCCGCCGCGAGCCCGCACACCGCCGCCGCCGCCGCTGTACGCCGCCGCCGCCGCTGCAGACGCCGCCGCCGCCACCCACCGCCGCAGCCGTCGCAAGCCCCGCTGCCCGCCGTCGCCGACACCACCGCCGCCGGCCGTTTCGACGAGGTAGCCGCCGCCGCCGGTTTTCGGTAGAAAACCACCGGTTTTTATTTTAGAACCCTAGTCGTTTTTAGATCGGTTTTATTAGATCGGTTTTTCTGGTTTTTTTCGGTTTAGTTAATTAGTAAACGTTCGCCCGTTCGTTCGTTCTAACGAACGAATTCGTCGTTTAGTCTCAGCTGACGAACATCCGTTCGTTAAGCTGTTTTAGTTTTCTTTTTCTAGTTTATTTTCTGATCGCGATCTCTGATCCGATCTTCGTTTTAGTTTAACTTTTTGCTCGTTTATCGGAATCAGGTGATTCAAGCGCCTGGAGTTTCATCTCGAAATTCTCTTTCCGTTTAACCTAGTCACTCAAGCGTTTGCCTTAGCTAAATTTGGACTATGGTCCAGATTGGTTCGGTAGTTGTTTCTCTTTTGCCGTTTGTCTTTCGTTGCTTTTCTTTTGCTGTTTCTTTTGCAAACCGGAGTTCTTAAGTTGAACTTTCTGGTTAGATCTCTCATTTGAAGTCTTACCCGTGCATTAGTTAAGTACTTATTGTGTGCTTGTTTGTTTGCGATAGAGTACCCGGAGTGCGCCGCTTGCTACTGTGAATCTCTAGGTTTTGCGGATCATCAGCAAGGCAAGTAACACTTTGATCATACTTTCGTTACAAGTATAAAGCGGCTCTACCTTCCGAGCTCCGCCACAAATACAATGTAGCTTGGAATCGCCTAAGTTATAAACATCTACTCCGAGTGAAGAGCAACCCTCTCACTCGGGGGCTTAGCTGCGACCCCGTGACTCGCCTAAGTTTCAAACATTTTACTCCGAGTGAAGAGCAACCCTCTCACTCGGGGGCTTAGCTATGGTCCTCCGAGCTACACTATAAGTATAAAGTGGCTCTGCCTTCCGAGCTCCGCCACAAATACAACGTAGCTTGGAATCGTCTAAGTTACAAAACATCCACTCCGAGTGAAGAGCAACCCTCTCACTCGAGGGCTTAGCCGCGGTCCTCCGAGCTACGCTACAAGTATAAAGTGGCTCTGCCTTCCGAGCTTCGCCACAAATACAACGTAGCTTGGAATCGCCTA
>LR738714.1:636735727-636758066 GCA_902687465.1 Secale cereale | reverse complement strand
AAACATCTACTCCGAGTGAAGAGCAACCCTCTCACTCGGGGGCTTAGCTGCGACCCCGTGACTCGCCTAAGTTTCAAACATTTTACTCCGACTGAAGAGCGACCCTCTCACTCGGGGGCTTAGCTACGGTCCTCCGAGCTACGCTACAAGTATAAAGTGGCTCTGCCTTCCGAGCTCCGCCACAAATACAACGTAGCTTGGAATCGTCTAAGTTACAAAACATCTACTCCAAGTGAAGAGCAACCCTCTCACTCGGGGGCTTAGCTGCGGCCCGGTGACTCGCCTACGTTCCAAACATCCACCCCAAGTGAAGGGCACCCTCTCACTCGGGTACTTGGCTGCATATGTCGACTCAAAGATTCAAACAATCAAAGAAGAGCGGCAAACCGAAGGATCAAAATCAGATAAAAGCCCCGCAAGATTCGGGCAAGAGTACTTGGGCCACAGGCCCACCAGAGTTTAACGATTACAAGTCCACGCGGCATTCCGCGGCAAATGAGATTAAAAGTTTCAAAATCATTCCTCGGGAGGAGGCGGGCTCGCAGGTGCGACGAACTCATCCAGGTCGATCCCGTCGGCGATGCGAGTGGCGGCTTCCAGGAAAGTCTCCATAAACGACTGGAATTGGAGCTCCTTCGTGTTTGCAACCTTCAGTGCCGCAAGCTTCCTCTCCTTCACCTCCCTGCAGTGCACACGGACCAAGGACAGCGCCACATCGGCTCCTCCCCGGGCTGCCGACTTCTTCCACTCCTGCACTCGGTTGGGGATTTCATTGAGTCGAGTTATCAGGGAGTCGAGGTCGTTTTCCTGCACGATCCCCCTCCAGAGCGCGGTGTCGATTCGGACCATCACTGCCTTCAGTCGTCCCAGATAATCCGTGGCCGCAGTGAGGCGGGACTCCAGCCTCAGTATGTTCATGGATACCTCGTCCTTCATGATGGAGTTGGTTGGGTCCAAGCCAGGCTCGACCCGACCAGTCTCCTCCTCAAAGTTACGACAAAACTCTGCACCAAAAAACAGCAAGTCGAGTCAACAGACAAGATATGGGTCGACCGATCCAACTTTAATCAAGCCGAAGGAGGCATACCTTCGAGTACGAGGTACCATTTCTTGGTGATGTCGCCCAGATACGCCTCAAGATCAACCCTCTTCCGAAAGAGAGCCTCGTACTTCTCGTTCAAGACAGCCTTGGAGTTCTTCAGCTGAGTCACCTCTTGATTGGCTGCTTCGAGTGAGCCTCTCAGTCTGATGACCTCCGCCTCGAGCGCACCCACGGAAGCCAACTTCTTCGCCGCCAGTTCCGCCTTTTCTTGAGCCGCCTGCTGCGCCGCCGCCACATCAAGATCCTTTTGCTCCAAAGCTGCCTTCAGTTGACCTACCAAAGCCGCCACTGGACAGATGAACATGAAGGAACACAAGGCACATCTATCAAAAAGTCAGTCGACAAAAGGTCGGGGTTAGTTACCAGCCGCATCGTCCTGCGTCTTCTTCAGGTGGTCCCGAGCCAACTGCAAGTCAAGATTAAGCTGGATTTGCTTCTTCTCAAGATCGACAAACTTGGCCCCAAACTCGCAAGATTTCTGCATCAACACGACAAAGCAAGATTATAAGACTACAGTCGAGTCAAAATACTCAACCGCAGTCTCGGGGACTACACCCAGTGGGTGCACTGAGCGTGCCCCCATTAGTTTCACTCGGCCGAGATCAGTCCGGCTCGAGCTAAAAAAACAGCAAGGAAGGATAGTTCTACAGTAAGACCATGGCCGACCGCCAGCAGTCGACCAAGGTCTCGGGGACTACACCCAGTGGGTGCACTGAGCGTGCCCCCACTGGTCTCACTCGGCCGAGATCAGTCCGGCTCGAGCTCAAAAAAAAGGAGAACACCCAGTGGGTGTGGTATCTCATGAAACAAAACATCAGATTCTCTCGAAACCAAAGACTACTTCAATGAAGACAACGTACCTGGACGTTGGCCCGAAGAGCGGAGCTGGCATCATAAGCCGCCATGCTGGCCTCATACGCCGCCTTCGTCCTCTCCATCATCACCTCTGCCTGGCGAACGGCTTCTTGAGCCGCTCCCACAGGATCCTCCGAGAGGCGGTAGGAAGAGAAGAGAACTGACGAAGCAGCGGGCGCAGGGGCGACGACAGGTACGGGCGCTGGGTCCACATCACGAACTGGCGCTGAGTCGACGGTTGGCGTAGGTGCTGGGTCGGCGACTAGAGCGGGCGCTGGGTCGACGATCAGCGCAGGCGATGGGTCGATGGCATGCACAGTCGACACAGGGACGGCGAAGGAGACCGTGGCTCGGGCCGCGTCCTCTGTCGCTCGGCCTCTGAGCCAGAAGGCATCTTCCGGCCCTTCCTCCCTGTCCGCCGACGGTCCCTTCCCAACCGCTCCTCGTCTTCATCGTCATCCGGAAGCTCTATGACGAGGCGCGACACTTCGAGTCAAGCAGCAAGCTAAGTTCAGTCGATCGTCGCCCGCGAAAGAAAATAAGAATAAGGCAGATTTCATAGAGCCCACACCTGCGCGGGATGTCACGGCGTCCGCGGTCTCCTCGTCGTCTCGACCCCGGTCGATGTCCATCGAGGTCGTGGAAGCGGCGGCTCTGAAAGGTTCATTCAGGAGATGAGTCAACAGAAGTTACAGTCGACCTCCAAGAAGCAGAAAGAAACAAGACCAAACGACACTTACGTGGAGGCAATGGGTACATCCACCTTGATCCTGGGCAAGGCCTTCCGGGGCTTGGTGGTGGCGACCTTGGGCTGCTTGGGCATCTTCTCGGCGGGGTCAGGAGTGGCCGTTCGAGTGCGCTTGGGCGTCCGAGAGCCCGAGGGACCCGCCTGAAGACGTGCGGCCCCTAGGTCATACTTCTCCTTGGATCGACGCTCATCGCGGGGAGGTTACTTGACCTCCTCCCCGCTGCTGTAGTCCTCGCTCTCCTCGGTCTCCTCCTCCAACTTCCACTCGGCGGCGTCGCCCATGCCCTCTTCGCCCTCCTGGACCAAGTCCCCGTTTGGCAGCGAATACATCTCTGTATAGAGCTACAAAGAAAGAAGTTTGACCAAATATCAGTCGAACCCGTGAATGCAAATCACAAGTCAGTCGACAGAAATGTCACTCGGAAGCAGAAGACTAACCTTGTCAGGAAGATGGTCAACATCGAACGGGATGACCCTCCCAGATCCCCTGGGGTTGTCCTTATTCTTAGTGATGCTCGTCAAGCACTGCACCACGTACTTCGGGTCGGCAACCTCCGGGTGGACTCGCGACGAGTCATCGGTGTCAGAATACAACCACATCGGGTGGTCCCGGGCTTGGAGCGGCTGGATCCTCCGCGAGATATACGCCTCAAACAGATCCATCCCCGTGACCCCCTCGCGGACTAACTAGACGACCCGCTCCACCAACATGTCCACTTCGGCCCTCTCGGCCTTACCCACTCTCATCGAAGGAGGTGGGCTGGCTCGACCTAGAGTGAATGGAGGAAGACCAGTCGACTGACCCGGAGTCAGACTGTCCTTATAGTAAAACCAGGTCGACTGCCAGCCCCGAATCGACTCCGGAAGGATCATGGGGGGAAAGGCGCTCCTATTCCTAAGCTGGATGCTGAGCCCGCTACACGCCTGGAGGACGTGCGTCTTGCCGTCACTCGGGTTCACCCTCTTAACGGTTTGCGAGCGACAGGTGAAGATGTGTTTGAACAAACCCCAGTGCGGTCGGCAACCGAGGAAGTTCTCGCACATAGAAACAAAGGCGGAGAGGAAAGCGATGGAGTTGGGCGTAAAATAGTGCAACTGGGCACCAAAGAAGATCAAGAACGCGCGGAAGAAAGGATGCGGGGGTGTAGAAAAACCTCGGTCGAGGTGGGTGGCGTGGAGGACGCACTCGCCCTCCCGCGGCTGGGGCTCGAGCTCTCCCCCCGACGCCCGCCAGGAGCCGCGGGCGATGCGGGCGATCAACTCTTCCTCTTCCAGCTTCTCCAGATCCTCCACCACGACGGTGGACCGGATCCAATCTCCCTGGATCCATCCAGCGGGGAGTCCGGACCTTGACGACGAACCACTCCGACCAGATCGCCTCCCCTTCCCCGTCGCCGCCTTCTTCGAGCGCTCCATGGTCGCGGTCTTGTCCTTGCCCATGGTTCGCACGCCGGCGGTCGCTGCGGAGAGAGGCGAGAAGAAGCAGGGGCGCAGCGGAGAAGCGTGGGCGCAGCGGAGAAGCATAGGCTGAAGGAGGAAGATTGGGCGCACAGTGCCCCCCGCTACGGGCTCGGCGCGCTCTTATAGCAACCCGGTCAAGTGGCTGACCGGTGGCCCCGAGCAATCTTATCAAATCCCATACCAGACGCTGGCGCGATACGTGGCGAAAAAGGAGGCGCGAGGATCGAGGCATTTCAAGCGCATCCCTCCGATTGCTGCGGCACGTCCCGCCCCGCGCGCTTCCCCAAATTTCGAAAACCCCGCCGAATCCGGCAGCCGAAGGGCAACCAATCCCGTCGAAAGCGGCACGCGCTCACAGCGCCCGACGCCTGGCGCAAAGTCGAGTCGACGCAAGAAACCCAGTCGACACAAGAAGCAACTAACTCACTCGACGGCTTCAGAATCGATCAAGGCGACCAAGACACAACTGAGGGAGCCTGCCCAAGTCACAAGCTCCAAAACAATCTACCCCAGGGACGTCGAACCAGAACCAGAGCTTCCCTCAGCATCCTCTTGCTCAAGCCTCAATCCATTCGGGGGCTACTGACGAGGTTACAGACCTAGGGCAGGGTCACAAGCCGGTCCAAGGTACCCCACCCAAGGTCACTACCCTAGAAGACCAAAAGACAAAACTTATGGCAGTGGTGGCAGTCGACTGAGACGGTTCAAGAAGACACCCCACTCGACTGAGCCCCATCCGCAAGGCGACTCAACCCCACTCGACCAATCCAGGGCACTCGACCTCCGAAGGCCAAACGCCACTTAGGACAGCAACGGTCCTGTATTTACTCGCTGTAGTAAACACCTTAATTATCCTTTACTGCAGGCGTTACCAGTAACGCCTGCCTTAATGTACATTAAACCCTTGGTAACGTGGAGCATGACTGGGGTCCTGGCGCACTATATAAGCCACCCCACTCCTCCAGAACAAGGGTTCGCACCTCTGTAACACACATATACACATACCAGTCGACCAAGCCTCCGGGCACCGAGACGTAGGGCTATTACTTCCTCCGAGAAGGGCCTGAACTCGAAAACACCTCGTGTACAACATCACCATAGCAAGGACCTTGCCTCTCCATTCATACCCCCTACCCTTACTGTTAGACTTAGAACCACGACACCAGGGTCATCTCGTCTCATCTTATACCGCAATGCACCACATACCGGGCATGCGTTCAGATCCTTGTATGCACCGCGGTAGAGGATGCAGTCGTTAGGGCATGCATGTATCTTCTGCACCTCCAATCCTAGAGGGCATACGACCTTCTTTGCTGCGTATGTACTGTCGGGCAATTCGTTGTCCTTCGGAAGCTTCTTCTTCAATATTTTCAGTAGCTTCTCAAATCCTTTGTCAGCCACAGCATTCTCTGCCTTCCACTGCAGCAATTCCAGTACAGTACCGAGCTTTGTGTTGCCATCTTCGCAATTGGGGTACAACCCTTTTTTTGTGATTGATGGCTTCTCGCCCCTCATTGGTTACCCCAAGTGGAAGGTTTGAGATGCAGTGTAGCGGTAGTTTTCCCTTGGCAAAGATACCAAGGATCGATTTCCCCTGAGACTCCTAGTTTCAACAAGAAGGTGTCAACTGCTAACGGCGCCATATATTAGCAATCAACGTGAACCTGCACACAGATACAAATAACTTTCCTCCCAACGAGTACAGAGAGGTTGTCAATCCCTCCGGCCTTGTAGTTTACAAAGGATCAAACACAAGTGATAATAGTGATAGGTATAATTGCAATAGTAAGTAAAAACGGAAAGTAAATAGCGGATGTGATCAATGATGGTAATATGGACCGGAGTCTCATGATGTTCACTAGTGATGTCTCTCTCCCAAAAGACGATAAAACAGCTATGTGAGGTAAACGAATTACAGCTGAGCAATTGACATGACCATGTGCGCAAACCAATGCTGGCTAAGTTGCAAGAAAGGTAGAGGTTTAAAGCATGGGCGGTACGCCAAGGCAAGTAGACCGAAATCCATCTGCATCTACTACTAATCATCCACCTTGAGATATCTATCCAGAACATCTCGCTGGTATTAAGTTGCGAGTCCCACCCATAGTGTAAACTCAAAGCAACAGATAACTGCATTAAAAGAACTTTGCGTAAAGTAAACAATCCTTGCACCCGCGGGTACAAGCACCGTTGTTTTCCCCCTTGTGGCAACAGCACATCCCCTAGACTCATGTTTCTGTCACTCAAGCTAGTCATCGAGGGGAATGAACCCACAATCAAGCATAACGTTCCCTCTTGGAGTCACTACCTACTACTTGGCCAAAGCAATAAATAACAACGGAGAACATGCAAGAATTACTTACGAACATAAATATAAAAGAGGTGAATCAAATATATTACTCAAACACAATCTGAACATAATCTCACAATCCATCGGATCCCAGCAAACTCATCATAGCAACAGCATAAGGATTACATATGTGCCTCGATCTTGGAAGCGCGGCGGCGGTGGAACAGAGATGAGATCGCGAAAAAGGGTTCCCGTCTCGAGGGTTTCGGGAGACGATATAAATATATGCCAAAGGGGGGCATCAGCGGAGGCCTGGGGGGCCCAGGCGCCCCCCCCGGCGCGGCCAGGAGGGGGGGGGCGCCACCAGGGCGCCTGGAGCCCTGGTGGCCCCCCTCCGGCTGTACTTCGGGTGCCGGGAAGCTTCTGGAACGCTGATTTTTTATATAATTTTTCCGGGATTTTTCTGGCAGTTCTCGTAATGGGAAAACCTGAAATACAAAAACAGCCAAAAACAGAAACTGGCACTGGGGTGCACTGAGTTAATAGGTTAGTCCAAATATGATCAAAAGTGTATGGAAGTGTATAAATATCATAGCAATATCACCCAAAAGAGGCATGGAGCAAGCAGAAATTATAGATACGTTTTGGACGTATCAACATCCCCAAGCTTAATTCCTGCTCGTCCTCGAGTAGGTAAATGATAACAAGAATAATTTCTGTGGTGACATGCTATTAACCATATAGGACTTTTTCATAGTCTCATGACAAAAGCTTACTGAGATAATGGATCTGTAGTAATTAAGTTGCCTCATGAGAAAATCACAAAGAACTGAAAGTTTTACAACATGATACTGAAACATCAAATAGATTTGTAATGAGCATGGTGTGCAAATATGATAAAGTGATATCTCGCTTGCCCCCTTTAGTGAAGCAAAACATAAATGCAGGGGCACCTCCAAGGTTTAAGTGATGACTAGATACAATGATTTCAAAATAAACGATATCACAATCATGCAAAAGACAATGCTACTTTGGGACAATGCACATTATACTCAGAATGACAATCATGCTCTCAGTAGTTAGTGCTTTAATAAGAAGGTGGAGACTCTCGAACCGTGGCTTTTGTTGGCAAGGTTGAAAACCCGTAGTCGGAAACAAAGACAAAACATGTATCAGAGCTCTTGGTTTTAAAAACAGAGGTAATAATAATAATTTTTTGATTATGCATGTTCCGTCAACGAATGCTAGCAGACAACTCAATCACTTCTTGAGATGGACAAGTTTCGAGGAACGGCTCCCGAATGAGGACGATCACATCCTCTTAATCTCCTTTGTTTATCACTGCCAAAGTTTTCTGATTTCTCATGAACAAAGCGTGAAGGAGGGTTTGTTTGTTATATTATTTTTGAGCCGGGCGCACTCAATACCAGTTCCTTCTCGTATTATGGGTTTGCACATTATACATGCAATCCCGGGGTGAAGCTTGTCCAACTTAAAAAGATCATGAATTAACTACTACTTCCTCATGAACTTAAAACAGAGGCACAAAATAGGAATGCTTTTTTCTTTGAATAATTTCGAGATGGTACATGCAAGTCTCCGTTAGGAATGGCAGGTAAATACCATGTAGGAAGGTATGGTGGACTCATATGGCATAACTGGTTTAAAGGATTTGGATGCACAAGCAGTCAGTCCGCTTAGTACAGGTGGAGGTTAGCAAAAGACTGGGAGCGACCAACTAAGAGAGCAATGACGGTCATAATCATGCGGAGCGACAAAGCAACATTGAATCACGCATGGAAGTTATATCGCTACTCAGAAACAAAAGATCATCAAGGCTTGACAAACTTTCTTTACAGTCTTAAATATGCGTGAGCATACGCCAAGTCAATCAAAGTAAATTCTCGAAGGAAGATATTACTAAACCATACCACATCATAGGCAAACAAATCATGTTGGTACTCCAATAACACATTGGGAATCCCCCAGCTATTTGAGACTAACCATAAGAAAACATGAACTACTAAGCACCATTATGCACGTAGCATCTTTATCATAGACATACCAACCAATGCAACAGAAGCAAACTCTTTTAATAAGATAAGCATGATAACTAAAGAGAGTTCAAGCAACCAACTAAACAAAAGCTTTTTAAAAAGATAAGCATGAAAACTGAGAGCTGAACATGACAGTAGCTATTGAAAGATAAAGAACACACACAGCAAAGATAGACATGAAAATTCTATGTTATGTTCTAGGTAGAAGTGGAGCGTGTTTCTCTCCCACATAAAGAAAGCTGAGTTCCGACTCGTTATGAAAAGCTAAAGAAAACTAAAAAGGAAACTAAAAGCAAGACGCTCCAAGCATAGCACATAACACATGAAGTGATTAAAATATAGTGGAACGAAAGACGAACTGATAATGTTGATAGAGAAGAGGATGCACGGGGGCATCCCCAAGCTTAGACGCTTGAGTCTCCTTGAATATTTCTTGGGGGTGCATGGGGGCATCCCCAAGCTTGAGCATTTGACACTCCTGAATCTTTTTATCATCTTCCCTCGCACACTTGAAAACTCCCTTCATACATAACTCATCATAATCTGATTAGCGAGGTTAGTACCCATAATAAAATAATTTTTCCTTACTGGAAATAAGGATATTCTTGAAGGTCTACTGTTTCTCAAGATTGCCAAAAGGTTTTTGCAAAGAAAAAGCAAGCTCTAGGTTTGCAAAATGAAGGAAAGGCAAAACAGGACAGAATCTGTGAAAAACAGAACAACAAGTAGTAAATGATTTTTTTCGGGGCACTTCTGCAACTCTAATAAAAAAACTCAGAACAGACGCACGAAAGACAATTATATAGAGCACGCTGTCGAAAAAATTCAGACCAAAAAGATGATCTGGTGATTTTATACGAATTTTTCTATCCAAGGACAGAATCTGTTTCCTGGACAACACGTCACAACTTTTGAACTTTCTTGCAATCAGAGGCTACACTTGGCACAAAATTGAAAAGCAAAGATACAATGATGATGCTACTGTAGTAACAACATCAAGACACAACAAAAGCAAAATATAATTTATTCATGTGGGCTGCCTCCCAAAAGCGCTTTCTTTTATGCCTTTAAGCTAGGCATAATGCATAGAGATCAAGTTTGATCAAGAGTAAAAGAATAGCTAGCCCGTATAACGGACTCAAAAGGTAACTTAATCTTCTTTCGAGGGAAGTGTTCCATCCCTTTCTTGAGAGGAAACTGGAATTTTATATTACCCTCTTTCATGTCAATGATAGCACCAACGGTGCGTAGAAAAGGACGTCCCAAAATAATTGGACAAGAAGGTTCACATTCAATATCCATAATAGTAAAATCAACGGGAACATAGTTGTCATTGACAATGATAAGAACATCGTCGATCCTCCCCAAAGGTTTCTTTATGGAAGAATCAACGAGACGAACACCAAAAGAACAAGAATCAAAAGGTTTCAATTTAAGCATATCATATATTCTTTTGGGCATAATGGAGGTACTGGCTACAATATCACATAAAGCATAGCAAGAGAAGTTGTTTATCTTAATTTTAATCATAGGATCCCAACCATCTTCTAGCTTTCTAGGTATGGAGGCTTCTACTCTAAGTTTCTCCTCCCTAGCTTTGATGAGAGCATTAGTGATATGCTCTGTGAAGGCAAGATTAAGCGTGCTAGTGTGGGGATCTTTAGCCATTCTTTGTAGAAAGGTGACAACTTCTGAGATACTACAATTATGAAAATTAATTTTATCATTATTGGACAGAATTGTAGTGTCATCTTCTTTGTTTGAATTGCTCTTTATTATAAGAGTTTGAACGTCTTCCCAAGTTTGGGGAAGCATAGGAGCAACTTTAAACTGAGGCTCATACTCTTTTCCTGGAAGACCATGCCATGGGCATAACTCTCCATCTAGACTAACATAATCACAAGGTTTATTACTTTTGTAGATCCCGACAGTGGTGATTGGCGTAATGGAAGAAGGGGTGTACTCCTCCCATCTAGTGTTTTTGGTGGAACCCATAGCAGCAAGCAAGCAAGATAACTATTTTTGTGATTCTCGATAAAAGATACTAAAGCAAAAATGAAAGGTAAACTAACAAGACTAAAAAGCAAAGGTAAAAGATAGCGTGCAACTCCCCTATCCTGAATAGTGGAGTCTCCGGCAACGGCGCTAGAAAACTTTGCTTGATGGCTTCTCGCCCCTCGTTGGTTACCCCAAGTGGAAGGTTTGAGATGCAGTGTAGCGGTAGTTTTCCCTTGGCAAAGATACCAAGGATCGATTTCCCCTGAGACTCCTAGTTTCAACAAGAAGGTGTCAACTTCTAACGACGCCAGATATTAGCAATCAACGTGGACCTACACACAGATACAAATAACTTTGCTCCCAACGAGTACAGAGAGGTTGTCAATGCCTCCGGCCTTGTAGTTTACAAAGGATCAAACGCAAGTGATAATAGTGATAGGTATAATTGCAATAGTAAGTAAAAACAGAAAGTAAATAGCGGATGTGATCAATGATGGTAATATGGACCGGAGTCTCATGATGTTCACTAGTGATGTCTCTCTCCCAAAAGACGATAAAACAGCTATGTGAGGTAAACGAATTACAGCTGGGCAATTGACAGGACCATGTGCGCAAACCAATGCTGACTAAGTTGCAAGAAAGGTAGAGGTTCAAAGCATGGGCAGTACGCCAAGGCAAGTAGACCGAAATCCATCTGCATCTACTACTAATCATCCACCTTGAGATATCTATCCAGAACATCTCGCTGGTATGAAGTTGCGAGTCCCACCCATAGTGTAAACTCAAAGCAACAGACAACTACATTAAAAGAACTTTGCGTAAAGTAAACAATCCTTGCACCCGCGGGTACAAGCACCGTTGTTTTCCCCCTTGTGGCAACAACACATCCCCTAGACTCATGTTTCTGTCACTCAAGCTAGTCATCGAGGGGCATGAACCCACAATAAAGCATAACGTTCCCTCTTGGAGTCACTACCTACTACTTGGCCAAAACAATAAATAACAACGGAGAACATGCAAGAATTACTTACGAACATAAATATAAAAGAGGTGAATCAAATATATTACTCAAACACAATCTGAACATAATCTCACAATCCATCGGATCCCAGCAAACTCATCATAGCAACAGCATAAGGATTACATATGTGCCTCGATCATGTAGGGCAGCTCACGAGGACTAATTAGTGAAGCACAAGAACGGGAGGAGAACATCACATAGCTACTGGTCATGGACCCATGGTCCAAGGGAGACTACTCACAACTCATCCGGGAGGCGTCCATGGTGGTGGAGAAGCTCCCGGTGGTGATCCTCCCCTCCGGCAGGGTGCCGGGAAGAGTTCTCCTGGTGCTCCCGATCTTGGAAGCGCGGCGGCGGCGGAACAGAGATGAGATCGCGAAAAAGGGTTCCCGTCTAGAGGGTTTCGGGAGACGATATAAATATATGCCAAAGGGGGGCATCTGCGGAGGCCTGGGGGGCCCAGGCGCCCCCCCGGCGCGGCCAGGAGGGGGGCCGCGCCACCAGGGCGCCTGGAGCCCTAGTGCCCCCCTCCGGCTGTACTTCGGGTGCCGGGAAGCTTCTGGAACGCTGATTTTTTATATAATTTTTCCGGGATTTTTCTGGCAGTTCTCGTAATGGGAAAACCTGAAATACAAAAACAGCCGAAAACAGAAACTGGCACTGGGGTGCACTGAGTTAATAGGTTAGTCCAAATATGATCAAAAGTGTATGGAAGTGTATAAATATCATAGCAATATCACCCAAAAGAGGCATGGAGCAAGCAGAAATTATAGATACGTTTTGGACGTATCAGTGATCCTATAACATGCGATCGAACTTCAGCTTCTCCTTTTGACTTTCGCATTGCGTCCTTGCATCGACAATGACCCGGCGGAGATCATCATCTGGTTCCTCTTGATCTTCAGCCGCTTCACCCGCTGCAGCATCATTGGGCACATCGTCTGGTTCCTCTTGATCTTCACCAGCTCCCCCCATTACAGCATCACCGTATTCAGGGGGCACATAGTTGTCATCGTACTCTTCTTCTTCGCCGTCTTCCATCATAACCCTATTTCTCCGTGCCTCGTCCAAACATTATAGTGTGGCATGAAACCCTTGTAAAGCAGGTGGGAGTGAAGGATTTTCCGGTTAGAGTAAGACATCATATTCCCACATTTAGTGCATGGACAACACATAAAACCATTCTGCTTGTTTGCCTCAGCCGCATTTAGAAACTCATGCACGCCCTTAATGTACTCGGAGGTGTGTCTGTCACCATAGATCCATTGCCGGTTCATCTGCGTGCATTATATATAATTAAGTATGTCAAAAACCATTACAGAACATCATAAATAGATAATTAAGTGACCAAATTAATAGAAGTTCATCATCACATTAAAACCAAAGTACATACATAGTTCTCATCTAACAACATATAGCTCTCCATACACATCGAAACTATGTAAAACATTTCAATGCGAAAACAAATGCGATCATAATCGCAACCAAGGTAACAATTGATCCAACGACATAATGATACCAAGCCTCGGTATGAATGGCATATTTTCTAATCTTTCTAATCTTCAACCGCATTGCATCTATCTTGATCTTGTGATCATCGATGACATCCGCAACATGCAACTCCAATATCATCTTCTCGTCCTTAATTTTTTTTATTTTTTCCTTCAAGAAATTGTTTTCTTCTTCAACTAAATTTAACCTCTCGACAATAGGGCCCATCTTGATCTTGTGATCATCGACGACTTCCGCAACATGCAACTCCAATTCCATCTTCTTCTCCTCCATTTTTTCCATTTTTTATTTAAGGAAATGTTTTCCTTTTCAACTAAATTTATCCTCTCCACAAGAGGGTCGGTTGGAATTTCCGGTTCAACTACCTCCTAGACATATAAAAACATCTATGCATGTCAGGTTGGTCGGCATAATTGTCATAAACACTAAAACAAATAGTTATAAATTAAAGATAATATACCACATCCGAATCGTAGACAGGACGAGGGGCCACGTGGGCGGATATCAAAACCACCGCACTATATAATAACATGCAATAATAAACGTAAAAAAATTAGACAAATATCTATCTAAAGCAATAATAACAAGCAATAATAAAAGTAAGAAAAGCATGGTAACAAGAGGCTCACCACGGTGGGGCCGGTGACGAGATCGGCGGGGGCGATCGACGACGGCGAAGACGGGGACGGGACGTGACAGACCGCTAAACCTAGACAAATCTCGGAGAAAATAGAGCTTCGAGAGGACAAAAGCTTAACTAGTGTGGCTCGTGCATTCCATCGAACACGTTGTGTGCATTGGAGGTGAGTTAGAGCACCACCAAGCCCTCTCCCCCTCGGCCAGAAAAAACAGAGCAGTGCGCTCTGCTTTTGCGCGATGGGGGTATATATAGGCACCTCATTGGTCCCGGTTGGTGATATGAACCGGGGCTAAAGGGGAGCCTTTGGTCCCGGTTCAAGTCACCAACAGGGACCAATGATGATGGGCCAGGAGAAAGACCCATTGATCCCGATTCGTCGCACCAACTGGGACCAAAAGGTCCAGACGAACCGAGACCAATGGCCCACGTGGCTCGGCTGGCCCCCTGGGCTCACGAACCGGGTCCAATGCCCCCATTGATCCGGTTCTTGATTGAACCGGGACTAATGGGCTGAACATGCGTGGACCAAAGCCTTGTTTTCTATTAGTGCACACGTAGGCAGGTGTCTTTTCCGTCATGGCAATCCAAGCCGCAATGTACTTCTCGGCGATATACAACGGCCGCCGACGAAACGAAGTTGACGGCCTTAGTTCCTGCCCAAACCTGGCATGTACCGCACGTACACAGGATTCGTAGACTCGCCGCCGGCAGGATACACAATCACGTCATGTACCTGCGCAACAATCAGATCACTGCTCGGTCTCGTAACACACGTACGCACGCGAGATGCTTGTTGATGGCCACAACCCACATGTATATATCAACCCCGGTGCTTTTCTTTACTGCTTCAACTCAAAACATGATTAATTACAATTTACAAGGCCGGTAGCGACGAGCAAATCTCAGCGAGAGCGGGATTGAAGATGGGCACACGACAACTCTTCTCGTCACACATCTGCTCCTCTGGCGAATCACCGGCGGACACCTCCGAGACGACGAGCCGCCCGATGATCTTGGCCTGCGAGCGGGGGCTTCCGCTGTTGCCTTGTGGGAGAGGGGCAGCGGCGGCGACGGCCGACGGGCAGCCGACGCACACTCGCACCGCCTTGCTCGCCATGGCACCGTCCGCCGTTTTGCCGTTGCTGCTCATTAAACAAAAATCAAAGGGCCTAGCGTGCCGCACGCCACACCAAATAGTTGTCTGTGTGCATGCAGTGGCTGCAGCGGCGTAGTTACAGCGGAGGTCCTCACGCCGGCGCACTGGATGGAGATGTTGCGGCTGCGTGTCGGCGCGAGTAGCAGACGAACAGCGCCGCGTCGGAAGGGATAATTAGATTAGTAATTACTAGCAAAAATGTCAGTGCGTTGCAACGGATATAAAATAAATCTGAGTATTTATGTGGTATTCGAGAGTTTACCTGTCACGGTGATTAATAAGATTTTCCAATTAAATTGGTTGTAAGCATAAGAATCCATTTTATGAAGATCTTATTGTATTCCACTTTTCTGTTCTTCATCCCTCCATCTCTCCTCCCTATCTCATCCATGGCATCCAGATTTGAGAAATACCTTCATGGACAGCAAGCACCAGTGAGCTTCAAATATCTTCTCCCTTAAGAAATATTTCTTTCTAATATTTCACTCATGTTTAATTATTATACTCTCTTCGTCCTAATTAATCTCTTAACCTTTGTATTATAACTTTGTATTAATTATAATACAAAGTTGTACTAAAATTAGCACTTACGTATTTTGGAAAAAGGGCATATACGTAATGCAACAACAAACAACATCAAGTAACAACAAAACATCAAGTAATAATCGGTGCTCTTCCATTTTTTTTTTTGTAATTGATGCTAGCACGCATGCATCCAGTAGCTTCTAGCCGGTACAAAACCTATTCTATTTGGTTTCATTAATGAAACGCACCGACCTCCCAACGCCACTCGTTCTCATACATATGCGTGCCTTATCCACATCGTCACTTTCCCTTCTCACTCACCGATGCTCCTCTTCTCCAGCCACTATCACCCAGTGCCACTCCTCCTCTTCTACACGCGTTGCACGGACGATGCACTCCACTCTCCTGGAGTGCACGCGGCCATGGTGGCTGGCCAGAGCCAGGGTAGCACCCTTTATCGGCGCGAGGAACCCAAAGACGCCATGGATGGCGCCATGGAAGCTCCTCTGCCGTCGGTCTGATCTGGCTGTCCCGCCCCAGTCGTCGGCCCGCTCCGGATCCGTTCAGCAGCCTTGCCTCCGACCCGATTTGGATGGCCCCGCCCACAGCCTCCGCCACCTGTGGCATGCACCCCAGAGGTCCGGCTGATCCGGCGTCGTTCATCCTCGCTTCGTCCTCTGCTCGTGGCTCGCGTTGACCGCCCCGGCCTACTCCAGGCCACCAACAGGAGCCTGTCCACGAAGTCCAGCCGGCCCTTCTCCCGGGCGCGCTTCTCGGCCGTTGCTGCGTGCTCCGCCAACAGCTGGGTTGGGTTCGTTTCATTCCATTCTCTCCCTCCTTTACCACTTGGAGTTTATTCCTCCTCATTACATTTCTCTTTTCTTTGCTCCCTCTTGCCCATTACACAGGAAATTTTGTTCCTTTCCCTTTAGAAGAAATTTGTTCCGCTCTCTTCTCCTCCAGAGGAAATTCGTTTAGTTCCCTTTGCTTGAGGGTGGGCGCGGCGGCGGGGGCCGGCGGTGGCGGTGGCGGCGCGCGGCGGATGGACGGGGGCTGTTGGTGGCGGCGGATGAATGGGAGGCAAGGTCGCAGGTCGTCCGGGTCTTTTCTTTTTTTTTCTATTGCCCGTACCGGTTCAGGTTGACTGGACAATAGGATTGCGGGTTGATAATCAGTAAAGTCAGGGTGTTTTCTGTAAAAATGGATGACGGATGGCTGAAACCCAATTTTCTTTATTATTATTAATAATTAATAAGTAGGTAAAGATGATTAAAACTAAGAAATGATCAATCTGCCTCTGATTGGGAATTACCAATATATCCTTGAGCGAAAATTTGGTCAATCTATATTGGCCATTGGATCAACTAAATACTACTCCCTCCGTTCCATAATGTATTGCCTATAGATTTTTACAAAAGTCAAACATTACAAACTTTGATCATGTTTATAGAGAAAAATGTGTACATCTAGAACACCAAATGCACATCATTGGATACATCGTAAGTTATATTTTCAGAATGTACATGTTTGGTATTGTAGATGTAGACAGTTTTCTCTATACACTTGAACAAAGTTGGTAAAATTTGACTTTCACAAAAATCTATAGGCACTACATTGTGGAACGGAGGGAGTACCCATTATGTTGAGTAGTACGATGTACCGTAAAAAGTCTCTAAAAAAGGTACCAATAGATTGAACTAATCTGCCGTGAGGACAGCGAATACAGCATGGTAATGATGCAGATCAGAGATCAGACTCTTGTTTCTCAAGCGCTCAAGTCATTTATTTTCCTGGTGGTTACATCTCACATGACCACAACACTGTCTAAACGCACGCCTAGAACGGACAAATACAGGAGCTGATGATTCCACGAAGATCACCGGCTCATGATTCTTGAGACGCACCGGCTCATGATTCTGAAGGAAAACTATGTACAAGACAACCACCCAGCAGTATTTGAACTCCATCGTAACCTGACAACTTGCCAAAATCCATGCGTCTGAATGAATCACAAAAGCATATCCCCTTAGTGATCCAGATCTTGGGCTACACCGCTTGCGGCAGCATGGGTTCACCCGGTGCTGGGTTGATTCTGCAGCCAAAAGAAGAAACAAAAAAGCAGTTTTAGCCTCAGTTACTTACGAATTAAACGAACTAATACCATGAAGGAGAGGAGCACCGTTTTCAACAACGCCGTGAGACAGCAGGGCACAGCGTCAGGCATCGTGGCTGTGCTGAAGAACGTGTAACATGGCGGTGCGTGAAGGATGAGCGGCCTGCGAGGAGTCCACGGCATGGAAGACAAGTCAGGACGGCACGTCATACCCGCCCTGCTCAAAGAAGGCCGAGAAGGCACCGATCCCGGTGGCCGCCCCGATGAACCAAACGAGCAGCGCCACGGGGAGGGTGAGCCCGGCCGCGCCCATGACCATGTAGGCGAAGGCGAAGGTGAGCATGGTGGTGAGAATCCACACGGATGCCTTGAGCCGGTTCCTCCGGGTGGAGCCGACGGTTGCCCTCTTGTAGAGCCAGAGGCTGAAGAAGAGCAGAAGCAGGTCCGCGTAGGAGGTGGCCACGAAGGCGACCATCGCCGCGTCGCCCTGTGAGTGGTACACGGCCATGACGGAGTTGAAGGTGAGCAAGAGGAAGATCACGGCGACGAACACCCAGGAGAACCCGCCGCCAAAGCCGGCGGCGGCGGTGCCGGCCGCATCACGTGGCTGCTGCATATCTTGCTTCCTAGGAAGACAGTACTGCTACTATTGGCTGAGGCCTGAGCTTAGCCTTAGAGAGGCGAGGGAGATGTAGATTGTTTTGGTGCGAGAAGAGAACGGGCTCCATTGGCAGATATATATAGGCACGACCTTCTGTACCTACTGCGCGGTGAGGAGGAGCAGCAGCTCGGACAGGGGCGGCAACAGCGGTGACGTGCCTTCTGCAGCGTGACGGTGGGAGTTTTACGGGCATCTCAGGCCCAGCCGAGCCTCTGGTCCGCTCGGTTATTGTCGTTGATGGTGGAGATTGTTCCCTCCCATGTGCCGACGGTGTTGTTGTCCCTAGTCCCGACTTCTCTTCTTCGTTGTGCAGACCTTACTTCACGGTGGTGTGGTGAGACGGCGTGGGAAGCTTCAAGACCGTGTTGGCGCATGGTGATGGACGGTATGGTGGCGTGCTCCGGAGCGCCCGAGGTGAAGGTAGGGATCGAAAGAAATCCTTGTCGGCCTGGCCAATACCGACGCAGTTACGCCTGAGGGTGCCGGCGGACCTTGAGGGCGTCGGGTGCTACCCTTCATTTTTCCTCGCTGCGTACCGGAGGAAACCCGAGCAGCGTCGTCATCGTTCCATCCCTTCTTGCACGTGTTGATTAGTATCGACGCTTTGAAGTCTAGTAGCTTGGTGGGGGATCTCCAGTGGGCACAGTGATCGCGAGGCTTTTTTGTTTTTGTTGATCCATTGTTGTCAGTTTGTTTCTTTCGTATCTCCTATTTCATTTTTATTTGACGTGGCTGTGCTGTTTTCACACCAGCATTTATTGTTGTTTGTATCCGTTGTTTGCTATATTAATATAGCGGGCGCAATCCTGTTTTGTCATAGATATAGCGGATATCTAATTCGGTGTCCAGGTTCATCTACTCCGGCACAGGAAAAAATTAAAATAAATACTAGAAAAATTCAAAAAATTCCTAATTTTTTTTGTGTCATAGATAATTTGCCAACTAACGGATGATAATCATTCTTCAAATACCAAAACCAAACGTACAAGGCAACAATCAATTCATTTTTCTCTGACCGGTAATTTTTCGTCTCCTCTCCCATCTGTCTTTTCGCTTCACCGCCCACATAAACCCATCGGATTAGTTACCATATATAAAAAAATAATCACACTCAATCCAGCATTGATGGGATATTTCCTTACATTGATGTGACTTTCATTTCTTATCATGAATCATACGCGTCAAAAAAAGGTAGGGCGTGCGAGGATCGTGGGCACATGCCCTACAAATCCGAAGATGCCTATGAAAAATAAATCAGAATCAATCAAGCATTGCTGGTATATTTTACTTACTTTGATGGGATTTTTATACACGGTACCATTAACGTGATCCTCCCATCGCTGCCCTCCTCACGAGCCTGGACGGCCGATCCTCTCGACTCCTTCCCTCATGTGTCCTCGTGCCGGCGCGCCACCATTCTCTTCTTCTCTCCGATTTCCTTGACCAGGAGGACTCCTCTATGCCCCAGGCCGTGGCCGACCTCGGCGACTCCTCGGTACTCCGCCCGCGCCGTCACATCCGACGCGGGCGAAACTCCAGTTCACCGTACTACCACACCGCCGCCGCCACCAGCGCGGAACCCTAGGGCAGGGCACTAGGATCCCCAAAGCAGGGCGGGCAGCGAGGAGCGGCGCAAGGAGGCTATGTCGGTCGTTGATGGCTTCTCGCCCCTCGTTGGTTACCCCAAGTGGAAGGTTTGAGATGCAGTGTAGTGGTAGTTTTCCCTTGGCAAAGATACCAAGGATCGAATTCCCCTGAGACTCCAAGGTTCAACAAGAAGGTGTCAACTGCTAACGACGCCAGATACTTAGCAATTAACTGGACCTGCACACAGATACAAATAACTTTGCTCCCAACGAGTATAGAGAGGTTGTCAATCCCTCCGGCCTCGTCGTTTACAAATGATCAAACGCAAGAGATAATAGTGATAGGTATAACTGCAACTAGTAAGTAAGAACAGAAAGTAAATAGCGGATGTGATCAGTGATGGTAATATGGACCGGGGTCCCATGATGTTCACTAGTGATGTCTCTCTCCCAAAAGACGATAAAACAGCTAAGCAAGGTAAACGAATTACAGCTGGGCAATTGACAGGATTATGTGCGCAAACCAATGCTAACTATGCTGCAAGAAAGGTAGAGGCTCAAAAGCATGGGCGGTACGCCAAGGCAAGTAGACCGAAATCCATCTGCATCTACTACTAATCATCCACCTTGAGATATCTATCCAGAACATCTCGCTGGTATTAAGTTGCGAGTCCCACCCATAGTGTAAACTCAAAGCAACAGACAACTGCATTAAAAGAACTTTGCGTAAAGTAAACAATCCTTGCACCCGCAAGTACAAGCACCGTTGTTTTCCCCCTTGTGGCAACAGCACATCACCTAGACTCATGTTTCTGTCACTCAAGCTAGTCATCGAGGGGCATGAACCCACAATCAAGCATAACGTTCCCTCTTGGAGTTACTACCTACTACTTGGCCAAAGCAATAAACAGCAACGGAGAACATGCAAGAATTACTCAAGAACATAAATATAAAAGATGTAAATCAAATATATTACTCAAACACAATCTGAACATAATCTCATAATCCATCGGATCCCAGCAAACTCATCATAGCAACATCATAAGGATTACATATGTGCCTCGATCATGTAGGGCAGCTCACGAGGTCTAATCGGTGAAGGACAAAGAGGGGAGGAGAACATCACATAGCTACTGGTCATGGATCCATGGTCCAAGGGAGACTACTCACAACTCATCCGGGAGGCGTCCATGGTGGTGGAGAAGCTCCCGGTGGTGATTCTCCCCTCCGGCAGGGTGCCCGAAAGAGTTCTTCTGGTGCTCCCGATCTTGGAAGCGCGGCGTGATGGGCCTCGAACCCCTCGTTGGATTACCCCAAGTGGAAGGTGTAAGATGCAGTAAGTAGAAGTGTTTTCCCTTAGCTAAGATGCCAAGGATCGAATCCCCTGAGACTCCTAGGTTCAACAGGTAGGTGTCAACTGCTAACGGCGCAATTAGCAATCACGTGGACCTGCACACGGATACAGATAACTTTGCTCCCAACGAGTACAGAGAGGTTGTCAATCTCTCCGGCCTTGTAGTTCACAAAGGGTTAAAAGCAATATGATAGTAGTGATAGATAGTAATTTGCAATAGTAAATAAAATAGCGGAAAGTAAAATAGTGTATGTGCTCAATGATAGTAATATGGACAGGAGTCACATGATGTTCACTAGTGATGTCTCTCTCCCAAAAGACGATAAAACAGCTATGCGAGGTAACAAATTACAGCTGGGCAATTGACAGGACCACGAACGCAAACCAATGCTGACTACATTGCAAGAAAGGTTGAGGTTCAAAGCATGGGCGGTATGCCAAAGTAAGTAGACCGAAATCCATCTGCATCTACTACTAATCATCCACCTTGAGATATCTATCCAGAACATCTCGCTGGTATTAAGTTGCGAGTCCCACCCATAGTGTAAACTCAATGCAACAGACAACTGCATTAAAAGAACTTTGCGTAAAGTAAACAATCCTTGCACCCGCGGGCACAAGCACCGTTGTTTTCCCCCTTGTGGCAACAGCACATCCCCTAGACTCATGTTTCTGTTACTCAAGCTAGTAATCGAGGGGCATGAACCCACAATCGAGCATAACGTTCCCTCTTGGAGTCACTACCTACTACTTGGCCAAAGCAATAAATAACAACGGAGAACATGCAAGAATTACTTATGAACTAAAATATAAAAGAGGTGAATCAAATATATTACTCAAGATCAATCTGAACATAATCTCATAATCCATCGAATCCCAGCAAACTCAACATAGCAACAACACAAGAATTACATAGGTGCCTCGATCATGTAGGGCAGCTCACGAGGACTAATTAGTGAAGCACAAGAACGGGAGAAGAACATCACATAGCTACTGTTCATGGACTCATGGTCCAAGGGAGACTACTCACGAGTCATCCGGGAGGCGTTCATGGTGGTGGAGAAGCTCCCGGTGGTGATCCTCCCCTCCGGCAGGGTGCCGGGAAGAGTTCTCCTGGTGCTCCCGATCTTGGAAGCGGCGGCGGCGGCGGAACAGAGATGGGATCGCGAAAAGAAGTCCTGTTTCAAGGGTTATGGGGGACCCTTTAAATATCTGCCAACGTAGGGCATCGGGGGGCTCTCGGGATGCCGAGGCGCCCCC
>LR738714.1:636722158-636735605 GCA_902687465.1 Secale cereale | reverse complement strand
CCCACAGGGCGCCTGGGCCCCCTATGGCCCCCCAGGCTCCCCTTCGGAAGCAGTGTCGTTCCCGGAACGCTGATTTTTTATATATTTTTTATGGATTTTTCTGGGCAGTTCTCGAAACTTGAAAACCTGAAATACAAAAACAGCCGAAAACAGAAACTGGCACTGGGGTGCACTGGATTAGTAAGTTAGTCCAAATATGATCAAAAGTGTATGGAAGTGTATGAATATCATAGCAATATCACCCAAAAGTGGCATGGAGCAAGCAGAAATTATAGATACGTTTTGGACGTATCAACATCCCCAAGCTTAATTCCTGCTCGTCCTCGAGTAGGTAAATGATAACAAGAATAATTTCTGTGGTGACATGCTATTAACCATATAAGACTTTCTCATAGTCATATGACAAAAGCTTACTGAGACAATGATTCTAAAGTAACTAAGTTTGCTCAAGAGAAAATCACAAATGACTGAAAGTTTTACAACATGAAACTGAAACATCAAAAAGATTTGCAATGAACATGATGTGCAAATATGATCAAGTGATATGTAGCTTGCCCCCTTTAGTGATGCAAAACATAAATGCAAGGGCACCTTCAAGGTTTAAGTGATGACTAGATACAATCATTTCAAAATAAACGATATCACAATCATGCAAAAGACAATGCTACTTTGGGACAATTCACATTACACTCAGAATGACAATCATGCTCTCAGTAGTTGGTGCTTAAAGTGCTAGAGGTTTTTATTATGAAACATGGAAGCAATTGTGTCAACGGTAGTAGTACTTCATATGTGTCATGTATAAAACATCTTATAAGTTGCAAGCCTCATGCATCGAATACCAATAGTGCTCGCTCCTTGTCCTAATTAGCTCGGATTCCCATGGGTTATCATTGCATTGCATATGTTTTTACCAAGTGTCACAAAGGGGTACCTCTATGCCACCTGTACAAAGGTCCAAGGAGATAGATCGCATTTGATTTCTCGTTTTTGATAAATCTCAACTTGAGGACATCCATGCCGGGACAACATAGAAAATAGATGATGGACTCCTCTTTAATGCATAAGCATATTCTCATGAGAGATTGAGGATTAAGGTCCAAGCTAAAACTTCCACCATGATGCATGGCTTTGGTTGGCGGCCCAATGTTCTTCTCTAACAATATGCATATTAATTCAACCCACGGTAAATCACCCTTACTTTAGACAAGACGAACATGCATAGCAACTCACATGATATTCAACAAAAGTTTGACAGTTGATGGCGTCCCCAGAAACATGGTTACCGCTCAGCAAGCAACTCATAAGAAATAAGATACATAAGCAACATATTCTTTACCACAATAGTTTTTAGGCTACTTTCCCATGAGCTATGTATTGCATGGTGGTTTGCTTAGTGCAGGTGGAGGTTAGCAAAAGACTGGGAGCAACCAACTAAGAGAGCAATGACGGTCATAATCATGCAGAGCGACAAAGCAATATTGAATCAGGCATGGTAGTTATATCGCTACTCAGAAACAAAAGATCACCAAGGCTTGACAGACTTTCTTTACAGTCTTGAATATGCGTGAGCATACGCCAAGTCAATCAAAATAAATTCTCAAAGGAAGATATTACTAAACCATACCACATCATAGGCAAACAAACCAAGTTGGTATTCCAATGACATATTGGGAACCCCCCAGCTATTCAAGATTAACCATAAGAAAACCTGAACTACTAAGCATCATCATGAAAGTAGCATCTTTATCATAGACACATTAACCAATGCAACAGAAGCAAACTCTCTTAATAAGATGATCATGATAATTAAAAAGAGTTCAAGCAACCAACTAAATAAAAGCTCTTGAAAAGATAAGCATGAATACTAAGAGCAAAGCACGATAGTAGCTATTTAAAAGACAAAGAACACACACAGCATAGATAGACATGAAAATTCTATGTAATGTTCTAGTTAGAGGTGGAGCGTGTTTCTCTCCCACAATAAGGAATGCTGGGTTCCGACTCGTTATGAAAAACTAAAAAGAAAACTAAAAGCAAGACGCTCCAAGCATAGCACATAACACATGAAGTGATAAAAATTTAGCGGAACGAAAGACGAACTGATAATGTTGATGGAGAAGGGGATGCACGAGGGCATCCCCAAGCTTAGACGCTTGAGTCTCCTTGAATATTTCTTGGGGGTGCACCGGGGCATCCCCAAGCTTGAGCGCTTGACACTCCTGAATCTTTTTATCATCTTCCCTCGCACACTTGAAAACTCCCTTCATACATAACTCATCATAATCTGATTAGCGAGGTTAGTACCCTTAATAAAATAATTATAACTTGCTGGAAATAAGGATATTCTTGAAGTTCTACTGTTTCTCAAGATTGCCAAAAGGTTTTTGCAAAGAAAAAGCAAGTTCTTAATTTGCAAAGTGAAGGTAAGGCAAAACAGGACAGAATCTGTGAAAAACAGAACAGCAGGCAGTAATTGACCTGTTCGGGATACTTCTGCAACTCAAATAAAAAAACTCAGAACTGACGCACGAAATACAATTATATAGTGAACGCTGTCGAAAAAATTCAGACCAAAAAGATGATCTGGTGATTTTATACGAATTTTTCTATCCAAGGACAGAATCTGTTTCCTGGACAGCACCTCACAACTTTTGAACTTTCTAGCAATCAGAGGCTATACTTGGCACAAATATGAAAAGCAAAGATACAATGATGATGCTACAGCAGTAAACAACATCAAGACACAACAAAAGCAAATTTTTTATTCATGTGGGCTGCCTCCCAAAAGCGCTTTCTTTTATGCCTTTAAGCTTGGCATAATGCATAGAGGAATCAATATTCATCATAATAATCAGAGTTATACATTGGTTCAAATGATTCCTCAACAAGTTCATTCTTGTTCCTTCTAGGAAAGGGGTACACACCTTTTGCCTTCCCGCGTAAGCGGATTTGTCCCTTACCTATATCAATGAAGCCCTTAACTGCTCGGAGGAAGTCCCTTCCAAGCACTATATTTCCTTGGTTTGGCTCCATGATGAAGAAATCAATCATTGCAATCCCTTTAAGGAATTTAACTGGCACGTCTTTTATTTTTCCCTGGATTTCAGAAATATCTCCATTAGTATGTTCATGATAAGATGGTAATATATTCATGTTAAATTTTAAAGAATCACGAACAACTTTTGGCATAGTAGAAACCATAGATCCAATATCACAATAAGCAAGGAAGTCTTGATTAGAGATGCTAATCCTAACAAGAGGTTCCCAGTCATTATCTATTTCCAAAATATCTCTCTTATTGGGTTTGGGTTTCTCTACCTTCGTTAAGTCTAGAGCATCTATTCTTTTCTCAATAGTAGCAAGTCTATCTATGATAGTATCAAAGTTATGATCATAAACAAAGTAACTAGATAGACCATGTATACTTTCAAGAGCTCTAGCTTCATCACATTCTAAGAAATCTCCCTCAGCTATAATGTCAAGGGAGTGTTTACACCATTTAAAAAGACCATGGTAAAAATTCCTAAGCACAATTTTTATAGGTATCCAAGGCATAATTCTCCTATGTGCATCAGAAATCCTATCCCATGCCTTCTTCATATTTTCTCCATCCCTTTGATGGAAATCAAAAACCTCTGATTCTCTCAAAGCTCCAAATCCTAACATGTTTAACTAAACAGATAGTACTACTAACAGGAAGGTAAATAATATTTTTGTGATTTTTGATAAAAAGAACTAAAGCAAATATGAAAGGTAAACTAACAAGACTAATAAGCAAAGGTAAAAGATAGCATGCAACTCCCCTATCCTGAAGAGTGGAGTCCCCGGCAACGGCGCCAGAAAATACTCCTTGATGGGCCTCGAACCCCTCGTTGGATTACCCCAAGTGGAAGGTGTAAGATGCAGTAAGTAGAAGTGTTTTCCCTTAGCAAAGATGCCAAGGATCGAATCCCCAGAGACTCCTAGGTTCAACAGGTAGGTGTCAACTGCTAACGGCGCAATTAGCAATCAACGTGGATCTGCACACAGATACAGATAACTTTGCTCCCAATGAGTACAGAGAGGTTGTCAATCTCTCCGGCCTTGTAGTTCACAAAGGGTTAAAAGCAATATGATAGTAGTGATAGATAGTAATTTGCAATAGTAAATAAAATAGCGGAAAGTAAAATAGTGTATGTGATCAATGATAGTAATATGGACCGGAGTCACATGATGTTCACTAGTGATGTCTCTCTCCCAAAAGATGATAAAACAGCTATGCGAGGTAACAAATTACAGCTGGGCAATTGACAGGACCACGAACGCAAACCAATGCTGACTACATTGCAAGAAAGGTTGAGGTTCAAAGCATGGGCGGTACGCCAAAGTAAGTAGACCGAAATCCATCTGCATCTACTACTAATCATCCACCTTGAGATATCTATCCAGACCATCTCGCTGGTATTAAGTTGCGAGTCCCACCCATAGTGTAAACTCAATGCAACAGACAACTGCATTAAAAGAACTTTGCGTAAAGTAAACAATCCTTGCACCCGCGGGCACAAGCACCGTTGTTTTCCCCCTTGTGGCAACAGCACATCCCCTAGACTCATGTTTCTGTCACTCAAGCTAGTCATCGAGGGGCATGAACCCACAATCAAGCATAACGTTCCCTCTTGGAGTCACTACCTACTACTTGGCCAAAGCAATAAATAACAACGGAGAACATGCAAGAATTACTTATGAACTAAAATATAAAAGAGGCGAATCAAATATATTACTCAAGATCAATCTGAACATAATCTCATAATCCATCGGATCCCAGCAAACTCAACATAGCAACAACACAAGGATTACATAGGTGCCTCGATCATGTAGGGCAGCTCACGAGGACTAACTAGTGAAGCACAAGAACGGGAGGAGAACATCACATAGCTACTGGTCATGGACTCATGGTCCAAGGGAGACTACTCACGAGTCATCCGGGAGGCGTCCATGGTGGTGGAGAAGCTCCCGATGGTGATCCTTCCCTCCGGCAGGGTGCCGGGAAGAGTTCTCCTGGTGCTCCCGATCTTGGAAGCGGCGGCGGCGGCGGAACAGAGATGGGATCGCGAAAAGAAGTCCTGTTTCAAGGGTTACGGGGGACCCTTTAAATATCTGCCAAAGTAGGGCATCGGGGGGCTCTCGGGGTGCCGAGGCGCCCCCCCGGCGCGGCCCAGGGGGGGGGGGGGCGCCCACAGGGCGCCTGGGCCCCCTGTGGCCCCCCAGGCTCCCCTTCGGAAGCAGTGTCATTCCCGGAACGCTGATTTTTTATATATTTTTTATGGATTTTTCTGGGCAGTTCTCGAAACGTGAAAACCTGAAATACAAAAACAACCGAAAACAGAAACTGGCACTGGGGTGCACTGGATTAGTAAGTTAGTCCAAATATGATCAAAAGTGTATGGAAGTGTATGAATATCATAGCAATATCACCCAAAAGTGGCATGGAGCAAGCATAAATTATAGATACGTTTTGGACGTATCACGGCGGCGGCGGAACAGAGATGAGATCGCGAAAAAGGGTTCCGTCCTCGAGGGTTTCGGGACGCGGTGTAAATATATGCCAAAGGGGGGCGTCAGAGGAGGCCTGGGGGGCCCAGGCGCCCTGGGGGCGCGGCCAGGAGGGGGGGGGGGGGCGCCCTCTGGCCGCCTGGAGCCCTGGTGGCCCCCCTCCGGCCCTACTTTGGCCGCATGGAAGCTTCCGGAACGCTGATTTTTTATATATTTTTCCCGGAATTTTTCTGGCAGTTTACGTAATGGGAAAACCTGAAATACAAAAACAGCAGAAAACAAAAACTGGCTGTAACACCCCGAGAATCATGCTACAGTAATCCTAACCTAATGGTGCCATGTCACCCTGTTAGTTATGAGTAATTACCCTTGGGTAAAAGTCAAACTCAGATTCAAATTCAAAACATAGGTGAAATTCAAAATTTGTCAAACATGAAAACTAAAATGTTCCTCATGTGCCAAATAATCCATAAGCAATATTAGAAGCGAACCAACATTTTGGCAAAGTGTTTAAGTGCACTAAACTATTTAACACAACGGCTGAAACAATAGATTAAATGCCTTTTTAAATTATAAGAGTTGCAAACAATTTCAAAGGCCTCACAATCTTTTGTGGCAGTGCCAACTGTTGCAATGTAATTATGTGGCCAAGTCCCACATTTTACAGAATCCTTTTGGCACCTCAAATATTGCAATTCTAAAAAAAAAGAAACAAGAAAGAGGAAGATGGGGACCTAATCTATTGGCGCTATGGCCCATCTAGCAAAATGAGAGGCCCAGCCCACCTACCCTCTCCTTCAACCTGCTACAGGGAGACATGGGATCGTGGCGCCCATCCGCCGGCCATGCCGTGCGTGGCGGCCATCCCCCGCCTCCCCGATGACTACAAGGGCACCCCAAGCCCCTCCCCTCTCCCTCGGTCAAACCCTAGTCGCCACTTCTCCCTCCCACACGCCGTCACCCTGGCCCCCGCATCTGGCCGAGCTTCTCCGCGCCTACGTCGATCCCGTGACCATCGTGCTCCCGTAGCTTCGGGAGGTTCTCTAGCAGCTGCGTCCCGCCCTTCTTCATCATCCATGCCACTTCATCGAGCTCGGGGAGCCGGAACGTCGTCACCACGTCTTCTGCTTCCTCTCCGATCACCGACGCCGCCGCTTCGATCCGTCGTCTCCGGCGCCTCTCCGAGCCCGCTGCCCTGCCCTGCTGGACCGCTGTGAGCCCCGCCTCACCTCCTTCCTTCCTCTGCCCCGCACCCCTACCGTAGCTAGCTAGGGCCGAGGCCCCGCTGCCGCACGTCCCCACACCGCCCGCCGTTGTGATGGGCCTCGAACCCCTCGTTGGATTACCCCAAGTGGAAGGTGTAAGATGCAGTAAGTAGAAGTGTTTTCCCCTAGCAAAGATGCCAAGGATCGAATCCCCAGAGACTCCTAGGTTCAACAGGTAGGTGTCAACTGCTAACGGCGCAATTAGCAATCAACGTGGACCTGCACACAGATACAAATAACTTTGCTCCCAACGAGTACAGAGAGGTTGTCAATCTCTCCGGCCTTGTAGTTCACAAAGGGTTAAAAGCAATATAATAGTAGTGATAGATAGTAATTTGCAATAATAAGTAAAATAGCGAAAAGTAAATAGTGTATGTGATCAATGATAGTAATATGGACTGGAGTCTCATGATGTTCACTAGTGATGTCTCTCTCCCAAAAGACGATAAAACAGCTATGCGAGGTAACAAATTACAGCTGGGCAATTGACAGGACCACGAACGCAAACCAATGCTGACTACATTGCAAGAAAGGTTGAGGTTCAAAGCATGGGCGGTATGCCAAAGTAAGTAGACCGAAATCCATCTGCATCTACTACTAATCATCCACCTTGAGATATCTATCCAGAACATCTCGCTGGTATTAAGTTGCGAGTCCCACCCATAGTGTAAACTCAATGCAACAGACAACTGCATTAAAAGAACTTTGCGTAAAGTAAACAATCCTTGCACCCGCGGGCACAAGCACCGTTGTTTTCCCCCTTGTGGCAACAGCACATCCCTTAGACTCATGTTTCTGTCACTCAAGCTAGTCATCGAGGGGCATGAACCCACAATCGAGCATAACGTTCCCTGTTGGAGTCACTACCTATTACTCGGCCAAAGCAATAAATCATAACGGAGAACATGCAAGAATTACTTATGAACTAAAATATAAAAGAGGTGAATCAAATATATTACTCAAGATCAATCTGAACATAATCTCATAATCCATCGGATCCCAGCAAACTCAACATAGCAACAACACAAGGATTACATAGGTGCCTCGGTCATGTAGGGCAGCTCACGAGGACTAATTAGTGAAGCACAAGAACGGGAGGAGAACATCACATAGCTACTGGTCATGGACTCATGGTCCAAGGGAGACTACTCACGAGTCATCCGGGAGGCGTCCATGGTGGTGGAGAAGCTCCCGGTGGTGATCCTCCCCTCCGGCAGGGTGCCGGGAAGAGTTCTCCTGGTGCTCCCGATCTTGGAAGCGGCGGCGGCGGCGGAACAGAGATGGGATCGCGAAAAGAAGTCCCGTTTCAAGGGTTACGGGGGACCCTTTAAATATCTGCCAAAGTAGGGCACCGGGGGGCTCTCGGGGTGCCGAGGCGCCCCCCCCGGCGCGGCCCAGGGGGGGCGCGCCCACAGGGCGCCTGGGACCCTTGTGGCCCCCCCCCTAGGCTCCCCTTCGGAAGCAGTGTCGTTCCCGATACGCTGATTTTTTATATATTTTTTCTGGATTTTTCTGGGCAGTTCTCGAAACGTGAAAACCTGAAATACAAAAACAGCCGAAAACAGAAACTGGCACTGGGGTGCACTGGATTAGTAAGTTAGTCCAAATATGATCAAAAGTGTATGGAAGTGTATGAATATCATAGCAATATCACCCAAAAGTGGCATGGAGCAAGCAGAAATTATAGATACGTTTTGGACGTATCAACATCCCCAAGCTTAATTCCTGCTCGCCCTCGAGTAGGTAAATGACAACAAGAATAATTTCTTTGGTGACATGCTATTAACCATATAAGACTTTCTCATAGTCATATGACAAAAGCTTACTGAGACAATGATTCTAAAGTAATTAAGTTGTCTCAAGAGAAAATCACAAATGACTGAAAGTTTTACAACATGAAACTGAAACATCAAAAAGATTTGCAATGAACATGATGTGCAAATATGATCAAGTGATATCTAGCTTGCCCCCTTTAGTGATGCAAAACATAAGTGCAAGGGCACCTTCAAGGTTTAAGTGATGATTAGATACAATCATTTCAGAATAAACGATATCACAATCATGCAACAGACAATGCTACTTTGGGACAATGCACATTACACTCAGAATGACAATCATGCTCTCAGTAGTTGATGCTTGAAGTGCTAGAGCTTTTTATTTTGAAACATGGAAGCAATTGTGTCAACGGTAGTAGTACTTCATATGTGTCATGCATAAAACATCTTATAAGTTGCAAGCCTCATGCATCGAATACTAATAGTGCTCGCTCCTTGTCCTAATTAGCTCGGATCCCCATGGGTTATCATTGCATTGCATATGTTTTAACCAAGTGTCACAAAGGGGTACCTCTATGCCACCTGTACAAAGGTCCAAGGAGATAGATCGCATTTGATTTCTCGTTTTTGATAAATCTCAACTTGAGGACATCCATACCGGGACAACAAAGAAAATAGATGATGGACTCCTCTTTAATGCATAAGCATATTCTCATGAGAGATTGAGGATTAAGGTCCAAGCTAAAACTTCCACCATGATGCATGGCTTTGGTTGGCGGCCCAATGTTCTTCTCTAACAATATGCATATTAATTCAACCCACGGTAAATCACCCTTACTTCAGACAAGACGAACATGCATAGCAACTCACATGATATTCAACAAAAGTGTGACAATTGATGGCGTCCCCAGAAACATGGTTACCGCTCAGCAAGCAACTCATAAGAAATAAGATACATAAGCAACATATTCTTTACCACAATAGTTTTTAGGCTACTTTCCCATGAGCTATGTATTGCATGGTTAATTTGCTTAGTGCAGGTGTGGTTAGCAAAAGACTGGGAGCAACCAACTAAGAAAGCAATGACGGTCATAATCATGGAGAGCGACAAAGCAATATTGAATCAGGCATGGTAGTTATATCGCTACTCAGAAACAAAAGATCATCAAGGCTTGACAGACTTTCTTTACAGTCTTGAATATGCGTGAGCATACGCCAAGTCAATCAAAATAAACTCTCAAAGGAAGATATTACTAAACCATACCACATCATAGGCAAACAAACCAAGTTGGTATTCCAATAACACATTGGGAACCCCCCAGCTATTCGAGATTAACCAAAAGAAAACCTGAACTACTAAGCACCATCATGAAAGTAGCATCTTTATCATAGACACATTAACCAATGCAACGGAAGCAAACTCTCTTAATAAGGTGATCATGGTAATTAAAAAGAGTTCAAGCAACCAACTAAGTAAAAGCTCTTTGAAAAGATAAGCATGAATACTAAGAGCAAAGCACGATAGTAGCTATTTAAAAGACAAAGAACACACAAAGCATAGATAGACAATGAAAATTCTATGTAATGTTCTAGGTAGAGGTGGAGCGTGTTTCTCTCCCACATAAAGGAATGCTGGGTTCCGATTCGTTATGAAAAACTAAAAAGAAAACTAAAAGCAAGACGCTCCAAGCATAGCACATAACACATGAAGTGATAAAAATATAGCAGAACGAAAGACGAACTGATAATGTTGATGGAGAAGGGGATGCACGGGGGCATCCCCAAGCTTAGACGCTTGAGTCTCCTTGAATATTTCTTGGGGGTGCACGGGGGCATCCTCAAGCTTGAGCGCTTGACACTCCTGAAGCTTTTTATCATCTTCCCTCGCACACTTGAAAACTTCCTTCATACATAACTCATCATAATCTGATTAGCGAGGTTAGTACCCTTAATAAAATAATTATACCTTGCTGGAAATAAGGATATTCTTGAAGTTCTACTGTTTCTCAAGATTGCCAAAAGGTTTTTGCAAAGAAAAAGCAAGTTCTTAATTTGCAAAGTGAAGGTAAGGCAAAACAGGACAGAATCTGTGAAAAACAGAACATCAGGCAGTAATTGACCTGTTCGGGATACTTCTGCAACTCAAATCAAAAAGCTCAGAACTGACGCACGAAACCCAATTATATAGAGAACGCTGTCGAAAAACTTCAGACCAAAAAGATGATATGGTGATTTTATACGAATTTTTCTATCCAAGGACAGAATCTGTTTCCTGGACAGCACCTCACAACTTTTGAACTTTCTAGCAATCAGAGGCTATACTTGGCACAAATATGAAAAGCAAAGATACAATGATGATGCTACAGCAGTAAACAACATCAAGACACAACAAAAGCAAAATTTTTATTCATGTGTGCTGCCTCCCAAAAGCGCTTTCTTTTATGCCTTTAAGCTAGGCATAATGCAAAGATCAAGTTTTATCAAAAGTAAAAGAATAACTAGCCCGTACAACGGACTCAAAAGGTAACTTGACCTTCTTACGAGGGAAGTGTTCCATCCCTTTCTTGAGAGGAAACTGAAATTTTATATTACCCTCTTTCATGTCAATGACAGCACCAATGGTGCGCAAAAAGGGACGTCCCAAAATAATTGGACATGAAGGATCACATTCAATATCCATAATAGTGAAATCAACGGGCACATAATTATCATTGACAACAATAAGAACATCGTCGATCCTCCCCAAAGGTTTCTTTATGGAAGAATCAACAAGAGCATTACCAAAAGAACAAGAATCATAAGGTTTCAATTTAAGCATATCATATAGTCTTTTGGGCATAATAGAAGTACAAGCTACAATATCACATAAAGCAAAGCATGAGAAGTTATTTATCTTAATTTTAATCATAGAATCCCAACCATCTCCTATCTTTCTAGGTATGGAGGCTTCTACTCTGAGTTTCTCCTCCCTAGCTTTGATTAGAGCATTAGTGATATGCTCTGTGAAGGCAAGATTAAGCGTGCTAGTGTTGGGATCCTTAGCCATTCCTTGTAGGAAGGTGATAACTTCTGAAATACTACAATTATCAAAATCAATTTTATCATCAGTGGGCAGAATTGTAGTGTCATCCTCTTTGTTTAGTTCGCTCTCTATTATAAGAGTTTGAACATCTTCCCAAGTTTCGGGAAGCGTAGGAGCAATTTTAAACTGAGGCTCATACTTTTTTCCTGGAAGGCCATGCCATGGGCACAACTCTCCGTCATAACTAGTGTAATCACAATGTTTATCTTTTTTATAAACCCCGTCAGAGATAAGTGGGGCAATGGAAGTAGGGGTGTACCCCTCCCATTTAGTGTTTTTGGTAGAACCCATAGTAGCAAGCAAGCAATATAACTATTTTTGTGATTTTCGATAAAAAGGAACTAAAGCAAAAATGAAAAGTAAACTAACAAGACTAAAAGCAAAGGTAAAAGATAGCATGCAACTCCCCTATCCTGAAGAGTGGAGTCCCCGGCAACGGCGCCAGAAAATACTCCTTGATGGGCCTCGAACCCCTCGTTGGATTACCCCAAGTGGAAGGTGTAAGATGCAGTAAGTAGAAGTGTTTTCCCCTAGCAAAGATGCCAAGGATCGAATCCCCAGAGACTCCTAGGTTCAACAGGTAGGTGTCAACTGCTAACGGCGCAATTAGCAATCAACGTGGACCTGCACACAGATACAAATAACTTTGCTCCCAACGAGTACAGAGAGGTTGTCAATCTCTCCGGCCTTGTAGTTCACAAAGGGTTAAAAGCAATATGATAGTAGTGATAGATAGTAATTTTCAATAATAAGTAAAATAGCGAAAAATAAATAGTGTATGTGATCAATGATAGTAATATGGACCAGAGTCTCATGATGTTCACTAGTGATGTCTCTCTCCCAAAAGACGATAAAACAACTATGCGAGGTAACAAATTACAGCTGGGCAATTGACAGGACCACGAACGCAAACCAATGCTGACTACATTGCAAGAAAGGTTGATGTTCAAAGCATGGGCGGTACACCAAAGTAAGTAGACCGAAATCCATATGCATCTACTACTAATCATCCACCTTGAGATATCTATCCAGAACATCTCGCTGGTATTAAGTTGCGAGTCCCACCCATAGTGTAAACTCAATGCAACAGACAACTGCATTAAAAGAACTTTGCGTAAAGTAAACAATCCTTGCACCCGCGGGCACAAGCACCGTTGTTTTCCCCCTTGTGGCAACATCACATCCCCTAGACTCATGTTTCTGTCACTCAAGCTAGTCATCGAGGGGCATGAACCCACAATCGAGCATAACGTTCCCTCTTGGAGTCACTACCTATTACTCGGCCAAAGCAATAAATAACAACGGAGAACATGCAAGAATTACTTATGAACTAAAATATAAAAGAGGTGAATCAAATATATTACTCAAGATCAATCTGAACGTAATCTCATAATCCATCGGATCCCAGCAAACTCAACATAGCAACAACACAAGGATTACATAGGTGCCTCGATCATGTAGGGCAGCTCACGAGGACTAATTAGTGAAGCACAAGAACGGGAGGAGAACATCACATAGCTACTGGTCATGGACTCATGGTCCAAGGGAGACTACTCACGAGTCATCCGGGAGGCGTCCATGGTGGTGGAGAAGCTCCCGGTGGTGATCCTCCCCTCCGGCAGGGTGCCGGGAAGAGTTCTCCTGGTGCTCCCGATCTTGGAAGCGGCGGCGGCGGCGGAACAGAGATGGGATCGCGAAAAGAAGTCCCGTTTCAAGGGTTACGGGGGACCCTTTAAATATCTGCCAAAGTAGGGCACCGGGGGGCTCTCGGGGTGCCGAGGCGCCCCCCC
>LR738714.1:636673696-636721268 GCA_902687465.1 Secale cereale | reverse complement strand
GGGGGGGGGCGCCCACAGGGCGCCTGGGGCCCCTGTGGCCCCCCCAGGCTCCCCTTCGAAAGCAGTGTCGTTCCCGATACGCTGATTTTTTATATATTTTTTCTGAATTTTTCTGGGCAGTTCTCGAAACGTGAAAACCTGAAATACAAAAACAGCCGAAAACAGAAACTGGCACTGGGGTGCACTGGATTAGTAAGTTAGTCCAAATATGATCAAAAGTGTATGGAAGTGTATGAATATCATAGCAATATCACCCAAAAGTGACATGGAGCAAGCAGAAATTATAGATACGTTTTGGACGTGTCACGTTGCCGCAGTCGTCGGCCGCCGCCGCCAGCCCGCGTCGGCCGGTGCCCGGCCGCCCCATCCTCTTCCCGCGGCTCGCCTGCCTCTACGTGGCTTCGCCCGACGCCGCTTCGCGCCCAGCGCGCCATCCCCGCGCCCACGCTCCGCTGGCCGTCGTTGGCCTCGCCGCTGGCCTCCGTCCGCCGTGTTCATGCTGCCGCGGCTCCGTCCGACGCCGCACGCGGGCTCCCGTGGCCTCGCACCCGACGCGGCCGCCCCTGCCGCGAGCTCGGCCCCAACCTGCGGTGCCGCCCTCCTCCGGTACGGCGACCGGCACCGCCTAGCGCCGCCGCCCGCAGTGCCCAGGCACCGGCGCTGGCACCTCGCCATGGCCTCGCCACCGCGGGGCACAGCCCCGGGGCTGGCCTCGTTCGCCTGCCTCGATGGGCACCGTTGCCCGCAGCCCGTTTCGCCCGCCCCGTTAAGCCCCCCAGGGGCCACTGACGTTGGGCCCCATGCCCCTGTTTCTAAAAAAAAGATAAAATAATAATAATAATAATTAATTAATTAATTAGTTAGTTAGTTAACTTAACTAATTAATGTTATTTAACCAGTTAATTAACTCTGATTAGATAAACCTAACTAGTTAGTTAGTGGTTAATCTGATTAGCTAGTTATCAATGAATGACATGTGGGACCCAGCGGTCTGTTGACTAGTCAAAGTCCACAGTTGACCGCTGATGTCATGCTGACATCACCTTACACTGTTCTGGATAATGTTCGTTTTAAATAATTTAATAATTCTAGAAAATGCCTAAAACTTTAGAAATTCATATAAAATAAACCGTAGCTCGGATGAAAAAGTTTTATATATGAAAATCGCTCAGAACTACGAGACGAATCTGAATACGCGGTCCGTTCGTCCGTCACACATCTCTATCATACCTAACATGCAACTTTCCCTCTCCGATTCATCTGTTCGAAAACACGAAACACCGGGGATACTTTCCCGGATGTTATCCCCCTCCACCGGTATCGTGTAGCACCGCGTTAGATCACACCGAGCGCTGCCTTTTACTTTTCATGCAACTGTTTGCTTTATATTTACTGTTTCTTCCCCCTCTTCTCTCCGGTAGACCCCGAGACCGATGATGCCCCGGTGATCGACTACGGTGTTGACCACCCCTCCTTCTTGCCAGAGCAACCAGGCAAGCCAACCCCCTTTGATCATTCCGATATTGCCCATTCTCTTCTCTCTTATGCTTGCATTAGAACTGCTACTGCTTTTCGTATGATCGTATTCTCATGCATAGCCTGTTATTGATACTGCTTTCATACCTTACATGTTTATACTAAACTGCTTAGTATAGGCTGGTTAGAGACCCACCAGTGACCCCCTACCTTGTCCCGACTGCCCCGCTGGATTATCAGAAGACCCGATCAACGGGATCGAAGACCAGGACCCGGCACCGCACATCACTTTCCCCTTAGTTGCTTGACACTATTGGGTTACTATCGAGTGCCGAGGGTGAGACCTCATCAGCACTTCTGATGTTAACCTTGTAGGTTAGTTCATCGGTTGTGGTCATCAAGGGTGATTCCTCTTTCTCCACTCCCGATAACGACACTGTCATGCAACTCCTCAAGAGTGGACCTCGAGGGTGACTCCTCTTTCGTTCACCTTGACGGTAAGCATCAGGTGGAATTCCATCGAGGGTGATTTCCTCAGGTTTTCCTTTGGTGTCAGACACACAGTTACTATGGTTAATATGACTTTACACTGAACCTGGATACTAAAGACGGGTCGACCCAGAGGGGTACCCGCGCGAGCTTAATTGCGTGTGATGTGTAGTCGGGTTGACCTGGAAGGTGCCCGCGAGATAATACGAGGCGTGGCCGGGCACTCGCCCTTGCCGCAAGTTCTCGAGACGGGGCGATGGGGTCACATTATCGTGAGTCTCTGCTCGTTACCGCGCGTTCCCAAGTCACTAAACAGTTTGGATATTTGATCCAAGGGGCCTCTGGCCTGATAGCGCTAACCATCACGTGGGCATAGTATGGGCGTTCTGCGTCGTATGCATCAGCCGAAGCTTAACTGACGTCATTGCGACTGAGCGACACATGCCGGGTTGGACTGGTTAGGCTCCTACCTTTTTGAAGGTGGTTGCTAGGTCTGCTCACCGGCCGCCCACGCAACGTGCAGGAGTTCCCGGGGCGATTGGCCCATGACCCCTGGGGGCATAGGGTTTAGTCCGGCGTGCATGACCTCTCTATTAAGCCTAGGTCGGGTTGCGGCGTATTGTTTGGCCGAGGGCGGGCATGACCTGATGGTGTGTCCGGCCGGAGTTAAGCAAGCGTGTTGGGTAAGTTGGTGCACCCTTGCAGGGAAGAAAACATCTATCGATAGCCTGTCCTATGGTAACGGACACTTGGAGTTGTATCCCGATCGCTACAACTAGAACTGGATGCTGAGGCATTGTTTGGATATGTTGCTTCGGGAGTCGAGAAATGATCCCGGAGCGTTGGAACAACAACATAAATATGACTTATGTTATACTACTCTACCTCCCCCTCTTGCTGCAAGACGGTGGTTTCCAGAAGATGCTAGTCTTCGATAGGACTAGCTTCTCCCCCTCTCATTCTGGCATTCTGCAGCTTAGTCCACAGATACTACCCCCTTTCATTGATACCGATGCATATGTAGTGTAGATCCTTGCTTGCGAGTACTTTGGATGAGCACTCACAGTTGCTTTGCTCCCCCTTTTCCCCCTTCTTTCTTCTTGCTGGTTGATACAACCAGATGGTGGAGTCCAGGAGCCAGAAGCCACCCTTGACGACTGCTACTACCCCGATGGAGGCTACTACTACGTGAAGACCGCCGACGACCAGGAGTAGTTAGGAGGTCCCAGGCAGGAGGCCTTGCCTTTTCGATCATTGATGTTTTGTGCTAGCCTTCTTAAGGCAATCTTGTTTAACTTATGTCTGTACTCAGATATTATTGCTTCCGCTGACTTTTGTGTATTCGAGCTTATGTATTCGAGCCCTCGAGGCCCCTGGCTTGTAATATAAAGCTTGTATTATTTTATCTGTGTCTAGAGTTGTGTTGTGATATCTTCCAGTGAGTCCTTGATCTTGGTCGTACACATTTGCTTGCATGATTAGTGTACGGTCAAATCGGGGGCATCACAAGTTGGTATCAGAGCCGACTGCCTGTAGGAACCCCCTTTCCAACTCCTTGGCCGAAGTTGAGTCTAGTCTTTGAAAAACTGATTTACTAACTTGGCTGTGTGGCTTACGGGCCCACGTCGCCAATTGGGTGGTATTAGGATCTTTTATTCCTCATCTATACTCTGGGATTCTGACATCTCTTCTCTTCGGGTTAAATGGTTTTGCTGACTCTAACTCTAGGTTCTCGTAAATACTTCTCCCGGAGAGCCCTTCATTCAAGATAATGGCCTGCTGCACCAGAAGCTTCCGAAGATACTTTACGATGTTCTCTCGAGACCTTGTGCCCTTCATCGTTGCAACTCCATATCACCGATAAATCCCTAAGGATAGCTGCCTACACTTGTCGTCCATACCTTCATTTCAATTGATCTTGTTATTACGAGATACCCTGAAATACTTCAGATATTCCGAGAATCCTTTGTGCCCCCGCAACTCCCTTTCTGCATAAATACATGTATGAATAATTCCTCACACTTACCGGGGGTTCGTTCATCCCCAGTTGTTCATGCGTTTCACAAATGTCTCCGAAACGCTTTTCAGTCTTCCAAAATCCTCAACAACCTATTGCTCTAGAAAGTTTTGCCTAGTTGCATTATGGTTAATTCCATATGAATATCAATATTTGTTAAAATCCTTTGTGCTTGACTTTCTGATCTTATTGATTCTATAGGTTGCAAATACTCGCAATCATCAGTCAAACTAAAATTCGTTCTTCCAGCTCAGACGTCATTCCGAATATGAGTTGGTTCTCGACCAATCAAATTGCCGTCGATTGTACCCATAAGTCTATTCAACTTATCCATCCTTTATCAGAGTGTTTGCTTCTGATCCCCTGAATTGGAAATCATAATTCCTTCGCAATTGAGCTTGAATTAGTCAATTATTTCTATGATCCAATGCCTTGCATTGTTTCTTCCTCTGGTTGTGTGTCGATGCTCACATCGGCTCCTTTATGAACTGTCCGATCCTTTGTTGGATTATTATCCGACATTGTCCTTCTTATCCTATAACTTTGTGAGTCTTTCCTCAGATACATAATGCCTTTGGTAAATGGTATCCTCTGCTTTTGTCAACCATGCCCTACCTTCGAGCTGGTGTTATTACTCTTGAAGCATGTGGTATATATTCCTAAGATGCCACTATGGGTTGAACCTATGCCTTCCCTAATTCGTGTGAACCCGACAGTTTTCACGAGTCATACTATTCTGGTGTTGTACCAGATATAATATCTACACTACAACTTCATCGAAATCTAAAAGTGAATGGAAGGGAGTGGACCTTGAACTTTCTGTTCAAGCCCATGGACACAGTGTAGATCTTATCATTAAGGCTTCTCTTAAAATTAATTATCCCCTTGATATAAGTTCATCTTATATCAGGGATTTGGCCTTTTGCAATCGTGGTTCCGACCATGCTCTCCTTTAAATACCATTTCTCGGGAAGTTAAACCACTTGTCCTCTGTAGGTCAATGCACTTGTCCAATCTTTATTATGATCTACCACCGAGTATTACCCCGTGGCGTCTCGATAATGTCACAGAACCATATTACTTCTTATGAGTTCTTCTTCAAGTATTACTTCTCATCGATTCCAATTTGCCCCGAGTTCTGAGTTATTAGCCACCCGAGAACACCGATAAGTGAATTGATTCCGCACTCCAATTCAATAACTCTAAGTAATTTCTGTTGCTTGCGAGTTTAATAATCCTTCAAGTCATTCCTAGCCTGATCGGCTATACCATTATCGTGCTAAAATTTTAGCTACTACCTGGTCCTTCTACCTGGAGCTCAATTTTTGACGATGAGCTAAGCTTACGTCGATCTTCCTCTTCTTATCATTTCACCTCGAACAACAAGATTGACTTTGAGCCTGTGTCGAATCCATGGTTCTCATAGCCTTTCACTTCATCCTTCCTTTTGCTTGTTGTCGTCGCTACTCGATGGCATCTTCATAGAGTCTCTCGACAAAATTTGTCGTGATCACTGTCAACCCTTTGGCTTCTTCGGAGATGGCAATTGAACTCATGGCTAGAAATACCATCCCTGCCCCTCGATGATGTGTGATATCATCGACAACCTCCTTGTATTCCTGCCAACACAGACTTGGTTATGTTTTGCTCATACCTTGTTTTCTTGCTATTACTGAAGTTATTCCCTGTGTATTCTTGAGGCCTTCAGAGCCAACCTTTCCTTGACACACCATAATATCACTACCTCGAGGCATGATTGTGGCATCCCGAATATCAAAAGGAACATTGGAAGCAACACACTAAATGTTTCTTGATCAACTATCCAACATCGTTGTGTGGGTACATATCATAATTCTTCTTACCCCTTTTATCTATATGGTCATGACTTTGATATCCTGACATGTATATCATGCCCTGCATAATCTTGGGAATGATATACTCCTATTCATTGTGTTTAAACACATTTTCCTTCCATTTGTTTGTCTAACCTTTCTTTGATCTACCTATAATCTAAGCACTAATAATTTTCTGCTTATGTAAACATCTTGGTGCACGACTCTGTCAGTAAGACCTAGTTACTATTGTTGATAACATTCCGGTAACCACAGATGGACGAGAACTTTGCCTATTGGTCCGCTCGTTTCAACGAGCAGGAAAGTGGTTCTCTTCGTCCCTCGCCCTTGGTACCAACGTTGTTGCCGACATAACTGACGGGTTTTTCTCCGAAATTCATTGCTTTCATAACCGCGCCGGATGTTAGTGCCCTTCCTATTTTATCCCACATGGTGGGCCCATAACCCACAGTTCCACATGATCGAAACCTGACTCTCCTGTACATCCCTGTTTTCCAAAGTTGATCATCGTACTTGGCTTCGTATGTAAATCACGAGCCACATTCCTAGTGATCTATTTTGGCATCAGACGCAATACTTATTTCCATTGCTCTGAACCCATTGCAACCTCTGTTTCAGGCAACGAACGATTGCTTACCCGATTGAAGCTTGTAATTGCACTCCTTACTTTGCTCTCGATGGCTTTCTTGAATTTTAACTCGAGAGATGCATCCATGCCATGTTCACTGAGATAGTCCCTAGGAACCTATCTTGTGTTGAGCTCCGTCCTTCCCGAGTCCTTCTCCCTATAATCTACCTCCTAAATCTCGGGACGAGATTTCTTGTAGTGGAGGAGATTTGTAACACCCCGAGAATCATGCTACAGTAATCCTAACCTAATGGTGCCATGTCACCCTGTTAGTTATGAGTAATTACCCTTGGGTAAAAGTCAAACTCAGATTCAAATTCAAAACATAGGTGAAATTCAAAATTTGTCAAACATGAAAACTAAAATGTTCCTCATGTGCCAAATAATCCATAAGCAATATTAGTAGCGAACCAACAATTTGGGAAAGTGTTTAAGTGCACTAAACTATTTAACACAGCGGCTGAAACAATAGATTAAATGCCTTTTTAAATTATAAGAGTTGCAAACAATTTCAAAGGCCTCACAATCTTTTGTGGCAGTGCCAACTGTTGCAATGTAATTATGTGGCCAAGTCCCACATTTTACAGAATCCTTTTGGCACCTCAAATATTGCAATTCTAAAAAAAACAAGAAAGAGGAAGAAGGGGACCTAATCTATTGGCGCTATGGCCCATCTAGCAAAATGAGAGGCCCAACCCACCTACCCTCTCCTTCAACCTGCTACAGGGAGACATGGGATCGTGGCGCTCATCCGCCGGCCATGCCGTGCGTGGCGGCCATCCCCCGCCTCCCCGATGACTACAAGGGCACCCCAAGCCCCTCCCCTCTCCCTCGGTCAAACCCTAGCCGCCACTTCTCCCTCCCACACGCCGTCACCCTGGCCCCCGCATCCGGCCGAGCTTTTCCGCGCCTGCGTCGATCCCACGACCATCGTGCTCCCGTAGCTTCGGGAGGTTCTCTAGCAGCTGCGTCCCGCCCTTCTTCATCATCCATGCCACTTCATCGAGCTTGGGGAGCCGCAATGTCGTCACCACGTCTTCTGCTTCCTCTCCGATCACCGACGCCGCCGCTTCGATCCGTCGTCTCCAGCGCCTCTCCGAGCCCGCTGCCCTGCCCTGCTGGACCGCTGTGAGCCCCGCCTCACCTCCTTCCTTCCTCTGCCCCGCACCCCTACCGTAGCTAGCTAGGGCCGAGGCCCCGCTGCCGCACGTCCCCGCACCGCCCGGCGTTGCCGCAGTCGTCGGTCGCCGCCGCCAGCCCGCGTCGGCCGGTGCCCGGCCGCCCCATCCCCTTCCCGCGGCTCGCCCGCCTCTACGTGGCTTCGCCCGACGCCGCTTCGCGCCCAGCGCCCCATCCCCGCGCCCACGCTCCGCTGGCCGTCGTTGGCCCCGCCACTGGCCTCCGTCCGCCGCGTCCATGCTGCCGCGGCTCCGTCCAACGCCGCACGGGCGCTCCCGCGGCCTCGCACCCGACGCGGCCGCCCCTGCCGCGAGCTCGGCCCGCGCCGGCCCCCACCTCCGGCGCCGCCCTTCTCCGGTACGCCTACCGGCACCGCCTAGCGCCGCCGCCCGCAGTGCCCAGGCACCGGCGCTGGCACCTCGCCATGGCCTCGCCGCCGCGGGGCACAGCCCCGGGGCTGGCCTCGTTCCCCTGCCCCGATGGGCACCGTTGCCCGCAGCCCGTTTCGTCCGCCCCGTTAAGCCCCCCAGGGGCCACTGACGTTGGGCCCCATGCCCCTGTTTCTAAAAAAAAGATTAAAAAATAATTAATTAATTAATTAATTAATTAATTAGTTAGTTAACTTAATTAATTAATGTTATTTAACCAGTTAATTAACTCTGATTAGATAAACCTAACTAGTTAGTTAGTGGTTAATCTGATTAGCTAGTTATCAATGAATGACATGTGGGACCCAGCGGTCTGTTGACTAGTCAAAGTCCACAGTTGACCGCTGATGTCATGCTGACATCACCTTACACTGTTCTGGATAATGTTCGTTTTAAATAATTTAATAATTCTAGAAAATGCCTAAAACTTTAGAAATTCATATAAAATAAACCGTAGCTCGGATGAAAAAGTTTTATATATGAAAATCGCTCAGAACGACGAGACGAATCCGAATACGCGGTCTGTTCGTCCGTCACACATCTCTATCATACCGAACATGCAACTTTCCCTCTCCGATTCATCTGTCCGAAAACACGAAACACCGGGGATACTTTCCCGGATGTTATCCCCCTCCATCGGTATCGTGTAGCACCGTGTTAGATCACACCGAGCGCTGCCTTTTACTTGTCATGCAACTGTTTGCTTTATATTTGCTGTTTCTTCCCCCTCTTCTCTCCGGTAGACCCAGAGACCGATGATGCCCCGGTGATCGACTACGGTGTTGACCACCCCTCCTTCTTGCCAGAGCAACCAGGCAAGCCAACCCCCTTTGATCATTCCGATATTGCCCATTCTCTTCTCTCTTATGCTTGCATTAGAACTGCTACTGCTTTTCATATGATCCTATTCTGATGCATAGCATGTTGTTGATACTGCTTTCATACCTTACATGTTTATACTAAACTGCTTAGTATAGGCTGGTTAGAGACCCACCAGTGACCCCCTACCTTGTCCCGACTGCCCCGCTGGATGCTGAGGCATTGTTTGGATATGTTGCTTCGGGAGTCGAGAAATGATCCCGGAGCGTTGGAACAACAACGTAAATATGACTTATGTTATACTACTCTACTTCCCCCTCTTGCTGCAAGACGGTGGTTTCCAGAAGATGCTAGTCTTCGATAGGACTAGCTTCTTCCCCTCTCATTCTGGCATTCTACAGCTTAGTCCACAGATACTACCCCCTTTCATTGATACCGATGCATATGTAGTGTAGATCCTTGCTTGCGAGTACTTTTGATGAGTACTCACGGTTGCTTTGCTCCCCCTTTTCCCCCTTCTTTCTTCTTGCTGGTTGATACAACCAGATGGTGGAGTCCAGGAGCCAGAAGCCACCCTTGACGACTGCTATTACCCCGATGGAGGCTACTACTACGTGAAGACCGCCGACGACCAGGAGTAGTTAGGAGGTCCCAGGCAGGAGGCCTTGCCTTTTCGATCATTGATGTTTTGTGCTAGCCTTCTTAAGGCAATCTTGTTCAACTTATGTCTGTACTCAGATATTATTGCTTGCGCTGACTCTTGTGTATTCGAGCTTATGTATTCGAGCCCTCGAGGCTCCTGGCTTGTAATATAAAGCTTGTATTATTTTATCTGTGTCTAGAGTTGTGTTGTGATATCTTCCAGTGAGTCCTTGATCTTGGTCGTACACATTTGCGTGCATGATTAGTGTACGGTCAAATCGGGGGTGTCACACTGGCACTGGGGTGCACTGAGTTAATAGGTTAGTCCAAATATGATCAAAAGTGTATGGAAGTGCATAAATAACATAGCAATATCACACAAAAGAGGCATGGAGCAAGCATAAATTATAGATACGTTTTGGACGTATCAACATCCCCAAGCTTAATTCCTGCTCGTCCTCGAGTAGGTAAATGATAACAAGCATAATTTCTGTGGTGACATGCTATTAACCATATAAGGACTTTTCACAGTCACATGACAAAAGCTTACTGAGACAATGAATTTGTAGTAATTAAGTTGCCTCATGAGAATATCACAAAGAACTGAAAGGTTTACAATATGATACTGAAACATCAAATAGATTTGTAGTGAGGATGGTGTGAAAATATGATAAAGTGGTACCTCGCTTGCCCCCTTTAGTGAAGCAAAACATAAATGTAGGGGCACCTCCAAAGTTTAAGTGACGACTAGATACAATGATTTCAGAATAAACGATATCATAATCATGCAAAAGACAATGGTACTTTGGGACAATGCACATTACACTCAGAATGACAATCATGCTCTCAATAGTTGGTGCTTTAAAGAAGGTGGAGACTCTCGAACCGTGACTTTTGATGGCAAGGTTGAAAACCCGTGGTCGGAAACAAAAACTAAACATGTACCAGAGCTCTTGGTTTTTAAAACAGAGATAAAAATTATTTTTGGGGTATGCACATTTCGTCAACGAATGCTAGCAGATAACTCAATTACTTCTTGAGCTGGACAAGTTTCGAGGAACGGCTCCCACATGAGGACGATCACATCCTCTTAATTTCCTTTGTTTATCACTGCCAAAGTTTTCTGATTTCTCATGAACAAAGCGTGAAGGAGGGTTTGTTTGTTGTATTATTTTTTTAATGAGCCGGGCGCACTCTATGCCAGTTCCTTCTCGTATTAAGGGTTTGCACATTAGACATGCAATCCCGGGGTGAAGCTTGTCCAACTTAAAAAGATCATAAATTAACTACTACTTCCTCATGAGCTAAAACAGAGGCACAAAAGAGAAATGCTTTTTTGATTAATTTCGAGATGGTACATGAAAGTCTTCATTAGGAATGGCAGGTAAATACCATGTATAGGAAGGTATGGTGGACTCATATGGCATAACTGGTTTAAAGGATTATGGATGCACAAGCAGTCAGTCCGCTCAGTACAGGTGGAGGTTAGCAAAAGACTGGGAGCGACCAACTAAAAGAGCAATGACGGTCATAATCATGCAGAGCGACAAAGCAACATTGAATCGGGCATGGAAGTTATATCGCTACTCAGAAATTAAAGATCATCAAGGCTTGATGGACTTTCTTTACAGTCTTAAATATGCGTGAGCATATGCCAAGTCAATCAAAATAAATTCTCGGAGGAAGATATCACTAAACCATACCACATCATAGGCAAACAAATCATGTTGGTACTCCAATAACACATTGAGAACCCCCCAGCTATTTGAGACTAACCATAAGAAAACATGAACTACTAAGCACCATTATGCACATATCATTTTTATCATGGACATATCAACCAGTGCAACAGAAGCCAACTCTCTTAACAAGATAAGCATGATAACTAAAGAGAGTTCCAGCGACCAACTAAACAAAAGCTCTTTTAAAAAGTAAAGCATGAAAACTAAGAGCTAAGCATGACAGTAGCTATTGAAAGACCAAGAACATACACAACAAAGATAAACATGAAAATTCTATGTTGTGTTCTAGGTTGAAGTGGAGCGTGTTTCTCTCCCACACAAAGAAAGCTGAGTTCCAACTCGTTATGAAAAGCAAGCAAAGCTAAAGAAAACTAAAAAGGAAACTAAAAGCAAGACGCTCCAAGCATAGCACATAACACATGAAGTGATTAAAATATAGCGGAACGAAAGACGAACTGATAATGTTGATGGAGAAGGGGATGCACGGGGGCATCCCCAAGCTTAGACGCTTGAGTCTTCTTGAATATTTCTTGGGGGTGCATGGGGGCATCCCCAAGCTTGAGCGTTTGACACTCCTGAATCTTTTTATCATCTTCCCTCGCACACTTGAAAACTCCCTTCATACATAACTCATCATAATCTGATTAGCGAGGTTAGTACCCATAATAAAATAATTTTTCCTTGCTGGAAATAAGGATATTCTTGAAGGTCTACTGTTTCTCAAGATTACCAAAAGGTTTTTGGAAAGAAAAAGCAAGCTCAAGGTTTGCAAAACGGAGGAAAGGCAAAACAGGACAGAATCTGTGAAAAACAGACCAGCAGGTAGTAAATAATTTTTTCGGGGCACTTTTGCAACTCAAATAAAAAAACTCAGAACAGACGCCCGAAAGCCAATTGTATAGAGCACGCTGTCGAAAAAATTCAGACCAAAAAGATGATCTGGTGATTTTATACGAATTTTTCTATCCAAGGACATAATCTGTTTCCTGGACAGCACGTCACAACTTTTGAACTTTCTTGCAATCAGAGGCTAAACTTGGCACAAAGCTGAAAAGTAAAGATACAATGATGATGCTACTGTAGTAACAAACATCAAGACACAACAAAAGCAAAATAAAATTTTATTCATTGTGGGCTGCCTCCCAAAAGCGCTTTCTTTTATGCCTTTAAGCTAGGCATAATGCAAAAAGGAATCAATAATCATCATAGTAATCGGAGTTATAAATTGCTTCAAATGGTTCCTCAACAAGTTCACTCTTGTTCCTTCTAGGAAAGGGGTACACACCTTTTGCCTTCCCGCGTAAGCGGATTTGTCCCTTACCTATATCGATGAAGCCTTTTACTGCTCGGAGGAAGTCCCTTCCAAGCACTATATTTCCTTGGTTTGGCTTCATGATGAAGAAATCAACCATTGCAATCCCTTTAAGGAATGTAACTGGCACATCTTTTATTCTTCCCTGGATCTCAGAAATATCTCCATTAGTGTGTTCATGATAAGATAATAATCTATCCATGTTAAATTTTAAAGAGTCATGAACAATTTTTGGCATAGTAGAAACCATAGATCCAATATCACAATAAGCAAGGAAGTCTTGATTAGAGATGCTAATCCTAACAAAAGGCTCCCAATCATTGTCTATTTCCAAAATATCTCTCTTATTGGGTTTGGGTTTCTCTACCTTCATCAAGTCTAGAGCATCCATTCTCTTCTCAATAGTAGCAAGTCTATCTATGACAGTATCAAAATTATGATCATAAACAAAGTAACTAGATAGACCATGTATAATTTCAAGAGCTCTAGCTTCATCACACTCTAGGAAATCTCCTTCAGCTATAATATCAAGAGAGTGTTGACACCATTTAAAAAGACCATGGTAAAAAATTTTAAGCACAAATTTTATAGGTATCCAAGGCATAATTCTCCTATGTGCATCAGAAATTCTGTCCCATGCCTTCTTCATATTTTCTCCATCCCTATGATGGAAATCTAGAACTTCTGATTTCCTCAAAGCACCAAATCCTAACATGCTTAACTAAACAGAAAGGACTACTAACATAAAAGCAAATAATTTTTTTTTGTGATTTTTGATAGAAGACACTAAAGCAAAAACGGAGAGGTAAACTAACAAGACTAAAAAGCAAAGGTAAAAGATAGCGTGCAACTCCTCTATCTTGAAGAGTGGAGTCCCCGGCAACGGCGCAAGAAAATTTTGCTTGATGGCTTCTCGCCCCTCGTTGGTTACCCTAAGTGGAAGGTTTGAGATGCAGTGTAGCGGTAGTTTTCCCTTGGCAAAGATACCAAGGATCAAATTCCCCTGAGACTCCAAGGTTCAACAAGAAGGTGTCAACTGCTAACGGTGCCAGATACTTAGCAATTAACTGGACCTGCACACAGATACAAATAACTTTGCTCCCAGCGAGTACAGAAAGGTTGTCAATCCCTCCGGCCTTGTCGTTTACAAAGGATCAAACCCAAGAGATAATAGTGATAGGTATAACTGCAACTAGTAAGTAAGAACAGAAAGTAAATAGCGGATGTGATCAGTGATGGTAATATGGACCGGGGTCCCATGATGTTCACTAGTGATGTCTCTCTCCCAAAAGACGATAAAACAACTAAGCGAGGTAAACGAATTACAGCTGGGCAATTGACAGGATTATGTGCGCAAACCAATGCTAACTATGCTGCAAGAAAGGTAGAGGCTCAAAAGCATGGGCGGTACGCCAAGGCAAGTAGACCGAAATCCATCTGCATCTACTACTAATCATCCACCTTGAGATATCTATCCAGAACATCTCGCTGGTATTAAGTTGCGAGTCCCACCCATAGTGTAAACTCAAAGCAAGAGACAACTGCATTAAAAAGAACTTTGCGTAAAGTAAACAATCCTTGCACCCGCAAGTACAAGCACCGTTGTTTTCCCCCTTGTGGCAACAGCACATCCCCTAGATTCATGTTTCTGTCACTCAAGCTAGTCATCGAGGGGCATGAACCCACAATCAAGCATAACGTTCCCTCTTGGAGTTACTACCTACTACTTGGCCAAAGCAATAAACAGCAACGGAGAACATGCAAGAATTACTCAAGAACATAAATATAAAAGAGGTAAATCAAATATATTACTCAAACACAATCTGAACATAATCTCATAATCCATCGGATCCCAATAAACTCATCATAGCAACAGCATAAGGATTACATTTGTGCCTCGATCATGTAGGGCAGCTCACGAGGTCTAATCGGTGAAGGAAAAAGAGGGGAGGAGAACATCACATAGCTACTGGTCATGGACCCATGGTCCAAGGGAGACTACTCACAACTCATCCGGGAGGCGTCCATGGTGGTGGAGAAGCTCCCGGTGGTGATTCTCCCCTCCGGCAGGGTGCCGGGAAGAGTTCTCCTGGTGCTCCCGATCTTGGAAGCGCGGCGGCAGCGGAACAGAGATGAGATCGCAAAAAAGGGTTCCGTCCTCGAGGGTTTCGGGACGCGGTGTACATATATGCCAAAGGGGGGCGTCAGAGGAGGCCTGGGGGGCCCAGGCGCCCTGGCGGCGCGGCCAGGAGGGGGGGGGTCGCCCTCTGGCCGCCTGGAGCCCTGGTGGCCCCCTCCGGCCCTACTTTGGCCGCATGGAAGCTTCCGGAACGCTGATTTTTTTATATATTTTTCCCGAAATTTTTCTGGCAGTTTACGTAATGGGAAAACTTGAAATACAAAAACAGCAGAAAACAGAAACTGGCACTGGGGTGCACTGAGTTAATAGGTTAGTCCAAATATGATCAAAAGTGTATGGAAGTGCATAAATAACATAACAATATCACACAAAAGAGGCATGGGGCAAGCAGAAATTATAGATATGTTTTGGACGTATCAGTCGTTCCCGCCACCAGCGCTAAACCCCAGGTATTTACGTTCCATGTCCTCCCCGCACTCTATGCTGATACATCAGCGAGGAGCTGACGGTGGAAATGCTACTCCTCCCCGAACTCTATGATGCTTGATTCGATCTCGTGGACTGGAGCCATGAAGGTGGGCAAGGCTATTGAGTTTGCTTCTAACGCCGGCTTGGGCGATGGGTGGGACGAATGCGAGCAGAGGCCAACGGTGGACATGGACTCAAGCCAGCATAGGTCTGATCTTCACTTGGTAAGTTGCAGCAGTTTCCGCATCAAGGTATGTGCTCTTTTTTACATTCTTGTAATTTCTGATTGAGAATCATTGTATTAGCTCATGGGCGCCTGTACCAGCAGTCCAGATTTGATTCCCAGTCAGCTCGGGTGTTGTGGAGCACAGGGAAGGAGGAGAAGGAGGGCAGGTGTTTACAATTCGGTGCCAAGGAAGATAATCGAGATGGTGGCGCAGAATGAGAGGATGCCAGGTGACCAGGTAGAGGAGAGACACCACCCAACGCCCATCGATGCAGTGAGGAGTGTGGTGTTCTAGAGTATGGTAATTGGTAAAAGTTTTTGGTCCTATAATATCAGAGTGTGTGTGTGAGAGAGAGTGTGTGTGTGTGTCTGAGAGAGAGAGAGAGAGAGAGAGAGAGAGAGAGAGAGAGAGAGAGAGAGAGAGAGAGAGAGAGAGAGAGAGAGGGGAGAGAGAGAGAGAATTTAGATAAAGATAATGCATATTACTTAAAAATAACGCCGAGAATTTAGATGTATTGTTTGTCATGGAGCTGTGGCTGGCCGATTTACATGAAATTAATTCCCTCGGTTGTGGTGGAAAATATAATAGACATAATCCATATTGTTATGCACTAGCGTGTGTGTGTGAAATAGATGGATTATGGTCCCGTACCCAATAAGATGGATATGTGTGTGTTAGAGAGAGAGGGGGGGGGGAAGAGAGTGAGGAAGAGGGAGGGAGAGTGTGTGTGTGAGGATTTGATGGTAAAAAATGTCGCCAATGTCATTTGATATGTATGAGAATATTAAATGTACGAGATATGTAAGTGGCAATCGTGTGACAGATTTCAAAACTGCCACACGCATCCATCACTGTCAGTTCTGGCCGCCCTCCCGATCTCCTTCCTTTTCCGCACGTCCTCCCGATCTCCTTCCTTTCAATCATCAATTACGGCCCCACGCGCCTTCCCGATTTTCGAGAAAAAATAATGTTTGGATTGGGATTTGATCTCTGGTCTGCAGGTAATCAACGGAGGGAGCTAATCACCTCACCTATGACTCTCATTATTGAACAAGCTAAGGGAAATACTGTTTTTGACATGTTTTGCCTTTAATATTTTAGCACTGAAAAACTTTTGTTTCACCTATCAAACCTGGCACATAAACTTTTTCCGTGGTAAATTCTCCATCACCACCACGATAAATGACACACCATCAACATGATAACTTCTGTATACCACACGGTACATTATGTGTAAGTAGCATGGTCATAAGCACTGAAGGCGTGATAACTTTGGTGAAAGCATCGTGGTAACTTTGATCATTGGGAAGAAATTTGTTGAACCCCTACCGCCGGTAATTTCTGTAAATAGCACGATAACATTCAGGCCATAGACCTAATAATTTAGATACAAAAATCGTGATAACTTTAACCATTGGGGAAGAAAAATGTGAAAAAATACCCGATAATTTATGTGTAAATAGAGGGTAGTATACGCAGCGCACATCTGATAACTGAGGTAGAAACATCATGGTAACTTTGACCATAGGGAAGATTTTTTTTTGAAAAGATACTCCGGTATCTTCTGTGTAAATAGCATGATACTATAACTCCCTCCCATAGTATTTTTATGTGTAAATAGCACCACGATAGGTTATCACTGCGGGCTTGATAGGTTACCTAGAATCAGCATGATAACTTTTTGTCCCGGGAAAAAGTTGTTCAAAACATCCCCGATATTTTGTGTGTGAATAACATGATAATATAAGCACCACATGACCGATAACTTACAATATAAACATGATGGTAACTTTTTACCAAAGGAAAAAAAGTTGTTAAAAACATACACTCGCCTCGCGTGGCCTCTTAGATGAACACAACACATGGTGTGCCACGGAAAAACCACATAATGTTTAGTGTCATGAGGGGCACAGATGCTCGTGAGTTGGCCCAGAAAAATGGCCCACTTTGATCCGCTATAGGCATGATAAGTTACGCAAAAACATCGTGGTAATTTTTGACCTATGGAAAAAGTTACCGAAACACACCCAGGTTTTTAGGTGTAAACACCATGATAATATACGAACTGTAGACCCGGTAACTCATGTACAATCTCCCATGGTAACTTTGATCAGGGGAGAGGTTGATGTACACATACCCTGATAACTTATTTATAAATACCACAGTATTTTACACATCGAAGACCTTATAACTTGTGTATAAAACACAGTGGTAACTTTGAAAGGGGTGTAGTTGTTGAAACATAGTACCTGGTAAGTTCTATGTAAATAGCACGGTAACTTACGCAACACATGCCTGATAACTTGCATGCGGATACCATGGTAACTTTGTCCTATGGGGAAAACATGGTAATTTTCTATACTTTTTTGTAGATTGTAAAAAAGTGGTCAAAATGATTAGTTTATTTAGTTTGAGCAATAAATACCTAAGGGTGAGTTGGTTGTGGTGGCGCGCTTTGGTGCCAAGGAGGTGTGGGTTCGAATTCCATATGCGCAATATTTTTTTTAAACATGTTGTAGACGTGAAGAAGTGGCAGTTTTCTCGGGGTTGGGCGCGCGAGATGTACGGGAGAAACAGGTTTCTCGGGCAAGCCTGCGGGGTAATTCGGGAGAAGGCGGGGTCGAAGCAAGGGGGATCGTGTGATATTTTAAAGTGAAAGAAGTAGAGGTGTGGCAGTTTTGCTTATATGGCACACATGTGCCAAATATCACAGTCTATAAATATAATATTAACATGATTAATATTGAACTATTAAAATTAATATGACCCCATTACAACGCACGGGCGTTCTTCTAGTATATATATAGGCACGACCATGTATGGCAGCAACCATGAATCTCCCGTCAGCTTTGGGCCACGCTGTTCCGTCTGCGTCACTGCTCACGCCTTTCCGTACCTAATGCTAGCGGACAGGGACAGCTTAAGGCGTCACTGCCCCACGCCTTTCCGTACCAAAAGCAACGGTTTCTTCCCCAAAATTCGTCGTACACGTAGGCGACGCACTGAGCAACGAAAGGACGTGCCATATGCATCATCGTCCAAATAAGAGGTGGACTTCTTTTCCTTGGAGGACAGTTAAGACGAAATGCAGTCGAGCAAAAGGACCCCAGGTTTTGTTCCAGCACGACACCATATACATCGTCAAATTTGCGCGTAGTAGCCGATGCATACTTCTTTTTATTTGTTGATATCCGTGATGAATGGATTCTGACGAAGAGAGCGCAAATCGCCGCGCAGAACTTGCAGATAACACCAGCCACACACAAAATCTGCTGAGTCACTCAACACTGGCGCACGGCAATCCCGCGATCGACGTCTCTTTTCCCCCTCGTACCGATCGTGCGTGTCGTCAACCGGAACTAAGGCCCAGTTCTTTTGTGGTGATTCTCAACAATCAAGCCTGGAGAATCAATAAGTTGAAAAGAACACGATTTGCGTCTCCAAAATCGTCTGAGAATCGCCACAATCAGTAGTGCAATCCAAAAGCGCCTCCCAGCCACGATTCTGGCGATTCTGCGAGCTCCCGCAAATGAAAACGCTTCGTTATAAGCCAATGTCCCTATTCCAACCGGTAATTACAAGGAAAATGCCACCGAGTAACACGAACAGACCCTCTGGTCTCGACCTGTTCCTCTCGTTCTCTCCCTCCGCTCGCTCACGTTCCAATCCCGCCGCCGCGCCACTAGACGCCGGCCCCACCATCCGCCGGCTCAAGTCCGCCAATCCTAGGCCCGCCTCGTCGGAGCTCGTCCTCCACTCGCCGGAGGACATCCGGTCAATGCCCTTGTTGGAGCTGGCCCTCCCCTCGCTCGAGCTCGGCTGAGCATGTCTGGCCTTGCCCTCGCCCGATCTCGCCAAGCTGCTTCGACCCCGCCTCGTCGGAGCTCGCTCTGCCCTCGCACGAGCTCGCCGGAGGCCGCCTCGTCCATACCCTCTCTCTAGTGAACTCCTCTTCCTCTCATCTCCCTCCTCTGAAGTCCTCCGTGTTGAATCGATGGCTGTATGTCAATGGCCTCTGTAGCTAGATGATTTGCTAGTTGCCTGATTGATAAATGGATGAATGGTGCTACTGCGAATGTTGCTGTCAATGGTTCAGTTCAGGGACATTAAAGACATTTCAACACACAACCCATCCCACAATCTCAGACTACAATCTCAAAAAGAACTCGATGACTGATTCTGTGGGAAGTTGATTTTGTGAGAAGTTTTCCAGAATCAGATTCTGGAGAATCAAAAGCTGAAAAGAACTGGGCCTAACTGCCTTCACCAAGTTGTAACCGCCCTTGGATGTGTTTTTCAATCACGGAGGACAAGGCACTGCCGTTCCAAATATATTTGCCCTAGCCTATAGGCACTCAGGCACCACCGAAAGCAAATGCCAGGAAAAAGAGTCTTGAAAGCTCCGCTCTCGAGCTGATCTACATGTATACAAAGGTCGGCGCGAACCACCTTAAATGAAGCCCTGATGGAACCAGCAAATGATCCTGAATCCGGTCCGGTATGAATTTTATCCTGAAGATCAAACTAGTATTCAGATCTTCCAAGTGGCAAAAACTCCTTAGCTCACTACTAGAATTTGGTTTTGTCTCGAGTTTCAAGACTTTGCCGAGTTCATTCTATCGGAAACTCGGCAAACTTCTGGCTGCCGAGTTTGATCCAAAATCCAACACGGCGAACAACAAAAACTCGACAGAATCAGATATTCACCGAGTTCCCGGTGGAAGGAACTCGGCCATAATTGACAGATGGGACCAGCTATCAAGCAGTAGATGGTGCCATGCATGATGGAGGCCTTTATTTGTCGAGTTTCATTCGGAGGATACTCGGTAAAGATTTGCTATATTGTATGTTTTTAAAGGTGTTCCACATGTCCTTCTGTTGTCGATTTTTGCACTGGTAATGTGCTCTGTCACATGGTTTATTTTTATTGGTGAGGCTTCACCGTGTTTGACCATCAAAAATTCGGTCAATATTTGTGTCACGTGTCACTTCCGTTAACAGCGCGTTCAATCTGTCGGTGAGGTACGTCAAGTTATTTGTGACCGGAACTCGGCAAATGTTATTTATATATACACTGAGTTCCGGATAGAATGTATTCGGCAGTACTAATGATTGTCGAGCCCCGTTCAGCCGAGTGCGCTGCGCTGAGTTTGCCACTCTTTGAAACTCGGCATAAACGGTGATTCTTTGTCGAAAAAAATATACTTAGCCAATCTCCAGCGCACAATTCAAGGGGTGTGCTTCTGATTGATTATCAGCCAAGAACGACCGGCGGGCAACAGGTCTATTCAATGAAAAGATGGCCTTGTACTGGTAAAAGAGCTTAAAAGGAACTCCAAAATGCGTATGCCTACCAAAGTTCAAAGACCCGTGGATGAATGGAATCGCCAATAATTGGAAGTCAATCCGCCTTTTATTGCCGGCTGAAGCCCCAAGACACCGGTGAAGCGTTCGTTCTTTATGCTTTTCAGATCAGATTTTGGACAGTACATGGTAATGGAAATAGGAGATCTCGCCAAAAAGAAAATCTCAGTGTCTTAGATGGAATGAAGAGAACCATTGGAAGTGGATGCCAGAAGATGAGCTATCTAGCTAAGTACTCCACCACTAATTATCTAATGGAGCAGTACGAGCTCAAAATACTACTCCAAACTTAGTGGGATTAGTTGTCTTCTCCGGAGAAAACAAATTTAATGGAGTGTGGATCCTTTGGATGATGCAAACCCTAGTCGGTGTCACTCGCGTGTCGTGTCTACCGAAGAAGGACGACGAGGCTTCACATAGGCTGCAACGATATACACATTTTTTTTTTAACCTGGCGACGATATACACATTGAGGAACAAAAAAGATAAAATTGACTTTTTTGTTTCTCAATGTCGAATTCGGATCTGAATATTTTTAGAGTTTGTAGACACATGTTGTCACGATCTATGATGTTTTTCAGAATTTTTTAATACATTTAAATTTGATTTTTTTAATTGTTATCATGGGGCATCTAAGTGTTGTTATCACCTGATATTTCTCCCTCATAGCCTTACCCCTCGAGGCACCCAAGAGCCGCCGACGCTGAAATCACAAAGCGACCTACAGCTAGGAAGAGTGGCACCTGATTCTCGTCATGTCTTTACACTGCAGGCGTCACCGCATCATCAGATGATAGATAGCCTTATCAACGTATCATATCATATCATATTCGCAAAAAGGAAAAAAAATATCATATCCTATCTCAGGCGCCTATGAAAACTAGATGTTCGTCATCTCGAGTATGTAAGACGCACACCTGCAGCGTTTTTTTTCTCTCTCTCTTTTTTTTTTGCGGGGAAACCAGCGAGCTTTATTCATACGAAGGCATTATTGGGACAGTCGGCCAAAAGGCTGGTCACCAAAAAGCCAGGAGTCTCCTCAAGCCAGCTATCGGTCACATTCAGAGTGCAAGCTCGCTTTGCACAAAGATGCGCCGGAACATTAGCTGACCTGATTACATGTTGAATATCAAATAAACTAAAATTAATACATAGCTCTCCTATCTCTAACAATAAAGGAGCTACAATTGATCGAGAATTGTGGCGAGTGTTCCAGAGCGTCACCATCTCCAAGCAATCAGTTTCCATAACCACACGCGAGAATCCTCGAAGTGAAGCAAAACGAACTCCATAGTGATAAACCCTCCATAATCAAGGGATCAGAAATACCCAAATAAGGTTTGCACCATGCTCCTAGGAGCGCCGAAGAGGATCTGGCCACCCCTCCCGCACCGCCCCTGCCATCTGCTAGGTTTAAGGCACCGCCCGTGGAGATCTTGACGAGTCCCTCATCAGGTGGTCTCCAACCGAAACCAGGTAAGACCATCGCATCTCAACGTGGAAGATGAAGGAGGGCAATCGACTCCTTGGTAGCCCCGATCGTCGCCGTAGGTGTCCTCCCCTCCTCACCGTGCTTGATCCGATTCTGGGAGTGCCAAATGGACCACATTATTGTTGTGATTTTTGCGCGGTCATCATCAGTAAACCGAGGGTCACATGTGATATCCCGCGCCCATGAGTCCCGCGCCCATGAGTCAGGATGAAGACGAGGCAATCTGATGCCAAACCAAGCATAAGCTTCTTCCCAGAAGCATTTTGCATGTGAACAGTGTATGAGTGCATGTTCTAGATTCTCGTCCATAGCCAAACAAACTTTGCATCGACAGATCTCTGCAATATGTCGATAGTTAAGAGTGAACTCATCTGGGAGAATACCATGAATAACCCTCCACCAGAACACTCTAACCTTCGGGATGACATTCAATTTCCATAAGGATTTCCACAATTGTGTATCTTCCTCTGAGGTTCCGGTAGCCGTCCCTTCCTCTAGAGAAACTCACTCTTTCTGAGTCACGAGAGCACAGTATGCAGACTTCACAGTGTAGTTCCTCGATCTTTTGAATGCCCATGCAAGAAAATCATCTCCTCCTCCTTGCGGAATAGGGATATTCAAAATTGCTTCAACATCAGGAGCAATGAAAGTATGCCGAACAAGTTCTCGCCTCCACGACCAGTTAGATCGATCAATAAGCTCAAACACACGCTCAACAGTCGTATGTTGTGGCCGGAAAATAGGAGACATAGATATTGTACATGGAATCCACTTGTCATTCCAAACCGAAATGGAGGAGCCATCGCCCACGCGGGTAATCAGTCCAGAGCGTAGGGCTTCCCTTCCGGCCATGATCGCCCTCCAAGTTGCCGACGCTGACTTGGGTATAGTAGCCTGCATGAAGTCAGTATCGGGGAAATAAGGACCTTTCAAAACTCTTGCACAAAGGGAGTTTGGGTTGGTGATGAAACGCCACCCGTGTTTGCCCAACATAGCAACATTGAAAATATGAGGGTCTCAGAAACCCATACCGCCCTTGCACTTAGGTGTTGCTAGCTCCTTCCAGGACACCCAATGCAAAGATTTCTTGTCAAGAGAGCTACTCCAAAAGTACTTAGCCATTGGTGAAGTAAGGCTCTTACAAAATTTCTTGGTCAGAAAAAAAGTGCTCATTGGATAAGTAGGGATAGATTGGACGACCAATTTGAGAAGAGTCTCTCGTCCTGCACATGCCAACAGTTTTTCCGACCAACCTTGTATTTTCCCACAAGCTCTTTCGCTGATGTGATCAAATGTGCCACTTGTGATCCGACCCACAACAGTAGGTAGCCCCAGGTATTTCTTGCTAAATGCTTGCACATGGATATTCAGTGTTGCTTGCATAACCTGTCTCAAGGAATCAGGGGTGTTAGAACTGAAATATATCGAGCTTTTGTCACGATTAACACTTTGGCCCGAGGCCTCTCCATAGATCCTAAGAATCTCATTAAGTCTGAGGTCACTTGGATTAAATGCGTTGATGAAAATCAGACTATCATCTACAAATAGTAAATGAGTGACCCATGGTAATCTGTAACTCACCCTCAGACCCCTGTCTATAGTTATCCCATTGTAGTATTTTAACAATGAGGAAAAACCTTCTGCACAAAGCAGAAATAGGTATGGTGAAACTGGATCTCCTTGTCTGAATCCTCTAGTTGGTGTGAAGTATGGTAACAGTTCGCCGTTGACACGCACCGAAAACCGAACGGAGGAGACACACTTCATTATCAATCTAATGAAACTCATACAGAAGCCCAGCCGCACTAGTATAGCTTCCAGACAATGCCACTCAACGCGATCATATGCTTTCATCATGTCAAGCTTGACCACACATGAGTAATGCTTGCCCTTCTTCCTCCTCCTCATCGTATGTACGCTTTCATACGCAACTAGAACATTGTCAGTGATGAGGCGGCCGGGAACAAAAGCACTTTGCTCTTCACTGATTTCCTCATCCATAATGTATCTCAAACGATTGGTGATTGCCTTAGCTGCAATCTTGTACAGAACAGGGCACAAAGCAATAGGACGGTATTGAGTTATTGATTGGGGGTGACTGACCTTGGGGATGAGAGTAATAGAAGTATCATTAAGACCCGATGGTAGCTCGCCCCCATTAAGAAAATAGAGCACTGTCTGGGTTACGTCATTACCAAGTAAATCCCAATGACGCTAGTAAAAACCTGCAGTAAAACCATCAACACCGGACGCCTTTGACGGAGCCATTTGAAACAGCGCCACCATGACTTCCTCCGGGGTGTAGGGTTTGGAAAGTTTGGTGTTCATCGCCTGTGTCACCTTGGTCGGCACATGCGATAACAGAAACCGTGGATCGGCAAAACCTTATGATTCATATAACTGTTGATAAAAAGTCTGCACCTCCACTTTATCCTCATCTCCACTAGCACAAACAGTGCCATCAGCTCGTCGCAACTCTGAAATCTTATTCATTCGTTGGCGCTGCGCTGCTTGTGCCTGAAAGTATGATGTATTGCGATCCCCATAACGGAGCCACGGAACTCTCGACCGCTGCCGAATCCATACCGAAGGAAATATGCCCTAGAGGCAATAATAAAGTTATTATTTATTTCCTTATATCATGATAAATGTTTATTATTCATGCTAGAATTGTATTAACCGGAAACTTAGTACATGTGTGAATACATAGACAAAACAGAGTGTCCCTAGTATGCCTCTACTAGACTAGCTCATTGATCAAAGATGGTTATGTTTCCTAGCCATAGACATGAGTTTTCATTTGATCAACGAGATCACATCATTAGGAGAATGATGTGATGGACTAGACCCGTCCGTTAGCTTAGCACTATGATCATTTCGTTTTACTGCTATTGCTTTCTTCATGACTTATACATGTTCCTATGACTATGAGATTATGCAACTCCCGAATACCGGAGGAACACCTTGTGTGCTATCAAACGTCACAACGTAACTGGGTGATTATAAAGATTCTCTACAGATATCTCTGAAGGTATTCGTGGTGTTGGCATAGATCAAGAATATGATTTGTCACTCCGAGTGTCGGAGAGGTATCTCTGGGCCCTCTCGGTAATACACTTCATAATAAGCCTTACAAGCAAATGACTAATGAGTTAGTCACGAGATGATGTATTACGGAATGATTAAAGAGACTTGCCGGTAACGAGATTGAACTAGGTATTGAGATACCGATGATCGAATCTCGGGCAAGTAACATACCGGTGACAAAAGGAACAACATATGTTGTTATGCGGTTTGACCGATAAAGATCTTTGTAGAATATGTAGGAGCCAATATGAGCATCCAGGTTCCGCTATTGGTTAGTGACCGGAGATGAGTCTCGATCATGTCTACATAGTTCTCGAACCGTAGGGTCCGCACGTTTAACGTTTGATGATGATCGGTATTATGAGTTTACGTGTTTTGATGTACTGAAGGTAGTTCGGAGTCCCGGATGAGATCTGGGACATGACGAGGAGTCTCGAAATGGTCAAGACGTAAAGATTGATATATTGGATGACTATATTCGGACATCGGAAAGGTTCCGAGTGATTCGGGTATTTTTCGGAGTGCCGGAGAGTTACGGGAATTCGCTGGGGAGTATATGGGCCTTATTGGGCTTTAGAGGAAAGATAAAGAGGAGGCTGCGCACCCCCCAATGCTTAGTCCGAATTGGACTAGGGGGATGGGCTGCGCCACCTCCTTCCTTCTCTTTTTTCCCCTTCCTTCTCTCCTACTCCTACTACTTGGAAGGGCTCCTAGTTCTACTAGGAAAGGGGGAATCCTACTCCCGGTGGGAGTAGGACTCCGCAGGGCGCGCCATAGTAGAGGGCCGGCCCTCCCCCTCCTCCACTCCTTTATATACGAGGGTGGGGGCACCCCATAGACACACAAGTTGATCTATTGATCTCTCCCAACCGTGTGCGGTGCCCTCCTCCACAAAAACACACCTCGGTCATACTGTTGCAACGCTTAGGCGAAGCCCTGTGACAGTAACTTCATCATCTCCGTCACCACGCCGTCGTGCTGACGAAACTCTCCCATGAGGTTCTACTAGATCAAGAGCTCGTGGGACGTCATCAAGCTGAACATGTGCTGAACGCGGAGGTGCCGTTCATTCGGTGCTTGATCGATTGGATCGCGAAGAAGTTCGACTACATCAACCGCGTCACTAGACGCTTCCGCTTTCGGTCTACAAGGGTACGTAGACACACTCTCCCCTCTCGTTGCTATGCATGTGATAGATAGATCTTGCGTGATCGTAGGAATTTTTTTGAAATACTACGTTCCCCAACTGTGGCATCATGAGCCAGGTCTATGCGTAGATGATATGCACGAGTAGAACACAAGTGAGTTGTGGGCGATAATAGTCATACTGCTTACCAGCATGTCATACTTTGGTTCGGCGGTATTGTGAGATGAAGCGGCCCGGACCGACATTATGCGTACGCTTACGCGAGACTGGTTTCACCGTTATGAGCACTCGTTGCTTAAAGGTGACCGGCGGGTGTCTTGTCTCTTTCACTTTAGTTGAATCGAGAGTGGCTACGCCCGGTCCTTGTGAAGGTTAAAACAACACATACTTGATGAAAAATTGTCGTGGTTTTGTATGCGTAGGTAAGAACGGTTCTTGCTAAGCCCGTAGCAGCCACGTAAAACTTGCAACAACAAAGTAGAGGACGTCTAACTTGTTTTTTCAGGGCATGTTGTGATGTGATATGGTCAAGACATGATGAGTTATACGTTATTGTATGAGATGATCATGTTTTGTAAAGTTATCGGCAACTGGCAGGAGCCATATGGTTGTCGCTTTATTGTATGAAATACAATCGCCATGTAATTGCTTTACTTTATCACTAAACGGTAGCGATAGTCATGGAAACAATAGTTGGTGAGACGACAACGATGCTATGATGGAGATCAAGGTGTCGCGCCGGTGACGATGGTGATCATGACGGAGCCTTGGAGATGGAGATCAAAAGCACAAGATGATGATGGCCATATCATGTCACATATTTTGATTGCATGTGATGTTTACCTTATTATGCTTCTTATTTTGCTTAGTACGACGGTAGCATTATAAGATGATACCTTACAAAATTTCAAGGTACAAGTGTTCACCCTGAGTATGCACCGTTGCGAAAGTTCGTCGTGCCGAGACACCACGTGATGATCGGGTGTGATAAGCTCTACGTTCACATACAACGGGTGTAAGCCAGTTTTGCACACGCAGAATACTCGGGTTAAACTTGACGAGCCTAGCATGTACAGACATGGCCTCGGAACACTGGAGACCGAAAGGTCGAGCGTGAATCGTATAGTAGATATGATCAACATAAGATGTTCACCATTGAAAACTACTCCATCTCACGTGATGATCGGACATGGTTTAGTTGATTTGGATCACGTGATCATTTAAATAACTAGAGGGATGTCTATCTAAGTGGGAGTTCTTTAGTAATATGATTACTTGAACTTTAATTTATCATGAACTTAGTCCTGGTAGTATTAGTATATCTATGTTGTAGATCAATAGCTCGCAATGTAGCTCCCCCTTTATTTTATATATTCCTAGAGAAATATAAGTTGAAAGATGTTAGTAGCAATGATGCGGACTAGGTCCGTGATCTGAGGATTATCCTCATTGTTGCACAGAAGTATTATGTCCTTGATGCACCGCTAGGTGACGAACCTATTGCAGGAGCAGATGCAGACGCTATGAACGTTTGACAAGCTCGGTATGATGACTACTTGATAGTTTAGTGCGCCATGCTTTACGGCTTATAACCGGGACTTCAAAAACGTTTTGAACGCCACGGAGCATATGAGATGTTCCAAGAGTTGAAATTAGTATTTCATACTCATGCCCGTGCCGAGAGGTATGATACATCTGACAGTACTTTGCCTACAAGATGGAGGAGAATAGCTCAACCAGTGAGCATGTGCTCAGATTGTCTGGGTACTACAATTGCTTGAATCAAGTGGGAGTTAATCTTCCAGATAAGATAGTAATTGACAAAGTTCTCTAGTCACTATCACCAAGTTAGTAGAACTTCGTGATGAACTATAATACGCAAGGGATGAATATAATTCCCGAGCTCTTCGTGATACTGAAATCGACGAAGGTAGAAATCAAGAAAGAACATCAAGTGTTGATGGTTAACAGCACCACTTGTTTCAAGTAAAGGGGCAAAGGGACAGAAGGGGAACTTCAAGAAGAATGACAAGCTAGTTGTCACTCCCATGAAGAAACCCAAAGCTAAACTCAAGCCTGAAACTAAGTGTTTCTACTGCAAATGAAATGGTCACTGGAAGTGGAACTGACCTAGATACTTGGCGCATAAGAAGGATGGCAAAGTGAACAAAGGTATATTTGATATACAGATTATTGATGTGTACTTTAATAGTGTTCATAGCAACCCTTGGGTATTTGATACCGGTTCAGTTGCTAAAATTAGTAACTCGAAACGAGAGTCGCAGAATGAACATAGACCAGTTAAAGGTGAAGTGACGATGTGTGTTGGAAGTGGTTCCAAGATTGATATGATCATCATCGCACACTCCCTATACTTTCGGGATTAGTGTAGAACCTAAATAAATGTTATTTGGCATTTGCATTGAGCATGAGTATGATTTGATCATGTTTGTTGCAATAAGGTTATTCATTTAAAGTCATAGAATAATTGTTATTCTGTTTACATGAATAAAGCCTTCAATGGTCATACACCCAATGAAAATAGTTTGTTGGATCTCGATCGTAGTGATACACATATTCATAATATTGAAGCCAAAAGATGCAAGGTTAATGATGATAGTGCAATTTATTTGTGGCACTGTCGTTTAGGTCAGCACTGTCGTTTAGGTCATATTGGTGTAAAGCGCATGAAGAAACTCCACAGTGATGGACTTTTGGAATCACTTGATTATGAATCATTTGGTGCTTGTGAACCATGCCTCATGGGCAAGATGACTAAAACTCCGTTCTCCGGAACAATGGAGCGAGCAACTGATTTATTGGAAATCATACATACTGATGTATGTGGACCGATGAGTGTTGAGGCTCACGGCGAGTATCGTTCTTTTCCGACCTTCACTGATGATTTGAGCAGATATGGGTATATCTACTTAATGAAACACAAGTCTGAAACATTTGAAAAGTTCAAAGAATTTTAGAGTGAAGTAGAGAATCATCGTAACAAGAAAATAAAGTTTCTACGATCTGATCATGGAGCCGAATATTTGAGTTACGAGTTTGGTCTTCATTTGAAACAATATGGAATAGTTTCATAACTCACGCCTCCCGGAACACCACAGCGTAATAGTGTGTCCGGACGTCGTAACCGTACTTTATTATATATGGTGCGATCTATGATGTCTCTTACCGATTTACCACTATCGTTTTGGGTTATGCATTAGAGACAGCTGCATCCACGTTAAATAAGGGCACCATCTAAATCCGTTGAGACGACACCTTATGAACTGTGGTTTGGCAAGAAACCAAAGTTGTTGTTTCTTAAAGTTTGGGTCTATGATGCTTATGTGAAAAAGCTTCAACCTGATAAGCTTGAACCCAAGTCAGAGAAATGTGTCTTCATAGGATACCCAAAGGAGACTGTTGGGTACACCTTCTATCACAGATCCGAAGGCAAGATATTTGTTGCTAATAATGGATCCTTTCTAGAGAAGGAGTATCTATCGAAAGAAGTGAGTGGGGGGAAAGTGGAACTTGATGAGGTAATTGCACCTTCTCCCGAATTGGAAAGTAGTACATCATAGAAACTAGTTCCAGTGATTCCTACACCAATTAGGGAGGAAGCTAATGATGATGATCATGAAACTTCGGATCAAGTTACTGCTGAACTTCGTAGATCAACCAGAGTACATTCCGCGTCGGACTGGTAGGACAACCCGATTCTGGAAGTCATTACTAGATCATGATGAACCTACGAACTATGAGGAAGCGATGATGAGCCCAGATTCCGCAAAATGGCTTGAGGCCATGAAATCTGAGATGGGATCCATGTATGAGAACAAAGTGTGAACTTTGGTTGACTTGCCCGATGATCGACAAGCCATCAAAAATAAATGGATCTTCAAGAGGAAGACCGACGCTGACGGTAATGTTACTGTTTACAAAGCTCGACTTGTTGCGAAAGTTTTTTGACAAGTTCAAGGAGTTGACTACGATGAGACTTTCTCACCCATAGCGATGCTAAAGTCTATCCGAATCATGTTAGCAATTGCCGCATTTTATGAAAATTGACAAATGGATAACAAAACTGCGTTCTTTAATAGATTTATTAAAGAAGAGTTGTATATGATGCAACCAGACGGTTTTGTCAATCCTAACGGTGCTAGCAAAATGTGCAAGCTCCAGCGATCCATCTATGGACTGGTGCAAGCATCTCGGAGTTGGAATATACGCTTTCATAAGTTGATCAAAGCATATAGTTTTATACAGACTTGCGGTGAAGCCTGTATTTACAAGAAAGTGAGTGGGAGCACTACAGCCTTTCTGATAATTATATGTGAATGACATATTGGCGATCGAAAATGATGTAGAATTTTCTGGAAAGCATAAAGGAGTGTTTGAAAGGAGTTTTTCAAAGAAAGACCTCGGTGAAGCTGCTTACATATTGAGCATCAAGATCTATAGAGATAGATCAAGACGCTTGATAAGTTTTTTCAATGAGTACATACCTTGACAAGTTTTTTGAAGTAGTTCAAAATGAAACAGTGAAAGAAAGAGTTATTGCCTGTGTTGCAAGGTGTGAAGTTGAGTAGGACTCAAAACCCGACCACAGTAGAAGATAGAGAAAGAATGAAAGTCATTCCCTATGCCTCAGCCATAGGCTCTTTAAAGTATGCCATGCTGTGTACCAAACCTGTTGTGTACCTTGCCATGAGTTTGACAAGGAGGTACAAAAGCGAACCAGGAGTAGATCACTGGACAGCGGTCAAAATTATCCTTAGTTACTGGATGACTAAGGAAATATTTCTCGGTTATGGAGGTGATAAAGAGTTCGTCGTAAAGAGTTACGTCGATGCAAGCTTTGATACCGGTCTGGCTGACTCTGAGTCTCGATCTAGATACATATTGAAAGTAGGAGCATTTAGCTAGAGTAGCTCAGTGCAAAGCATTGTAGACATAGAAATTTGCAAAATACATACGGATCTGAATGTGGCAGACCCGTTGACTAAACCTCTCTCACAAGCAAAACATGATCACACCTTAGTACTCTTTGGGAGTTAATCACATGGCGATGTGAACTAGATTACTGACTCTAGTAAACCTTTTTGGGTATTGGTCACATGGCGATGTGAACTATAAAGTGTTAAGTCACATGGTGATGTGAACTATTGGTGTTAATCACATGGTGATGTGATCTAGATTATTGACTCTAGTGCAAGTGGGAGGCTGAAGGAAATATGCCCTAGAGGCAATAATAAAGTTATTATTTATTTCCTTATATCATGATAAATGTTTATTATTCATGCTAGAATTGTATTAACCGGAAACTTAGTACATGTGTGAATACATAGACAAAACAGACTGTCCATAGTATGCCTCTACTAGACTAGCTCATTGATCAAAGATGGTTATGTTTCCTAGCCATAGACATGAGTTGTCATTTGATCAACAGGACCACATCATTAGGAGAATGATGTGATGGACTAGACCCGTCTGTTAGCTTAGCACTATGATCGTTTAGTTTTACTGCTATTGCTTTCTTCAGGACTTATACATGTTCCTATGACTATGAGATTATGCAACTCCCGAATACCAGAGGAACACCTTGTGTACTATCAAACGTCACAACGTAACTGGGTGATTATAAAGATGCTCTACAGATGTCTCCGAAGGTATTCTTGGTGTTGGCATAGATCAAGAATAGGATTTGTCACTACGAGTGTCGGAGAGGTATCTCTGGGCCCTCTCGGTAATACACATCATAATAAGCCTTGCAAGCAAATGACTAATGAGTTAGTCACGAGATGATGTATTACGGAACGAGTAAAGAGACTTTCTGGTAACGAGATTGAACTAGGTATTGAGATACCGACGATCGAATTTTGGGCAAGTAACATTCCGATGACAAAAGGAACAACATATGTTGTTATGCGGTTTGACCGATAAAGATCTTCGTAGAATATGAAGGAGCAAGTATGAGCATCCAGGTTCCGCTATTGGTTATTGACCGGAGATGAGTCTCGGTCATGTCTACATAGTTCTTGGACCCGTAGGGTCCGCACGCTTAACGTTTGATGACAATCGGTATTATGAGTTTATGTGTTTTGATGTACCGAAGGTAGTTCGGAGTCCCGGATGAGATCTGGAACATGAAGAGGAGTCTCGAAATGGTCGAGACGTAAAGATCAATATATTGGACAACTATATTCGGACAACAGAAAGGTTCCGAGTGATTCGGGTATTTTTCGGAGTACCGGAGAGTTACGGGAATTCGCCGGGGAGTATATGGGCCTTATTGGGCTTTAGGGGAAAGATAGAGAGGAGGCTGCGCACCCCCCAATGCTTAGTCCGAATTGGACTAGGGGGAGGGGCTGCGCCCCCTCCTTCCTTCTCTTTTTCCCCTTCCTTCTCTCCTACTCCTACTACTTGGAAGGGCTCCTAGTTCTACTAGGAAAGGGGGAATCCTACTCCCGGTGGGAGTAGGACTCCGCAGGGCGCGCCATAGTAGAGGGCCGGCCCTCCCCCTCCCCCACTCCTTTATATACGGGGGTGGGGGCACCCCATAGACACACAAGTTGATCTGTTGATCTCTCCCAACCGTGTGCGGTGCCCTCCTCCACAGATTCACACCTCGGTCATACTGTTGCAGCGCTTAGGCGAAGCCCTGTGACAGTAACTTCATCATCTCCGTCACCACGCTGTCGTGCTGACGAAACTCTCCTGCGAGGTTCTACTGGATCAAGAGCTCGTGGGACGTCATCAAGCTGAACGTGTGCTGAACGCGGAGGTGTCGTGCGTTCGGTGCTTGATCGGTTGGATCACGAAGAAGTTCGACTACATCAACTGCGTCACTAGACGATGCTACTTCTTGAGCTTGCGTTGTATTCCCTCGAAGAGGAAAGGGAGATGCATTACAGTAGCGTAAGTAATTCCCTCAGTTTTTGAGAACCAAGGTATCAATCCAGTAGGAGACCACGCGTGAGTCCCTCGCACCTGCCCAAACAAATAATAACTTCGCAGCCAACGCGATAAGGGGTTGTCAGTCCCTTCACGATCACTTACGAGAGTGAGATCTGATAGAGATGATAGTTTCTATTTTTGGAATTTTTAGTTTAATAAAACAGCAAATAAAAGCAAGAAAAGTAAAGTAGATGTAGATTGATATGTTGAGAATAGACCCGGAGGCCATAGTTTTCTCTAGTGGCTTCTCTCATGATAGCGATATTCTATGGTGGGTAAACAAATTACTGTTGAGCAATTGATAGAAAAGCGAATAATTATGAGACTATCTAGGCATGATCATTGTATATAGGCATCACGTCCGAGACAAGTAGACCGACTCCTGCCTGCATCTACTACTATTACTCCACACATCGTCCGCTATCCAGCATGCATCTAGTGTATTGAGTTCATACGAACATAGTAACGCTTTAAGCAAGATGACATGATGTAGAGGGATAAACTCAAGCAATATGATGTAAACCCCATCTTTTTATCATCGATGGCAACAATACAATACGTGCCTTGCTGCCCCTACTGTCACTGGGAAAGGACACCGCAAGATTGAACCGAAAGCCAAGCACTTCTCCCATAATCCCATTGCAAGAACTATAGATCTAGTAGGCCAAACCAAACCGATAATTCAAAGAGACAAAATAAAAGTCTATATTGACATAAGAAATAACAATACTTCAAGCAATACTAACAAAGCAATCATGTCTTCTCAAAATACTATGGCTAAAGAAAGTTATCCCTACAAAATCATATAGTCTGGCTATGCTCCCTCTTCATCACACAAAATATTCATATCATGCACAACCCCGATTTCAGCCAAGCATTTGTTTTCATACTCTATCTTTTCAAACCTTTCAACTTCCACGCAATACATGAGCGTGAGCCATGGATATAGCACTATGGATGGAATATAAGTGGTTGTGGAGAAGACAAAAAGGAGGGAGATAGTCTCAAATCGACTAGGCGTATCAACGGGCTATGGAGATGCCCATCAATAGATATCAATGTGAGTGAGTAGGGATAGCCATGCAATGGATGCACTAGAGCTAAATATGAATGAAAGCTCAACAAAAGAAACTAGTGGGTGTGCATCCAACTTGCTTGCTCACGAAGACCTAGGGAATTTGAGGAAGCCCATTGTTGGAATATACAAGCCAAGTTCTATAATGAAAATTCCCACTAGTATATGAAAGTGACTAAGCATGAGACTCTCTACAATGAAGAACATGGTGCTACTTTGAAGCACAAGTGTGGAAAAAGATAGTAGCAATTGTCCCTTCCCTCTTTTCTCTCCTTTTTTTGGAGGGGCTTTCTCTTCTTTTTTTATTAGCCCCTCTCTATATTTTTTGGGCGTTTTTTTATTGGCCTTTCCTCACATGGGACAATGCTCTAATAATGATGATCATCACACTTTTTGTTACAACTCAAAATTACAACTCGATACTATAACAAGTATGACTCTACATGAATGCCTCCGGCGGTGTACCGGCATGAGCAATAAATCAAGAGCGACATAAATGAAAAATTATGCATGGTGGCTTTGCCACAACTACAATGCCAACTACATGATCATGCATGGCACTATGACAATATGATGCGTGTCATATAAGTGGAACTGTGGAAAGTTGCATGGCAATATATCTCGGAATGGCTATGAAAATGCCATGATAGGTAGGTATGGTGGCTATTTTGAGGAACAGTATGGTGGCTGTTTTGAGGAAGGATATATAGTGGGTTTATGGTACCGGCGAAAGTTGTGCGGTACAAGAGAGGCTAGCAATGGTGGAAGGGTGAGAGTGCGTATAATCCATGGACTCAACATTAGTCATAAGAACTCATATACTTATTGCAAAAATCTACGAGTCATCAAAACAAAGCAATCAACGCATTCTCCTAGGGGGGAGGTTGGTAGGAGTTAACCATCGCGCGCCCCCGACCTCCACACAAAGGTTGACACTTTACAAATACCTCATGCTCTAACTTCGTCACATAGCGGTTCACCATACGTGCATGATACGGGAATCACTAACCTTAACACAAGTATTTCTCAATTTCATAATAACTCCACTAGCATGACTCTAATATCACTATCCTCATGTCTCAAAACAATTATCAAGTATCCAACATCTCATTCTATTCCATGCACTTGATGTGAATTTTTTTACTACATTGACATTGGATGTTTATCATGTGAAGACTAGTTTCTTTAGCCTAAACACATTATCATGCTGTTCTAATAGACTCTCAAATAGATATAAGTGAAGCATGAGAGTTCAAAAATTTCTACAAAATATTACCACCACCATGCTCTAAAAGATATAAGTGAAGCACTAGAGCAAAAACTATTCAACTCAAAAGATATAAGTGAAGCACATAGAGTGTTCTAATAATTTCTAGGGCATATTTAACTCTCTCAAATAGGTGTGTCCAGCAAGGATGATTGTGGAAAACTAACAAGCAAAGACTCAAATTATACAAGACGCTCCAAGCAAAACACATATCATGTTGCGAATAAAAATATAGCTCCAAGTATAGTTACCGATGGATGAGGACGAAAGAGGGGATGCCTTCCCGGGGCATCCCCAAGCTTAGGCTTTTGATTATCTTGAATTTACTTGGGGTGCCATGGACATCCCCAAGCTTAGGCCTTTGCTACTCCTTGTTCCATAGTCCATCAAAGCAATACTCAAACTTGAAAACTTCACAACACAAAACTTAGACAAAAATTCTCGTGAGCTCCGTTAGTATGAGAAAGCAAACCACTACTCAAAGGTACGGCAATGAATTCATTCTTTGTTTATATTGGTGTTAAACCTACTGTACTCCAGCTTTTCTATGGTTCATTTCCTCCAGTATTACTCATAGATGCATCGGAATAAGCAAACAACATACGAAAAAAATAGAATCTGTCAAAGAGAGAACAGTCTGTAGTAATCTGCAGGGTTCGCCTACTTCTGGAACTCCAAAAAAATTCAAACTAAATTGTTAAATTTGCGCAATTTGTCTACCAATCAGCAGCAAAAAGAATCAACTAAAAATCACGCTCCAGTAAAATCCCACGACTACTTTAGCAAGCGCTAACGATTCTGTTTTTCACAGCAAGATCAAATAAACTTCACACAAGACTTCCCAAAGGTTCTACTTGGCACAAACACTAAACAAAACATGAGACCACATCTAATCAGAGGCTAGATGCAATATTTATTCCCTAACAGCAACAAAAACAAAAAACGTAAAATTGTGTTGCCTCCCAACAAGCGCTATCGTTTTACGCCCCTAGCTAGGCACGATACAAGATAGATCTAGGTATTGCCATCTTTGGAAGGCAATCCATAAGTGGCTATCATGATAGATTCATATGGTAATTTGATTTTATTTCTAGGAAAGTGTTCCATGCCTTTCCTTAACGGAAATTGGAATCTAATATTTCCTTCCTTCATATCAATAATTACACCAGTCGTTCTAAGGAAAGGTCTACCAAGAATAATAGGACATGAAGGATTGCAATCTATATCAAGAACAATGAAATCTATGGGCACATAATTCCTATTGGCAACAATAAGAACATCATTAATTCTTCCCATAGGTTTCTTAATAGTGGAATCCGCAAGATGCAAATTTAAAGAACAATTATCAAGCTCATGGAACCCCAGCAAATCACACAAAGTTTTTGGGATAGTGGAGACACTAGCACCCAAATCACACAAAGTATAGCATTCATGATCTTTTATTTTTATTTTTATAGTAGGTTCCCACTCATCATAAAGCTTTCTAGGTATAGAAACTTCCAACTCGAGTTTTTCTTCATATGATTGCATCAAAGCATCAACTATATGTTTAATGAAAACTTTATTTTGACTATAAGCATGCGGAGAATTTAGCACGGATTGCAATGAGGTAATACAATCAATCAAAGAGCAATTATCATAATTGAATCCCTTGAAATCCAAAGTAGTGGGTTCATCACTATGCAAAGTTTTAATCTCTTCGTTCCCACTTTTAACAATTTTAGCATCAAGATCTAAAAACTCTGAATCATTGGGACACCTTAAAGCAGAATCATCTCCAATCCTATTCTCATCAATATTAATACTAGAAAACAAGGATCTAATAGGAGACACATCAATAACTTTCAGATCTTCATGTTTATTTTCATGCTCTTCCGGTTTAGCAGCCATCTTATTAATCAAAGTGGACTGTTTATCCGAAATTTGGGCAATTAAGTTCTCAAGATGAGCAAACTGAGATTTCAAGCCATAAAATTCTTTAGACATATCATCAAGGTCTTTATTCATATACTCCATAAACTTTTTCTGTTCTTTAAGCTCACTTCTGAAGAAGTCATTATGCTCAAATTCTATAGTCATAAAATGTCTAACATTGTTTTCAATCTCCTCCAGCCTCTTGAGGTGAGGGTAAACACTAGAAGGAAGAGCCATAGTGACAAGCAAGCAATCCAACACACGAAAGCAAACAAGAAGCAAGCGAACGATAAATACACGGCGGAAGAAGGGCGAATAAAATGGCAAGGGTGAAGTGGGGGAGAGGAAAACGAGAGGCAAATAAATATAATGCGAAGGATAAGGGTTTGTGATAGGTACTTGGTATATGACTTTTGCGTAAGCCTCCCCGGCAACGGCGCCAGAAATTCTTCTTGCTACCTCTTGAGCTTGCGTTGTATTCCCTCGAAGAGGAAAGGGAGATGCAGCACAGTAGCATAAATATTTCCCTCAGTTTTTGAGAACCAAGGTATCAATCCAGTAGGAGACCACGCGTGAGTCCCTCGCACCTGCACAAACAAATAAGAACTTTGCAGCCAACGCGATAAGGGGTTGTCAATCCCTTTATGGTCACTTACGAGAGTGAGATCTGATAGAGATGATAGTTTATATTTTTGGTATTTTTAGTTTAATAAAACAGCAAATAAAAGCAAGAAAAGTAAAGTAGATGTAGATTGATATGTTGAGAATAGACCCGGGGGCCATAGTTTTCTCTAGTGGCTTCTCTCATGATAGCGATATTCTACGGTGGGTAAAACAAATTACTGTCGAGCAATTGATAGAAAAGCGAATAATTATGAGACTATCTAGGCATGATCATTGTATATAGGCATCACGTCTGAGATAAGTAGACCGACTCCTGCCTACATCTACTACTATTACTCCACACATCGACCGCTATCCAGCATGCATCTAGTGTATTGAGTTCATACGAACAGAGTGACGCTTTAAGCAAGAATGACATGATGTTGAGGGATAAACTCAAGCTATATGATGTAAACCCCATCTTTTTATCCTTGATGGCAACAATACAATACGTACCTTGCTGCCCCTACTGTCACTGGGAAAGGACACCGCAAGATTGAACCCAAAGCCAAGCACTTCTCCCATTGGAAGAACTGTAGATCTAGTAGGCCAAACCAAACCGATAATTCAAAGAGACTTGCAAGGATATTATGAGCACACATAAAAAGTTCAGAGAAGAACAAAATATCTTTCATAGATAACCTTGATCATAAACTCACAATTCATCGAGTCTCGACAAACACACTGCAAAATGAGATTACATCGAATAGATCTCCTCGAAGACCGAGGAGAACTTTGTATTGAGATCCAGAGAGAGAGAGAAGAAGCCATCTAGATACTAGCTATGGACCCGAAGGTCTGAGGTAAACTACTCACAACTCATGGTGAGGGCGATGACGATGATGATGAAGGCCTCCGTGATGGATCCCCCTCCCGGAACATGCTCCAAGATGGGATCTCCACGGGAACAGAAGCTATGGCGGTGGAATTATGGTTTTCTCTCTGCGTATGGAGTTTCTGGGGTACGTAGGTATATATAGGAAGAAGGAGGGCACTGGGGGCCACACAGGCCAGCCTCGAGGCAGGGGGCGCGCCCTGGGAAGGGAGCGCGCCCCCCACCCTCGAGGGCAGCCCTTCTGTCCCCTGACTTGGTCCTGAAGTTTCCCGTGCGTGATTTTCTCCAAAAATATATCTCGCGAAGGTTTCATTCCGTTTGGACTCCATTTGATATTCCTTTTCTGCAAAAACCTGAAATAGGCAAAAAAAACAGCAATCTGGACTGGGCCTTTAGGTTAGTAGGTTAGTCCCGAAAATGATATAAAAGTGAATGATAAAGCCCATTAAACATCCAAGACTTCATAAATAATAGCATGGAACAATAAAAAATTATAGATACATTAGAGATGTATCACGCTTCCGCTTTCGGTCTACTAGGGTACGTAGACACACTCTCCCCTCTCGTTGCTATGCATCTGGTAGATAGATCTTGCGTGATCGTAGGAATTTTTTTGAAATACTACGTTCCCCAACACATACTTCCTTTTGATGTAAGGCCTCTTTCAGTTTTTTTAACAATGTTTTTCTCCTCATCCGACGGCCATGTTCCTATGGCCTGACACCAAACACGGTTCGGGCGCTTTTGGAGTTGTCTGACAGTATGTGTCAAACACCCAAACTCCTTCAAACTCCATGGCTCTAATGTTGACTGCAATGTACCAAGTGCCGATGCAATGCCTTGGAGACCCGGAGTCCGCGGTATGCCTCGCCAAGTCTCAGCTACAAGGTGAGCATAGTCTGTATGGGTCTGCCATACTTTTTCATGCCGAAATTGCTTCTTTGCCCTAGGCCGATCTGTCAAAACCTCTTTGATTTCTGCTATCACAAAAAAATGATCAGACTCAAGTGAAGGTAAATGTCTAACCCGTATGTGACGAAAAAGCTGCCGGAATTCCTCATTGGCAAAGGCTCTATCTAGACGTGCCTTGACATTTGCATCTCCTGTTTGATGGTTGTCCCATGTGTAGGCCGTGCCAGACCAGCCCAAATCTTGGAAGGAGATCTCATCCACAACCTCCCGAAATGCTCTCATGTGAGTTTCAAACCGCGCTGCTCTGCTGAAGTGCTCACAAGCAAACAAGGTTTCATTAAAATCTCCCACACATAGCCACTCACTATGGGGTATGTTATACAAAGTACGCAAGAACCGCCAACTGTGATGTATATCTTACGCTCGCGGTTCTCCATAAAAACCAGTGAAACGCCAAACATAAGCGTGCTGATTATTATTATGAACTAGTGCATCGATATGGTTCTTACTGAAAATTTTCAAATCAACGGTCACATCTTTGGACCACAAAAGACCTATGCCGCCACTAAGGCCGACACTGTCAATAGCAAAACTGCCTGCAAAACCAAGCGTATACTTCAGATCCTCAACTCTTTTTGCCTTGATTTTTGTTTCCATTACAAAGAGAAGGGAGGGTCCTTCCAGCTTCACGATACTGCGAAGCTCCCGAACTGCCTCGGGGTTCCCATGCCCCCGGTAGTTCCAAGTTAAAACACTCATTGTGATGGGCAGGACCGCGTCGCGATCTCTGCCAAGTTTTCTAGTGTAGGCTTCTTCTTCTTTGGTTCACGAGCAAAATCATCTCCTTCTGTTTCATTACTAGCTGAGGTTGGGTCCATGATACATGCACTTGTGTCCCCAATTGGATCGTTCAAACTGCCATCTGTAAGCAACAAGGTTTTTGCCACTGGTTTGTAAACTTGGTGTGGGCTTTCTTTGCGCTTCGACTGCTGCTTGTTCTTCAGATGAGATGTAACTTCCTCCCCAGGTTCCTTATTAGTACTAGAATTTTTAGTGTTTGGCTTGCTGTGAGTCTTTTGTTCCTTGGTGGAGTTGTCGCTGGCCGGCTGCTTCTTTGCATCATTAGAAGCACGAAGCTTGGAGCCAAACGGGAGCTCACCCTTGGCATCGCGGGAGCCGGGGGTAGCACACTAGAGCTCTGAGTGCCCTAATCTGCCACAGGAGAAGCAAAAATAAGGTAGCTGTTCATATTGTATGGCATACACATCCATCTTCTTCCTCCTGGCAGAGTCGATCAAAATCCACCTTCTCAAAAGGCTTGTCTACCTCAATTGAAACCCTTGCTCTCAGATAACCGCCATTGTGATCAAACTTGACAAACTGGGTGTTCTTATCCATCTGCTTAGCAATCGGCATCCACCACGCCTCATCCCTTAGGTTATAGGGTAGATTCCTAACCCTAGCCCAAATCTGCAGACGATCAAACTGGACCTCATCAGGTCGCATGCATTCGTCAAACTCAGCCAACACCACGATGTTTTTGCTGATGTGCCATGGCGAGCCGCCCCACACCCGATCTCTGTCCCTCTGATTCTCGAACTCTGCTACAAACACATTTACTCCCGCTGATCTGAACTTCAGACCGCGCGGGTTGCCCCAAGCCGGCCGAAGCGCATTCGTGATAGTCTGGATGTGTATATAGTTCCGGTGGAGCACCTTCCCGGCAAAGAGCCACTTCTCCGGCCTTCCCTTGACGCGATCGTCAAGGATCAGAGGAGTAGCCTCTTCCTCGGATATGTCCAACTTTCCAAGGGCCTCACTACAAGAAATATGTCAACTTGTGACCACCACTATTGGTCACTGAATGGTCACAAATTTCCATTTGTGACCTTTTTGTGACCAAAAACATAAGGTCAAAAGCTGGCCGTCATAAACTGACATTAGCGACCTTCTGATACGTCCAAAACGTATCTATAATTTCTGCTTGCTCCATGCCACTTTTGGGTGATATTGCTATGATATTCATACACTTCCATACACTTTTGATCATATTTGGACTAACTTACTAATCCAGTGCACCCCAGTGCCAGTTTCTGTTTTCGGCTGTTTTTGTATTTCAGGTTTTCATTTTTCGAGAACTGCCCAGAAAAATCCAGAAAAATTATATAAAAAATCAGCGAACCGGAAACAACACTGCGTCCGAAGAGCAGCCTGGGGGGCCACAGGGGCTCCAGGCGCCCTGTGGGCGCGCCCCCCCTGGGCCGCGCCGGGGGGGCGCCTCGGCCCCCCGAGGCTCCCCCGGTGCCCTACTTTGGCATATATTTAAAGGGTTCCCCGAAACCCTCAGAACATGACTTCTTTTCGCAATCCCATCTCTGTTCAGCCGCTGCCGCCGCTTCCAAGATCGGGAGCACCAGGAGAACTCTTCCCGGCACCCTGCCGGAGGGGAGGATCACCACCGGGAGCTTCTCCACCACCATGGACGCCTCCCGGATGACTCGTGAGTAGTCTCCCTTGGACCATGAGTCCATGACCAGTAGCTATGTGATGTTCTCCTCCCGTTCTTGTGCTTCACTAATTAGTCCTCGTGAGCTGCCCTACATGATCGAGGCACCTATGTAATCCTTATGCTGTTGCTATGTTGAGTGTGCTGGGATCCGATGGATTATGAGATTATGTTCAGATTGACCTTGAGTAATATATTTGATTCACCTCTTTTATATTTTAGTTCATAAGTAATTCTTGCATGTTCTCCGTTGTTATTTATTGCTTTGGCCGAGTAATAGGTAGTGACTCCAAGAGGGAACGTTATGCTCGATTGTGGGTTCATGCCCCTCGATGACTAGCTTGAGTGACAGAAACATGAGTCTAGGGGATGTGCTGTTGCCACAAGGGGGAAAACAACGGTGCTTGTGCCCGCGGGTGCAAGGATTGTTTACTTTACGCAAAGTTCTTTTAATGCAGTTGTCTGTTGCATTGAGTTTACACTATGGGTGGGACTCGCAACTTAATACCAGCGAGATGTTCTGGATAGATATCTCAAGGTGGATGATTAGTAGTAGATGCAGATGGATTTCGGTCTACTTACTTTGGCGTACCGCCCATGCTTTGAACCTCAACCTTTCTTGCAATGTAGTCAGCATTGGTTTGCGTTCGTGGTCCTGTCAATTGCCCAGCTGTAATTTGTTACCTCACAAAGTTGTTTTATCGTCTTTTGGGAGAGAGACATCACTAGTGAACATCATGAGACTCCGGTCCATATTACCATCATTGATCACATCCACTATTTACTTTTTGCTATTTTATTTACTATTGCAAAACACTATCTATCACTACTATCATATTGCTTTTAACCCTTTGTGAACTACAAGGCCGGAGAGATTGACAACCTCTCTGTACTCGTTGGGAGCAAAGTTATTTGTATCTGTGTGCAGGTCCACGTTGATTGCTAATTGCGCCGTTAGCAGTTGACACCTACCTGTTGAACCTAGGAGTCTCTGGGGATTCGATCCTTGGCATCTTTGCTAAGGGAAAACACTTCTACTTACTGCATCTTACACCTTCCACTTGGGGTAACCAACGAGGGGTTCGAGGCCCATCAAGGAGTATTTTCTGGCGCCGTTGCCGGGGACTCCACTCTTCAGGATAGGGGAGTTGCATGCTATCTTTTACCTTTGCTTTTTAGTCTTGTTAGTTTACCTTTCATTTTTGCTTTAGTTCCTTTTATAGAAAATCACAAAAATAGTTATCTTGTTCTTTAGTTGTCATTATGTCGGGTCCTTTTGTCTTTGATGAGGCAGAAGTCTCACCTTTAAACAAAGAGGTGGGGAAAGTTTGAAAGATGCTTGGTATAGAATTAATGATTCATAAAAAAGAGCCACCAAGAAGCAACCTACTACTATCTTACTTAGAAATTTTTATGTTGGAATCACTTCTTGGAATAGGTTTATTCTAGATACTGCTATCAATGGAAATTTCCTAGAGGCCCCAGTTTGGGAGTCTCTTAGTATTATTGAAAATCTTGTTGGGAGTCCCCCTGCTGTTAGCATTCGAGAGGACATCACCATAGCTCACATTATGAAAAAACTTGAAAAAATAGAGCTAGAGATGCCAAGCACTAATAAGATGAATGAGTTGGATCGTAAGATCCAAGGGAATTTGAATAGACTAGATAGCTCCATGCATAAAATTTTCAAAATTTTGGAGACCGTCAAATTCCATGATTCTGACTCTTCTAGGATGGACAAGATTGAGGAAATATTTGATACCTTAGGAACTACTTTCTCCTCGATCAAAACCAAAAAGGTAGAAACGCCGGCAAAGAGGGAGCCTAAGTTCGTTCACGTTCCAAAGGCTCCCCGTTCTAAAAGTAATCTACCTATTGCCAAAGGGGTAGAAACTGTAAAGACTTTGGAAGAAACACCTATCGTTGATGAATTTATAAATGAATCTTCCCTTGACTTTTATCCTTTTGGTCTTCTACCTAGAAGTATCTCTATGAGGCCTTTATTTGAGAGTCCTCTTAAGACTAGTTGTATTATTGAAGAGCTTTTTGATGATCTTGATGATGGTTCAATTGATACAACTTGATCTTTGCATTATGCCTAGCTTCAAAGAAAACGCTTTTGGGAGGCAGCCCACATGAATAAAAATTTTGCTTTTGTTGTGTCTTGATGTTGTTTACTGCTGTAGCATCATCATTGTATCTTTGCTTTTCATATTTGTGCCAAGTATAGCCTCTGATTGCTAGAAAGTTCAAAAGTTGTGAGGTGCTGTCCAGGAAACAGATTCTGTCCTTGGATAGAAAACTTCGTATAAAATCACCAGATCATCTTTTTGGTCTGAATTTTTTCGACAGTATTCTCTATATAATTGTCTTTCGTGCGTCAGTTCTGAGTTTTTTGATTTGAGTTGCAGAAGTATCCCGAACAGGTCAATTACTGCCTGCTGTTCTGTTTTTCACAGATTCTGTCCTGTTTTGCCTTACCTTCACTTTGCAAATTAAGAACTTGCTTTTTCTTTGCAAAAACCTTTTGGCAATCTTGAGAAACAGTAGAACTTCAAGAATATCCTTATTTCCAGCAAGTTATAATTATTTTATTAAGGGTACTAACCTCGCTAATCAGATTATGATGAGTTATGTATGAAGGGAGTTTTCAAGTGTGTGAGGGAAGATGATAAAAAGATTCAGGAGTGTCAAGCGCTCAACCTTGGGGATTCCCCCGTGCACCCCCAAGAAATATTCAAGGAGACTCAAGCGTCTAAGCTTGGGGATGCCCCCGTGCATCCCCTTCTCCATCAACATTATCAGTTCGTCTTTCGTTCCGCTATATTTTTATCACTTCATGTGTTATGTGCTATGCTTGGAGCGTCTTGCTTTTAGTTTTCTTTTTAGTTTTTCATAACGAGTCGGAACCCAGCATTCCTTTATGTGGGAGAGAAACACGCTCCACTTCTACCTAGAACATTACATAGAATTTTCATGTCTATCTATGCTGTGTGTGTTTTTTGTCCTTTTAATAGCTACTATCGTGCTTGCTCTTAGTATTCATGCGTATCTTTTCAAGAGCTTTTATTTAGTTGGTTGCTTGAACTCTCTTTAATTACCATGCTCACCTTATTAAGAGAGTTTGCTTCCGTTGCATGGGTTAATGTGTCTATGATAAAGATGCTACTTTCATGATGGTGCTTAGTAGTTCAGGTTTTCTCATGGTTAATCTCAAATAGCTGGGGGGTTTCCAATGTGTTATTGGAGTACCAACTTGGTTTGTTTGCCTATGATGTGGTATTGTTTAGTAATATCTTCCTTCGAGAATTTATTTTCATTGACTTGGCGTATGCTCACGCATATTCAAGACTATAAAGAAAGTCTGTCAAGCCTTGATGATCTTTTATTTCTAAGTAGCGATATAACTACCATGCCTGATTCAATATTGCTTTGTCGCTCTGCATGATTATGACCGTCATTGCTCTCTTAGTAGGTCGCTCCCAGTCTTTTGCTAAACTCCACCTGCACTAAGCAAATTAACCATGCACTACATAGCTCATGGGAAAGTAGCCTAAAAACTATTGTGGTAAAGAATATGTTGCCTATGTATCTTATTTCTTATGAGTTGCTTGCTGAGCGGTAACCATGTTTCTAGGGACGCCATCAACTGTCACACTTTTGTTGAATATCATGTGAGTTGCTATGCATGTTCGTCTTGTCTGAAGTAAGGGTGATTTACCGTGGGTTGAATTAATATGCATATTGTTAGAGAAGAACATTGGGCCGCCAACCAAAGCCATGCATCATGGTGGAAGTTTTAGCTTGGACCTTAATCCTCAATCTCTCATGAGAATATGCTTATGCATTAAAGAGGAGTCCATCATCTATTTTCTATGTTGTCCCGGTATGGATGTCCTCAAGTTGAGATCTATCAAAAATGAGAAATCAAATGCGATCTATCTCCTTGGACCTTTGTACAGGTGGCATAGAGGTACCCCTTTGTGACACTTGGTTAAAACATATGCAATGCAATGATAACCCATGGGGATCCGAGCTAATTAGGACAAGGAGCGAGCACTATTAGTATTCGATGCATGAGGCTTGCAACTTATAGGATGTTTTATGCATGACACATATGAAGTACTACTACCGTTGACACAATTGCTTCCATGTTCCAAAATAAAAAGATCTAGCACTTCAAGCACCAACTACTGAGAGCATGATTGTCATTCTGAGTGTAATGTGCATTGTTCCAAAGTAGCATTGTCTTTTGCATGATTGTGATATCGTTTATTCTGAAATGATTGTATCTAGTCATCACTTAAACCTTGAAGGTGCCCTTGCATTTATGTTTTGCATCACTAAAGGGGGCAAGCTAGATATCACTTGATCATATTTGCACATCATGTTCATTGCAAATCTTTTTGATGTTTCAGTTTCATGTTGTAAAACTTTCAGTCATTTGTGATTTTCTCTTGAGACAACTTAGTTACTTTAGAATCATTGTCTCAGTAAGCTTTTGTCATATGACTATGAGAAAGTCCTATATGGTTAATAGCATGTCACCACAGAAATTATTCTTGTTATCATTTACCTACTCGAGGACGAGCAGGAATTAAGCTTGGGGATGTTGATACGTCCAAAACGTATCTATAATTTCTGCTTGCTCCATGCCACTTTTGGGTGATATTGCTATGATATTCATACACTTCCATACACTTTTGATCATACTTGGACTAACTTACTAATCCAGGCACCCCAGTGCCAGTTTCTGTTTTCGGCTGTTTTTGTATTTCAGGTTTTCACGTTTCGAGAACTGCCCAGAAAAATCCAGAAAAATTATATAAAAAATCAGCAAACCGGAAACAACACTGCGTCCGAAGGGCAGCCTGGGGGGGCCACAGGGGCTCCAGGCGCCCTGTGGGCGCCCCCCCCCTGGGCCGCGCCGGGG
>LR738714.1:636645541-636673592 GCA_902687465.1 Secale cereale | reverse complement strand
GGGGGGGGCGCCTCGGCCCCCCGAGGCTCCCCCGGTGCCCTACTTTGGCATATATTTAAAGGGTTCCCCGAAACCCTCAGAACAGGACTTCTTTTCGCGATCCCATCTATGTTCCGCCGCCGCCACCGCTTCCAAGATAGGGAGCACCAGGAGAACTCTTCCCGGCACCCTGCCGGAGGGGAGGATCACCACCGGGAGCTTCTCCACCACCATGGACGCCTCCCGGATGACTCGTGAGTAGTCTCCCTTGGACCATGAGTCCATGACCAGTAGCTATGTGATGTTCTCCTCCCGTTCTTGTGCTTCACTAATTAGTCCTCGTGAACTGCCCTACATGATTGAGGCACCTATGTAATCCTTATGTTGTTGCTATGTTGAGTTTGCTGGGATCCGATGGATTATGAGATTATGTTCAGATTGACCTTGAGTAATATATTTGATTCACCTCTTTTATATTTTAGTTCATAAGTAATTCTTGCATGTTCTCCGTTGTTATTTATTGCTTTGGCCGAGTAATAGGTAGTGACTCCAAGAGGGAACGTTATGCTCGATTGTGGGTTCATGCCCCTCAATGACTAGCTTGAGTGACAGAAACATGAGTCTAGGGGATGTGCTGTTGCCACAAGGGGGAAAACAACGGTGCTTGTGCCCGCGGGTGCAAGGATTGTTTACTTTACGCAAAGTTCTTTTAATGCAGTTGTCTGTTGCATTGAGTTTACACTATGGGTGGGACTCGCAAGTTAATACCAGTGAGATGTTCTGGATAGATATCTCAAGGTGGATGATTAGTAATAGATGCAGATGGATTTCGGTCTACTTACTTTGGCGTACCGCCCATGCTTTGAACCTCAACCTTTCTTGCAATGTAGTCAGCATTGGTTTGCGTTCGTGGTCCTGTCAATTGCCCAGCTGTAATTTGTTACCTCACATAGCTGTTTTATCGTCTTTTGGGAGAGAGACATCACTACTGAACATCATGAGACTCTGGTCCATATTACCATCATTGATCACATCCACTATTTACTTTTTTCTATTTTATTTACTATTGCAAAACACTATCTATCACTACTATCATATTGCTTTTAACCCTTTGTGAACTACAAGGCCGGAGAGATTGACAACCTCTCTGTACTCGTTGGGAGCAAAGTTATTTGTATCTGTGTGCAGGTCCACGTTGATTGCTAATTGCGCCGTTAGCAGTTGACACCTACCTGTTGAACCTAGGAGTCTCTGGGGATTCGATCCTTGACATCTTTGCTAAGGGAAAACACTTCTACTTACTGCATCTTACACCTTCCACTTGGGGTAACCAACGAGGGGTTCGAGGCCCATCACCTTCTCTGTGAGAAGGTCATAGACATTTATGACCAAAATATGCCTACTGTCGTGTTTTGGTCACTAGCAGCCTCCCCAGACCACGTAGGCATCCAGCGTGGCAAGCTGATGTGGCACAAGAATCGGCCCGGTCCAATTCGGTGTTTTACATGGGCCGAGCCCATTAATTCAACCCATTTATATTTTTTCGCTGCTAATTTTGGTTAACTACACGGGCCAAGCCCTACAATTCAGCCCTTTTATTTTCTGGGCCATGGCCTTTTTGTACCAGCAATTTTAGTTTTCTTTTTTCATAAAATGGGTCCATTAGTCAAACAAGTCCCGCTTGTCATGTTCTGATAAATGGGTCCCAGCTATTAGGCTCAGATTCTTCATATTTCAATTTGACATCATATTTGAATTTCATAGTAAGAAAATACCCAGTATTTAAATAGGCAAGAGAAAACACACATAATAATTCAAATAACAATAGCCAGATTCACTATAAGCTCTACAAATGACACATAATACAAGCTCTAACATATACAATGCTTTACAAGCTCTACAAATGCAAAGATCTACAGTACTTTACAAGCTCTCCAAGTAATGTTACAAACTATACAGTGTTTTCTTCTTCAGCATGGAGCTCCTTCGATAGAGATCAAATGCCCGACTCATTGGATGGCCATAGTCAGGACTGGGCTAACAGGACGACTGCATGCCCTCCATGATCGCCCTGTTACATGAATCAGCTAAGAAGAATTAGAAAAACTGGAGTAAAATGGAGTAAAGGACAATTCATTGTAGAATCATAAACACACAAAGCTCTATCCATAGTACCAGCAATGGATAACAAGAACAATGCTCAGCCATCCAGTACCACACAAGAGGCAAATCCTAAAATAAAAATGCACTTCTGAACAAAGCGACACACTACAAGAACTTACCAATAGGGTTGAACAATGGATGACATACAGTACAAGAAAAAGAGTAGGAGAATGGATTCTGATAGAATGTTGCATCTTCCAAATGAAGATGGTTTCCTTTTGGAGCTAGCTAGCACTTGGAAGAATCTGGAATCAGCCGAGATTAAGAATCTGCAATGCAAAAACCATAACCATTGAAGATTGAAAGAATCTGTGAAGTGAGTTCACTCTCTTTCTAGATATTTGACATTTTTTAGTCAACACGCATATTAAAGTAAGAGACCATAGCATTTATATATGCTGGCCCAAACACTACCCTTGAATAACATCTCAATTAAGCGCCGCGCGTCGAAGCACACACACGCACGCTGGCGAGCAAGCCAGGTATAGTGCTTCGTCGACACCACAACCAGTAGTGGTTCAGCGAGATGTCATGGACCTGCAAAAACAATTATAGAGGGCAAATAATAAGGTAACATCGCCAATAAATTGCAGCTTTTGAAAGCAACTATAGTTATTCAGAAAACATGGTTGCTGCAACCTTAAGCCAAGCAGTACACATTCATTTCAAATGTACATGTGTAAGATATTAGAAGCATTTCATTGAATATCTATGTGTACTGCTATAATTTTAATGAAGAACACCCCAAGCAAATAACAACAGATGGGCATTAAGACAAAAAAAATTGGCAATCGCAGCATCATGTTTCAGCAGCACTGCAGTACAAATCCTTGTGTAGCACAAGCAAGAGGACCATGTCCTACTCCTAATTACACATACTAGATGGAAAGAGTGAGAGCGGCGCTTACTTGGAAGTGCTAATAAGGAGGCTGATATTATTCTAGGGCCGTTGTATTCATCTCTAGGGCATAGCAAAGGCAAGCCAAAGAGGTAAAGAGCCTAAGGAAGTTTTCATTTTCTTACACTACAGACTGGACTATTACATTGACCATCAGTAGATGAACCAGAGGTTGGCCCCATGAAGAAAGCAACACACCTGAGACCTTGTCCTCCCACCAGTAGATGAACCAGAGGTTGGCCCCCTGTTTGTCCATCTTGTAGAGCTCGTACCAGTGCTCGGCCACCTTCGATCTGAGCGCTCTGAACCCGATCGCCAGCACGACACCTACAGGCAAGGTTTACAAGATGAAACTTCCATTCCTAAATACACGTGAGCTAGGAAGCAAGCATTGGATTAAAATTGGAAAGCGTACGTGACTACATACAACATCTGATTATATAAGCAATTGTACAACGCAGCTATGTGCTAATTGCCGGCCCCGTTTGGATGCAAAGTATTTTCAAAGCATTACTAGAATACCATAGATTTTGAAAAACTGTAGTTTTGAATACTTTGAGGCATTTGGCTATACCAAAAACTGCAGTTTCATAAACAGTGGTATTGTTGTTACTGTGGTTCTCTTGGAGTATTAAAAAAGTTGACGGCCTGCTAGGCATCAGTTTTAAAAAGCTCAATTTTGTCCACCATCCTCTTGAGACTATCACGATGACTATTAAGGTCATGAGAGAACCTGGAAAATTGTATATTCATGAGCCACCTAAGTTGCTACTTACAAGCTGATGATAGGTATTACATATAGAAATGTGCAATGAGTAGTATCTATGAACACAGTAGTTATTGCAAAACTACACAATACAGCTAATTGTCTAGATTTCATAAGTGAACCTTCAATAATTAAGCATTCTAAAGTCTTCTGTCAAATGAAACCTTCAATAATTAGGCATTCTAAAGTCTTCTGTCATAAGTGAACCTTCAATAACTCATGTGTGTATTTGGGTAATTCAGATTAGAAGGAAACATTCACTAAATACCACAGATTCCAATCTCTCAGGCATCCAGATCCTGAATTCTATGAGCAATAACCTAAAAGGTCCTAGAAAGAACAGTCTTCAACTGACTTGTTATGGTTAACAAATTCCCCCTAAGATCCGAACCCTAGCCTCACGAGGTATGCAGATCGATAGAGCAAAGATGGATCCGAGCCAAAAGCGTACCTTGTTGTGCATGAGGATGGAGCAGCCTGGCTCGAGCTGGTCCTTGTCGACGAAGGAGAGTATGCCGGCGTAGTACTCGGGGCCGACGGAGGAGGAGACGATGGCGTGGCTCTCCTCGATGATCTCCTCGAGGGAGCCGACGCTCATGGGGGTGCCGCGGAGGTCGTCGACCTTGGAGCGGTCCTCCTCCGTCTTCTCCTCGGTGGGGCGGGGGCGCTCCTGCGCGGCGACGAACTCCTCCTCGATGAGGAGGTAGTCCTTGACGCGGTCGAGCTTGAGGAGGCGGAGGCGGCACTTAGAGAGCGGCGCGACGCCCGGGAGGCGGGCGGCCGCCTCGGGCCCCTTCTGGCGCCGCTGCTTGCAGCCGACGCGCGACGGCGCGGCGGGCGGCTCGAACTTCTTGTCCTTCTTGTCACCGTCGCCGCCCAGCTTGCCGCGGTCGCCCGGGGCGCCGCCCTGCTTGCCCATGCCGCCCGGCGTGCACTGCCCCATGGTCGTCGGCGAGGGTTTGAGGGCGGATTTGTGTCTGGATTTGGATGCGGTGCGGCGCGGAGGAGTTTCTCGTCCCGGATCGGAGTGGGAGCGGCGGGGAGAGGACTGGATCAGGGAAAGGAGGCCAGCGACGGGGAGGAGGTGGCGGCTGGGAGGAGAGGAGGGGTGCGATGGGAGGAGTCGATGGGATCTGACCTAGGGTTTGGGCTGCGGGTGGGGGTATCTCTTTTTCATTTTATTTTCTTTTTTCTATAGATAGATGGAAAGCTGGATGTGGGATGGAGAGATGGATGGATGGACGCCATGTCATCGATCCGTGGGAAGAGTTCGGATTGGTTCGGAAAATCAGTGATGTAAAATAGTTTTCAAGTACTAAAAACAAAGGGATTTTGTGAAGTAGCTATCAAAAATATTTTGCAAAAGGGCACTGATGGCTTCTCGCCCCTCGTTGGTTACCCCAAGTGGAAGTTTGAGATGCAGTGTAGCGGAAGTTTTCCCTTGGCAAAGATACCAAGGATCGATTTCCCCTGAGACTCCCAGTTTCAACAAGAAGGTGTCAACTGCTAACGGCGCCAGATATTAGCAATCAACGTGGACCTGCACACAGATACAAATAACTTTGCTCCCAACGAGTACAGAGAGGTTGTCAATCCCTCCGGCCTTGTCGTTTACAAAGGATCAAACGCAAGTGATAGTAGTGATAGACATTGCTGCAATAGTAAATAAAAGCGGAAAGTAAATAGTGGATGTGATCAATGATGGTAATATGGACCGGAGTCCCATGATGTTCACTAGTGATGTCTCTCTCCCAAAAGATGATAAAACTGCTATGTGAGGTAAACGAATTACAGCTGGGCAATTGACAGGACCATGTGCGCAAACCAATGCTGACTAAGTTGCAAGAAAGGTAGAAGTTCAAAGCATGGGCGGTACGCCGAGGTAAGTAGACCGAAATCCATCTGCATCTACTACTAATCATCCACCTTGAGATATCTATCCAGAACATCTCGCTGGTATTAAGTTGCGAGTCCCACCCATAGTGTAAACTCAAAGCAACAGACAACTGCATTAAAAGAACTTTGAGTAAAGTAAACAATCCTTGCACCCGCGGGCACAAGCACCGTTGTTTTCCCCCTTGTGGCAACAGCACATCCCCTAGACTCATGTTTCTGTCACTCAAGCTAGTCATCGAGGGGCATGAACCCACAATCAAGCATAACGTTCCCTCTTGGAGTCACTACCTACTACTTGGCCAAAGCAATAAATAACAACGGAGAACATGCAAGAATTACTTACGAACATAAATATAAAAGAGGTAGATCAAATATATTACTCAAACACAATCTGAACATAATCTCATAATCCATCGGATCCCAGCAAACTCATCATAGCAACAGCATAAGGATTACATATGTGCCTCGATCATGTAGGGCAGCTCACGAGGACTAATTAGTGAAGCACTAGAACGGGAGGAGAACATCACATAGCTACTGGTCATGGACCCATGGTCCAAGGGAGACTACTCACAACTCATCCGGGAGGCGTCCATGGTGGTGGAGAAGCTCCCGGTGGTGATCCTCCCCTCCAGCAGGGTGCCGGGAAGAGTTCTCCTGGTGCTCCCGATCTTGGAAGCGCGGCGGCGGCGAAACAGAGATGAGATCGCGAAAAAGGGTTCCCGTCTCAAGGGTTTCGGGACACGATATAAATATATGCCAAAGGGGGGCATCAGACGAGGCTCGGGGGGCCCAGGTGCCCCCCCGGCGCGGCCAGGGGGGCGCGCCACCAGGGCGCCTGGAGCCCTGGTGGCCCCCCTCCGGCTGTGCTTCGGGTGCCTGGTAGCTTCTGGAACGCTGTTTTTTTATATAATTTTTCCGGGATTTTTGTGGCAGTTCTCGTAATGGGAAAACCTGAAATACAAAAACAGCCGAAAACAGAAACTGGCACTGGGGTGCACTGAGTTAATAGGTTAGTCCAAATATGATCAAAAGTGTATGGAAGTGTATAAATATCATAGCAATATCACCCAAAAGAGGCATGGAGCAAGCAGAAATTATAGATACGTTTTGGACGTATCAGGCACCACACAAATTTTGACTAGAGTTAGACCACATTTTATGGATTAGGACCAATTTGTACGCATTTTTGATATTTCTAGCTATTTTTAATCATGTTTCGAGTGCCCCAAATGAGATTTTTTTTGTGAAGAACCTCCCAAATAATTGTTGCAAAATTGGACCAAATCATTTTTATAAAATACTAGGACATATTTAATGCACAATTGACAAAATGGTTGGGTGTAAAAAGTTTTGATCCACCTCTCGTGAAAAAGACAAATTTCCGCCGATTCAGCTGGAAGCTGGTCAAATTTGAACTGCAGCTGCCTCATAGTTTGCTTTTTATTTTTTTCCAAAAATCATTTGTAGGTACATAATTATCTATTTAATCAGAGAAACACCAAAAAATTTCCAAGATTCAACCACTAGCTAGGAACGGTCATTCCCGTCGTTTTGACCGCATTTTGAAACGGGCATAAAAATTCAAAAAAAATCAAAAAAACTGGAAAACCTTCGCATTGTGTCATTATATGTGACCAAGTTACCACGAAAAATAATAAACTTGTAATATGATAATTCTTTTAAAAAAGTGTTCTCAGAAATGAGCTATCATGCGTGAAGATTCATGGCTTTCAAGCCAAATGATCAATCCTATGGCCACATTCATGGCATAGTTTGTTCAAATGATCTCATATTGTGCATAAGGGTGCATCTTGGAATGGAAAACAATATTGCCTAAGGAAGTTTTCATTTTCTTTGGACGAAAAAATCATTTTCCATTTTTCGAGTGCCCAAAAGGAGGTTTTTTTGTGAAGGACCTCCCAAATAATTGTTGCAAAATTGGACCAAATCATTTTTATAAAATACTAGGACATATTTAATGCACAATTGACAAAATGGTTGGGTGTAAAAAGTTTTGATCCACCTCTCATGAAAAAGACAAATTTCCACCGATTTAGTTGGAAGCGGGTCAAATTTGAACTGCAGCTGCCTCATAGTTTGCTATTTATTTTTTCCAAAAATGATTTATAGTTACATAGGTACCTATTTAATCATAAATACATGGTTTGGTGGTGATACGCCGAGGTTTGGGCGGTGGTCGAGGGCCCCAACTCTAGAGCGCGTAAACTCGCATGCCCGTCGCGTGGTCACCGCGTGACTGTGGCGTTGCCATGTGTTCTGGGCGGCCTAGTCATGTCTAGTGGGTTGGGCACTCCCCAGGTAGGTGCTAGGAAGAAAATTACAACATAAGATTCTCACGAGGAGACCGATCGATGCTCTAACATGAATTAGCAGCGAAGTGTTTGATTACCGGTACGGGAAATGCACATGGCTAATGGGCGTGAGTTTTGGTTGAGGATGATCAGTTACTAAGAAGACCGTCTTCACAAATTTTCAGCTCAAAAGGAGGAGTCTAGGTGGTACTTGCTTTGCAAAGTACCACACTGGACATAAATACGAATGTTGAAGATGGGCTCAAAATAATGAACGGATTGAGTTGGTATTTGGTGGAGAATAGTTATTTGGGCATAGGAATGCACTGTAGAAAATGGATACCATTTGGACATGCCAAAGTGGTACTTCCTTCACAAAGTTTTTTTTGAACAGAATAGGAAAATGAATATTTTTGAATTATTTTTGAACTAGGCAAGGAAGGTTTTTTACATATTTGACGAAGATACGACCCAAAGAATTTATGAGATTTTTTGGGGAATTTTGGGAATGACAGAAATATAGGTTGCTTCACAACCTAGGGCAAAAACTGCCACATGGACATGACACATAGGCAAAACAGATGAGGTGGCGCCTAGTCGTAGCAACCCACCACAATTTACAAGGTTATGACCATCTATATTGGTCATGATCAGCTAGAAATAAGGCAGCGGACCAATGCTATCTGCTTTATGACCATTTCGTGTAAGGAAATTATGACCTTTCTGACCAAAATGGTCGTTATAGTTTAGGGTTTGGAGCCCCCGAACAGCTTTTGACCAATTGGTCTGAAATGGTCATAGATCTATGACCAATTCTTCCAGGGTCACTAACAGAAGGTCATAAGTTGACATATTTCTTGTAGTGCCTCCTCAAGTTTCTTCCTGGCGGCGCAGCCTGCCTGGGGATCGATCCCCTCCCCCGAGCCCGCGGCGCTGGGAGCAGCCATAAGCCCGGAGAACTTACCGCTCTCCTATCCCGCTTGCACCGGCAACGAGTCGTTGGGCAGAGTTGGATCCACGTCAAACCCTAATCGCCTCCAGCGCCGCCAGAGGGTTTAGGGTTTGGGGAAAACGATTCGCGAGGGATTGATCTTTTTTTCATTTGCTTATAATTTTTACTGCAAGTAGTGCGTGTGTACATGGATTATATACGGAGTGATTACGGGTGGGTAATGATTTTGTTTAACCAATTGGCATGCGTTAACGTTTCATCCGAATTCCATTTTTTGACTAGAAATTTGTTGCTACCGTGCAGTGCCCTTCTTTCAGGGAGATGAAGTTGCTCCAAAAGCATGAGCATTGATACACATATCCATCATTAACGGATGAGCTCATAGCTCAGTGGTCGGAGTGTGGTTGTGTCGCTTCATCAACCCGGGTACGACCCCTATTAAGGTGGAATTAGTGTGTGATACGTCTCCGCCGTATCTATGATTTTTTATTGTTCCATGCAAATATTCTACAACTTCCGTATAATTTTGGCAATTTTTTATACTATTTTTGGCACTAACATATTGATTCAGTGCCTAGTGTCAGTTCCTATTTGTTGCATATTTTTTCTTTCGCAGAATATCCATATCAAACAGAGTCCAAACACGATAAAAACTTACAGAGACTTTTTTGGAATATATGTGATTTTTGAGAAAAATAATCAACGCGAAACGATGCCCGAGGGGGCCCCAAGGCAGGGGGCGCGTCCCAGGGGACTACACAAATCTTGTTAATCCATGACGGAAACAATCTGTCATGGAACAGTGCAAAACCGTCAAGGAGGGTGGTCCATGACGGATTTCGAATCCATCTTGTATATCGCGTCATAATTTGACAATTGTACCACCATGACGAATCCTGGCCGTCACCGATCAGTCCCTAGGCCCGCCCAGGACCGGTCCTCTATGACAGACTAGTCCGTCATGGATTACGATGACGTTGTACAAAATTGGGCTTGATGTGGCATCTACATGGCACCAGCATGGCATCTACATGGCACCAGCGTGGCATCTACATGGCACCCGCATTTTTTATTGTGGTAGTTTAGACCATTTATTTTAGTCCAGCCATGATTTGTATCCAACCAGTTACAGCACCACCCATTGCAAACAAGCTTTCACAACACCATTAATTTCTTTTGAACAGGCCCATAATTTGAAGCATTTCTATTCAATTGTTTCATTGAGTAAAGCCCTTTTAAAATTTGGCCAATAATACATCCAACATTAGATCACATGTCCTCAATAATAATTACACCAGATTACATAGACAAATATACAAGATTGTACAGACCCTCTTCATCATCAAGTTCACCTCTACACCTCCAACTTCCTTTGTGGCTCTGACCACCAAGTAAACCTGTAAAACACAATATGCTGATGTTACAAAATGGCAAGTTGATTACAACAACAACAATAGTAGTTATTATCATGTGAACCATCATTTTTATTTCACGTGATTTGAGCCTCACTCATGAAGCCTAGATACTTAAGAGTTATGCTAGGATTGCTTGTCTTTCATTAACTAACAATATTGTTACATTGCAGCAACACAACATCAACGACTAATCACGAACAACCTAGTGCCAAATAGTTATTATTTCGGGAAAACTGCTTGCAACAAAACTGTACTTCTTTTTACCATAGTGCACACCTTTTTTTCTAAGCCATGATCATGAACTAACGTCGTGTCATTTTTCTTATATAAACATATACACCTATCAACGTGTGAGAATATACATAATAGATACACTATAATATCAAGAACAGCCAAGTGTGCTCTTTTTTACAAAAATGTATTTTACAATGAATCTAATGAAACTAATTATGTGGTGTAGATGTTGATATAGCTTTTTAAAACTTGGTCAAATTCAATTATTTCGGAATCGAGGAAGCAGATTATAAATAATACCTATTAATCGTAGAGAAAACAAGAATAAATCAAATGTTCAAGGTGGAGACACTTTCAAAGTTACACTGCACTTAACATCATTTAATAAACTAGAACCACTAACTCTTGATTTTGATAACAGATCCTACATTAAACCAATGCAAATTTTGATTATTATATTTAGAATTGGTACAGGAAATCAATCAAACCAAGAACTTATATAATGGGCTATGTCAATCTGATCTCTAACAGTACTGCAAGAAATAAGAACCAAGTTGGAAGCAATGATGAACAAAAGAGCTATATAGACAACGATGGTTCACATAACATTTCATGGAAGTATATCGAAACTATTATAAAGTAGTTATGACTGAATACGTACTCTAGTGTGAGCATGCGGTAGTGACTACCATTGTTGATGAAGGTCCTATAGAATTTACACACCAAGTTCTTCTGTCTCCGATATATTTCTTTAGCTATCTTTAATTCTGCCAGTGGACTGATTCAGTCGTTCAGCTATAATCATCAACCTTCGTCACTGATCAAGTGGAGACCTGAGCCAGGAACAATGCTAAAGAAATCATAACAAACATAATAATACTACATTAATATATACACTTTACATCAGTAGGGAAATATGTCAGACAAGGAACACTGATTCCACAATACAAAAAGACAAAAAAGGCTACTGTAGAATGTAAAGCAACATCCTGTAATTCATAAAGTGGATAACTCCCTTTTCCTGATATATCAAGAAGCAATCTGGAAGTGATTGAACCAGTACTACACTCCCTTTTATTAGGAATAAGAAGAGGTTCAATTCTCCATCTCATTTGGTTCTGGAAAGATACAAAAATGCACAACACATACAGTTTTGCACATTTCCTTTTATTAGGCGGTAAGAAGAGATTCAGTTCATCTCTTTTGGTTCAGGAAAGATAGAAAAATGCACAAAAAATACAATTTTGCACTCTGGAGTTTACTTTCACAGAATACAGATAAAAAAGTACAGTCAACTAAAACTACAGCTACCTGATTGCAACAGTCATTTTAATCAAATAAGAAAAGCATCAAATAGTTTACTGACTATGAGCCTAATTTGCTACTCCCTCCGTCCGAAAATACTTGTCATCAAAATAGACAAAAAGGATTGTATCTAGAATTAAAATACATCTAGATACATCCCCTTTTATTCATTTTGATGACAAGTATTTATGGACGGAGGGAGTACTAGACTATAAATTATATAGCAGAGGGATTAATGTTTGTAAATATTAAAGCATCAATTCTTGAGAGGAAAGATACAAAATCATGCTGAATCAACTAGAAGAGGGAGGCAGAGGTCGCAGTGCTCACCGGAGAGGTTTGTAAGCAATGTAGTGATCGCAGTGTAGGTCACACACCGTCGTCACGTGATAGAGGAGGTTGCCCCAGGAGGGGGCCGGGGTCGTCGTGTGACAGAGGAGGTTGCCGCGGGAGGGGGTTGGGGTCATCGCATGACAGAGGAGGTTGCCGAAGGAGGGGGTCGGGGTCGTTGCGTGAATGAGGAGGTTGCGACAGGAGGGGGTCGGGGTCGCCGTCGTCCATCCCAATGCACGCGAGCGCACCAAGCTAGGGGAAGGCAGAGAGGAGTGAGGGGGCGTGATGCATGACCCTGTGGTGCTGCTGGAGACGCGCCGGTGACCCAGCCGTAACCCTAGAAATGGGCTAGGGGCTCAGTGCAGGCGCAAGGGGCTGGGATCAGCGCATCCAGCCGGACGGGAGGGCGGGGGGGTCGGAGACGAGCTCGTGAGCATGCTGCACGGTGGCGAATGCCGCCGGAATCGGCGGACGTTGGTGGCGGCGCGACGATTCACGGGAGAGAGAGATGGGTCATGGGAGAGATGGATCGGTGGGGGTTGTGGCGGATCTAGCATCTGCCAAAGCAGCGACGTGGAGGAGGGAAAGGGACGGCGACGAGCAGCGGGAGGAGGCGATGTGGTGGTGGGTGGCGGCGATGTGTGTGGGAAGATGGGGAATCGAGAGGGGCTGCGAAGAAGGGAGAGACTGATAGAGGAAGGGCCGAGGTGGAGGCACTTAGGCCTCATTTGGTAGAAGAGTATTTGAGAGGTTTTGGGAGGAGGGGATTTGGGAGGATTTGGTGAATCCCTCTCTTCCATCCAATCCTCTCAAATCCTCCCAATCGCCAAATCCCTCACACACCCCTTCTATTTGGTACACAGGGATTGATACGGAGGGTTTGCAAAATTAGTATATTATAATTAAAGATGTATTTTTTACAACTTCAAAAGCTTCAAAAGATCATAGAAGAAATGTACTTGCAACAATGATGCAACTAGATTACACAAAATAACAAAAAGTCTCATATAATATATTGCATGTACTATCAATTGTTCAAATGAAAATGTTACATGCATACATGCCACGGTCCAAATGAAAATACATGATGTTCGATCAACGAAAGTCAACGGTTCATCACAACATAAATTTGATCGGCAAATGCTCTGGGACATGTTTGCGGGCTCCACAGTGTGAAGGAGACTTGTGGCAGCAAAGTGGTCACCTGTCTTCCACAAGATCATGTCCCTATAAGAAACAGATGAATTGGTCCAAGGGTTAGATGTATTTTGAGTAAATGATATTAAAGCTCGCACTGCGATCTTGCCGCTGAAAACAAAATTCAGTGTGAAGTGACCCTATCTGGTCAAATAAAAACTTTCCGTCCTTAGTCTGTACATCTCCTGTTATCTGTTGGCACCCAAGCATCGGATCAAAAGAATTAAATAGAAAAGTAGTACACATGTACAGCATGATGATGGAATTAAACCAAGACCTAGGTCAATGGTGATTTCAACGAAATCGTCAAAGGCAGAGGCACAAGGTTCATAACAAACAAACAAAAAATCTCAATAAAATCACAGAGTTAAAATTCAAACAACTGGCATCTTCCGGAGTGAAGCAAAGCACATTTGAAACTAACTAGAATACGTCTAGACTTCTAAAATTCTTAGAATGTGATAAAAGCTCGCAATATTGCCCTGGATGTATGTATGTTTATTTCCTTGAAATTCAAACAACTATTCAATGAAGCTCACAATATGGACTATTTCCTTGCTAGCTAGGGGCTTTGTGTATGTTTATTTACTAGTGTACTAGTTACATATGCAGATTTAAAAACCCAACTGAATGTCCCTAGAGCTTAGAATGGTGACCATGGTGGGTGGAGAAGCAGTGAACCAGATCGAGAGGCATCTCTCAAAGACCAAGAACCGTAGACTAATGAGTACAGGGGGACGGGAGGGGGACGCACAGAGGTACATACGAGGGGAAATGCCAGCTTCCCTGGCCGGTGTCGACGAGACTGTGGTCGGCAGCGGCGTGTCGACGAGACTGCGGTCGGCAGCGGCGTGTCGAGGAGACTGCAGTTGCTGCCAGCGTGTCGAGGTAGCTACGGAAAATCCTCTGCATAGTATTGAACAGGAATGATCAGAACACAAGACAAGCATATTAAAGAGTACAGATAGCACGTAAAGATGAGATTGACCACATCTAGAGGGCTACGCTTGAACACATAACTTGCATTGCACAAGAACGATTCGTGCGTGAGCCTATAAAATAAACTAAAAGTTGGGCAATGAGAAAGTCTGTTTGATGATCCAAACTTGCATGTCATCATGTCAGGGGAACTGCTTGTCAAGCGACAGCAAAAAGGCCGATGCAGATACAACATCCACTGATTGACTACAAACAAATGATGGCAGTATGAACCAGGCTTGCTTAGATCCATCAGTTTGATATTTTTTGGACAGAAAATTTGGATATGGTGTAGTGGCAATATGATATTAAATAAAGTTCAGTGCATCTCAGCATAATACAAGGTAAAGCTCATCAGAAAAAAACGGAAGTAATCAAATCCTTTTGCACCTAATGCTTCAACGCATAAATTGGTTACTCCAGATTTCAAACCAAAGAATGCATAAATTGGTTACTCCGGATTTCTCAAGGCAAATAAACTTAGTATAGCTTTATAGCATCCAACTAAATTTCCAAACGAGAATGATATCCAAGATATATCAAACATACACTTGAGTCCTGAACAACAGATCTAGAGAGATGGGCTACACTTTTTCTGGTCATTTGAGAAGATGGAATGACAAGAGATTGATTTACACTCTGTAAATCTAGTGGAAGGGGTGATAGGTGCAAGCTCGTCCATCGTTTCCTAACCAAATAATTACGTATGACCTTGAACTAGCAATCAATATACTAGAGCTGTCCATGGTCACAACACATACACACAACAACATCAACATCCCTAATTTACAAATACTTTACTTGGATTGCAGCGGCAAACACCGGATTTTAGACAATTATAGCTTCAGACCATATGCAATTATGCATACACTACTCTTTTCCATTAGATTACAAGGTTTTGTTTATGAGCGCGGACGTAACAACAGTAGTGGCCGAAGAATAGTGGATTAAAGCATAGTACATTAATTCTGCTCAGGAAAATACAATGACATCTGAAGAATTTTTTTGCTCTAGACTGAAGAACTGCAGCATCCGTGGGTTCTAATGAATCTGCTCAAGTACATCAGTATTGGCTTCTAATAAAATTCGGCCAAAGGGCATGTCAATCAATATCAAATCAGTTGAATATTAAGATGGTCTGGACACTACTTGCAGAGAGATAAGCAGAGAGCAGTACTACTGCCACTACTTGCAGAGAGGTAAGCAGAGCCAATAGCAGCCTAGGAGGAGCAGGAGGTGAACTTGGTGAAGGCCTAGATGCCCTCAGAGACGGCGTGATTGGCGAGCTCGTTGGGGAGGACGAGGCGGCAGCCATGGTGGAGGGGTGGAATAAACCTAGATCACAAGGAGAAGGGGGAAGAGGCGAGGCGAGGGGAGACGAGGACTTACAGCCGGGGTATGCCAGAGGAAGTACGTTGGCGTCGAGGCGTCGGGGTGGTGTCTTGAGGAGGAGTCTGACGACGGTGCGTTCAGCGGACGGCGGCGGCGGCGCCTCCTCCGAATCCTCACCTCCCCCCTCGAGGGCTGAAAACCGCGTGGAAAGGGGGAATTGGAGGGGGGTTGAAGGGGTTCGGCCGTGGAATCCTCACGTATCAAATGGGCCATCGGGGTTTTGCGTGGTTTCTAGGCCACGCGAGGAATATCCGCTTCAAACCCCCAAATCCTCACGTACCAAACAAGGCCTTAGGGTTTTGTTTTTATACGGGAATGGTTAAGCGGGCTTTTGTGGGCTTTAGCGGGCTTGTGCGGCTGTACCATGCCATTCATGAGATATTTCGAAAACGTCATCCGAAATCCCTCATGGATCAACAAATTTCTTGTAGTGGGGGTAGGATGTGCCCTGCGCCCTTGTGGTCACCCCGTAAGGCGGTTGGTGCCCTTTTTCTGCCGCAAGAAAACTAATATCCAGATAAAAATCATGTTAAAATTTCATCTCAATCAGAGTTACGGATCTCCAGGAATTTAAGAAAAGGTAAAAGGCCAGAATCTGGGAGCGCAGAAACAAAAGGAAACACAGAGAGAGAGAGAGAGAGAGAGAGAGAGAGATCCAATCTCGGAGAGGCTCTCGCCCCTCCGACGCCATGGAGGTCGCGGACCTGAGGGGAAACCCTCCTCCCATCTAGGGGGGGGGCAGGGAATAAGAAGAAGGAGGGGGGCTCTCTCCCCCTCTCTCTCGGTGGCACCGGAACAAATGTTCTTCTTGTCTATTGCGAGGCCTGGAACCTGCGGAGTATCAATGGAAATGAAAAAAAATAGTCGCAGGTTCAGTAGCAGTCTTGTGCAAACTAGGCCAGGACTGGGCTAATAGCCAACTACCTAATGCTCCCCCGGATACTAGCAAAAGTGTGTCTTTATTTGGTGATCAGCCATACAGAACAACTAATGACAAGAGTCAGTCACTGGATGTGAAACCAGGAGAGGGAGCGGCAAAAATAAATACCGACGATGCTTTCCTCAAAGATTTAGGCAGGACTTGGGCTCGCGCGGTTGTCCGTGACGCTGCGGGGGCTGTGCTCATTTCTGTATGCACAGACCTGGACGTTTGTGCCTCGGTTGAGGTAGCAGAAGCAAGTGCTCTACTGACTGGCTTAGGGCGTGTTTGGTTGCCGTGCGCTACAGTACCCGCATTGCATGCACTTCTCCACCCAACCTGGCTATACAAATGCAGCATCAAATGCAACATCTGTATGTTGTTTGGTTGCGTGTATGCCCTCTTGCCTACATGGGCAGAACCACACTGCCTGGTGTTTGGTTGCCTGCATGTTAGTGGACAAACCCAAGGCATGGTGTTTGGTTGTATGCAACGCCTGGTGTGTGGTAACCTCTTTGGGTAGTTGGTGAGGTTACCAGCACACTTCGGCACAACCAGTAGCACACATCAACTACTTAAGAGCATATTTCACATAAGCAGTACCACACTTCATAACAGTTCTACGCATAAACCATAAACAGTTCAAAGCTAACTTGATAGTACTTAGGAAGGAGGTGCCCCGACCCTAGTCCTTGGCGACGAAGGCTTCGTCGTGCTTCCCGCACTTGTTGACGACCTCAATGCCATCGTCGTCGAAGATGATGACCTTGAGGGTGTCGGGAGTGAGGAGCTTCAACGTCACCGTATAGCCGATCTTGATCTAATGAACGGCTGCGTAGGTGACCCAACCCTGATCCAGGGTCGCCCTGCCGTTCATCAGCTTCACCGTCACCTTCCAAGAGCAGCAAGTGTTGTTCTTGATCTTGAACTCCGTCGGCACCGCGACGAAGTGCTTGGTGAAGTCCAGGGGCATGGGGATGCACTCAAGCTTCGGTGCAAGGATGACCTTGGAGAAGTGAGTTGGGCCATCCTCCTGATGGTAGTGGTCGTAGTTGCGGCGCTTGTTGCTGGGGGCTCCTCCATGCCCTCGTCGTCGCCACCCTCAGGCGTCTTTGGGTCTTCCTCGGCGGTGGGCGGCAGCACAACCTCGTCGGGCATTGGGTGAAGGGGCTGCTTGCCCTTGTTTTCAACAGCCGGGAGCACCTCGTGCCCATCTCATTGCTCTCCTCGGTCCGCACACAATTCATGGAGTCACGCACATCACAGAGTTCATGGCAAGTTGAAGAGCTTGTAGTTAAAACGGCATGACTGTCACTCTTCTCCTCCTCTCCACCCCCCTATATTTACTCACCCTGCCCAGCACTACTTACCCACCCCCTCTCTTCTCTCACTGTCAACCTTCCAACTCCCCATCGCCATGAGCTCTAGCTCCAGCTCCAACGCCAACCCCTTCCCTTGGGGTATTGGTTGGAGGGCCTTCTTCCTCGGGTGGACGGCTGGTGATTGGACCAAGTTCGAGAACACAATGGAGGTGTGCTCGAACTTCGGCTCCATGCCTGACATGCAGAAGGAATCTCAGGCAATGCTCAATAGGGCCACTGCACAAGAGATGAAGACGCTGATTCCTGACCCAGCGAAGGGCGCGATGGCACTTGACATCATTCGCTGGGCCATGAATCAGGCCGTCTCCGAGGAAGCTAAACAGAGGAAGAAGTGGTGCAAGTACAAGACGTACTGGGCTCCTAATGACCACCGTGCCATAGTGTACTGGGAGACGGGTATCGCGCCGCCGATGGTCACCGGTAGGGAGCCTAAGGAGGAGGAAGAAGAAGCGGTGCAGATGCCATCGTGGGCGCCGGAGCCAGGGTGTCGTGCCTGGCAAATCGACCTGGACTCCATCGAGGACGACGACGACGACCCGCTGGCCCGCACGGCGATGAAGAAGAAGATGAAGGCCAGCGGCTCAACCAGCCGCTCCGCACGCCGGTGTCCATTGTGTACCCCCTATCCCCCTATCCCCTATCCCACAATCCCCCTTCTGCATTCCGATCTTGTATCTATGAACTTGTATGAACTGCTATGAACTAGTATGAACTACCCCTATGCTCTATGAACTAGTATGAACTCGTATGATCTGCATTCCGATCTTGTATCTACCTCTATTCCCAATTCCCCTCCGCCATGGGTCGAATCTGTCGCATGATCGAACGGGATAAGGGTTTGCATGTCGAAGAGAGAGAAGTTCTTACCGCCATTGCCGCGGGCCAACTGCTGATCCGCTCGTCGGTGATGGAGTCCGGTGGTCTTCTTCCTCTGCTTCGATCCGCCATCGCTGGTGAGAGTTGGGAGAGTGGGGAATAGTTGGGAGAGGGAGCGGTGAGGGGCGGTGACGGTGAGGCTAATAACTGCCGGGGCTTCGGGAAGCAACGCGGCTTCTCGAGGGTGGCCGCGCGCGTGCAGCCGCCGCCGCCCACGTGCACCGCTCGGGCTTGGCCCTAGAGAAACTGCCGATTCGTGTGTTTCCAGTGAGCCAGGCCCAGAAGTGCTTTAAGTTTTGTGCTGTGCAGGCCCAGTAGTAAAACCACACGTCCAAACAGCCCGTTCCCTGCTCGCGCGGGCCTGGTTGGGCCTTATGCAGACAACCAAACACGCCCTTACAGGAGCTCGTGCGGATCTACCGCGGCGCTCTTGAAGTGGAGGTGGACTGCATAGTGGTGGGCAAGGAAATCTCGTCAAGTGAGCACTGTCATTCAGAAAGGTACCCACTGATTGCTGATATAAAAAAGATCCTTGAGTTGTTCACTTCTTATCGTGTGCGGGTGATAAGCAGAAAGAGCAACAACCTAGTGTTGACACCAGATTTTGACACGGTCAAGAACTTAATTAAGGTGGCCTCAAATGGAAAAGTTCTCAAAGTGAGAAAGTTTCATATCATCAAAAGGATAAACTTTGATATTTGGGCCACAGCCATCCGGTCTCATCTCCAAGGCCGAAGTTCTGTTTGAAGTACTGAGATTTTCTATCCAGAACACTATTCGGCTGATTACGCTCCCAAGATGGCCTCATATGAGAAACGTTTCTACAGGAATTGTCTTTGTCTCGTCGAAACGACTGATTTTGATATAAAAATCATCTCAATCTGAGATCGTATGCAAAAGTTAGAGCCACTCGAATGCAGCCCTGCCAGGAGGCTACATATGGCGCACCCCACCAGACGTATGTCTGATGGGTAGCGCGAGTGACAGTCCATTTTGCGCGAGCGATTCGACCCTGAAGATGGCCTCGAATTGAAAAACGTTGAACATGAAAGTTGTTCGACTTGTCGAAACGAGTAAATATGCTTTTGGGTGCATTTTCATCCGAGATAGTTTACTGCCGCAAAAAAGACCCGCAAGGTGCAACCAATTTAAACCAAACAATTTTGGAAAGTTCGGACAAAACCAATCTGAATTTGACTAGGGTTTTGGGCGTGAGTCGAAGCTTTTTCCTTGCACGGGAAGTCCAGCCACCTCTTATATACCTAAGGGGTGACGGCCGATTGAACAACGCACAATCGAACAAATCATCTACCACTTTTTATCTTTTATCTTTTCTTATTAACCCTAGTTCTTATTCTTCCTTGTTCTTCGTCTGTTCTTCTTGTTGCAGGGCAGCGACCCTCGAGGCCCTAGGGGCAATCAGGTCGATCTAGGGCAGCCCATAGCTGCCGCGCGTCCAGACGGGGTCCTTCCCTGGTGCGTGGGGTTTCGGGTGCTCAAAAGCGTCCGTCGGATTGCTTGCGTACCGCGCTTCCAGACGGGTCTCCTTCGACGTGAGCTGCACTACATCACCCCTGGCGTCGATGGTACACAGTGACGTGTTCGTGTGTGAACACACTTTTTGGCGACTCCGTTGTGGACGAAGTTTTGAACGGTCTCCGGCCCGTTCTTGCTATGAAGAGATCGTCATCTAGGGTTTGCAATCTACAAAGGCAATATGAATACCCAATTCACTTATGTAGATGCAAATAATGCATATGTTGTTGCTAGATCATCTAATGAGCATATTGTATTGGCTAGCCCTTGTTTTATCAATCATGCATCTAATTATATGCAACAACCTATTCAGAATAATCTTCATGCTTCAACTTCATATAATTTTAGCAACATGCAACATATGTATCCCAACTCCCATGCATCGGCAACCCCACAAATCTATATGCCGATGAACAACATGATGAGTTTGGTTAATCAAGTTGAAACACCCCATGTAGGAACTTTCAATGGCATGCAACATAGTGATTCATCTTTTTATTCATCGGCAACTAATTTGCAACATGTTAATCCAAACATGCCGGTGGATAGGGGAATTGGCCATAGTACTACTAGTTATTCGGCTAATTACCCGCAAACATCGTATGCTACACCTCATGCTACTAATTTTTCGGCACCATACGCAATTGTAGATGTTCATAACTCGGCTCCGCACCTTCATGCTCATGGCCGAATAAGTGAGAGTTCTACCAGAGCGCATGTGTCTTTACCTAGTAACATAGCATATCATGTTGCCCCTGCACAATTACAGAATTTCGACAACACGCCATTGCTGAAAGCGTCTCAAAGTATTGGGGGGCAACCGGTGAAGATTGGGCTGAAATTGGTCGAGAAAAGCTTAAAGATAGCCTAGCTGCAATGTTTGCTGAATTTAGACAAGAACAAGCAACCTTGCCAATCAAAGAAAGAAAGTGTGGTGATTCGGATAACAAAGTTAATTCGGTTATTAAAAAAGCCAACTCAAATAGTATGTGTACCAAATTTGTTGAAGAAAAAGAGGACGCCAAGGCACCGGAGAGTCATTTAAAAGTGGAGCAAAGTATTATTCAAGTATCACAACCATCATGTTCTCCCAACATGTATGAAGAAGTATGTCTAGCAAGTGATTTGCCTATTTTTAGATTTGGTCACAACTTTATTGTTGATGCTTCTAGAAGAAAAATTCTCATAAATAATTTTGAAAGACCAATGAAGAAGGGTAATTTACTTGTTAGCAATAAAATTGTTATAGAGCATATCGATCAATCTATTGTGCCATTTATAAAGACCGATAGTGACTTATTATTGCAGCAAAAGTTTTCCCTATTGCTTTATCAAAATTTCGTATCTAATTGGGTTGTTTTGCTTATTTCATACTTGGCTTGCACTTGGTCTCAATTGAGACACATATGTTCTAACTATTTTGATTTCAGAAATTTAAAGCCAAGGATAAATTCTATTGAGAAAACCGATGCTAGTATAATATCTTTTTCAAATACGTTGGAGGTAGAGTGCAAAACACAATGCATAGCCGAATTGGGTGATGTAAAATCTGAACCATTCATTTTCTTAACTCCAAAGCCGTTCTCACAGCAAGATCGGCTAGAAAATAAAAGGTTTACCTTAAGTTCAAGCATGTGTGATCAAATATTTGATTTGTTGCTAAGAAATAATTATATTAGAATTCTAGATCATCATGTTAAGCCATCAATTCAAGGACGAATGTATTGTAGGTTGCATCATTCGTTAAAACATAATTTTGAGGATTGCAATATATTTCGTCAAGTAGTCAAATCGGACATTGATAAAGGACGATTGAGATTTGTTGAAACACCAAAGGATGACCAGTCTATTCCGATTGGTCCTGATGGCAAAAAGTTTTTGTATCGGCTTCTTCAAGATGATTCATTAAATGATGAGAAGGAAAACACAGTGGATGATGGGATCAAGTTTTCAAGTAAAAAAGTTGTTCAAGAGCGCAATGAAGATATTCTTGAAGGCGGCAATTCCATCAAGGTTGAACAGAAGACGCCAAGTACTCGGGGGCAACAAGAAAATTCAAAGATCGGCGCAAGCACAACCAAAGAAAGAAAAGGTCGAGGTAAGCACGAAGGTAAAAAGTCGAGAGTCACTTTTGCGCAACTATTGAAAAAATACCAAAAGATGAGTGAAGAGAAAAGTTCTTATCGGCCAAGTAATTCAAAAGCATCAAGATCACCCCCTAGGTGTCGTGGTTTTAAGTCTGACAGTAAAGGTAGTGGGTACGAATGGAGAGGCAAGGTTCTAGCTATGGCGAAGTTGTACACAGGGTGTTAGCGAGTTCAGGCCCTTCTCGGAGGAAGTAACAGCCCTACGTCTCGGTGCCCGGAGGCTTGGTCGACTGATGTATGTATGTGTGTGTTACAGAGGTGCGAACCCTTGTTCTGGAGGAGGGGGTGGCTTATATAGTGTGCCAGGACCCCAGCCATGCTCCACGTTACCAAGGGCTTAAAGGTACATTAAGGCAGGCGTTACTGATAACGCCTGCAGTAAAGGATAATTAAGATATTTACTTCAGAGAGTAAATATAGGACTGTTGCTATTCCGAGGGACACTTGGTCTTCGGAGGTCGAGTGCTCGGTCTGGTCGAGTGGAATTGAGTCGTCCTGCGTACATGGGTCGGTCGAGTGAAGCTTCTCTTTGGACCGTCTCAGTCGACTGTCTCGACTGCCATGGGTCTTGTCTTTTGATCTTCTAGGGTAGCGACCTTGGGTGGGGTACTTTGGTCAGGCCTATGACCCTACCCTAGGTCTGTAACCTCGTCAGTAGCCCCCGAATGGATTGGAGCTTGAGCAAGGGGATGCTGAGGGAAGCTTTGGTCTTGGCTCGACGCCCTTGGGGCACATTGTTTCGGAGCTCGTGACATGGGCAGGCTCCCTCTATTGTGTCTTGGTCACCTCGATCGATTCTGAAGCCATCAATGAATTAGTTGCTTCTCGCGTCGACTGGATGTCTTGCGTCGATTGAGCTCTTTGCGTCGACTGAGTTTTGTGCTAGGCGTCGGACGCCATGAGCGCGTGCCGTTTTCGACAGAATCGGTTGCCCTCTGGCCGCCGGATTCGGCGGGGCTTTCGAAATTTGGGGAAGCACGCGGGACGGGACGTGCCGCATCAATCGGAGGGGTGCGGTTCGAACGCCTCGATTCCTGCGCCTCCTTTTTCGCCACGTATCGCATCGGCGCCTATTACGGGATCGGATAGGATTGCTCGGGGCCACCGGTCAGCCACTCGACCGAGCCATTATAAAGGCTCGCCGAGTCCGCCGCGGGGGGTACTGTGCGCCTAGTCTTCTCCCGTTCGCCTTGGCTTCTCTGCAGCGTTCTTGCTTCTCCGCCGCGCCCCCGCTCCTTCCTGCTTCTCTCCGCGGCGACCGCCGTCTCGCGAGCCATGGGCAAGGACAAGACTGCGGCCATGGAGCGCTCCAAGAAGGCGGCGTCGGGGAAGGGGAGGCGAGCCGGCCGGGTCGGTTCGTCGTCGAGGTCCGGACTCCCCGCTGGATGGATCCAGGGTGATTGGATCCGGTCCACCGTCGTGGTGGAGGATCTGGAGGAGCTGGAGGAGGAGGGGCTGATCGCCGGCGGCTCCTGGCGGGCGCCGGGAGGAGAGCTCGAGCCCCGGTCGCAGGAGGGCGAGTGTGTACTCCACGCCACCCACGTCGACCGAGGTTTCTCTACGCCCCAGCACCCTTTCTTCCACGCGTTTCTGATCTTCTTTGGTGCCCAGTTGCATTACTTTACGCCCAACTCCATCGCCTTCCTCTCTGCTTTCGTTTCCATGTGCGAGAACTTCCTCGGTTGCCGACCGCACTGGGGCTTGTTCAAGCACATCTTCACCTGCCGCTCACAGACTGTAAAGAGGGTGAACCCGAGTGACGGCAAGATGCACGTCCTCCAGGCGTGCGGCGGGCTCGGGATTCAGCTTAGGAATAGGAGCGCCTTCCCTCCCATGAACCTTCCAGAGTCGATTCGGGGCTGGCAGTCGCCCTGGTTTTATTACAAGGACAGTCCGACTCCGGGTCAGTCGACTGGCCTTCCTCCATTTACCCTAGGTCGAGCCAGCCCATCTCCTTCGATGGTAGTGAGTAAGGCCGAGAGGGCCGAGGTAGACATGCTGATGGAGAGGATCGTCCAGCTAGTCCGCGAGGGGGTCACGGGGATGGACTTGTTCGAGGTGTACCTCACGCGTAGGATCCAGCCGCTTCAGGCTCGGGACCACCCAATGTGGCTGTACTCCGGCACTGACGACTCGTCGCGAGTCCACCCGGAGGCGGCCCACCCGGAGTACGTAGTGCGGTGTCTGAAGAGCATCACCGGGAACAAGGACAACCCCAGGGGGTCAGGGAGGATCATCTCATTCGACGCTGACCATCTGCCAGACAAGGTTAGCCTTCCGCTTCCGAGTGACGTGTCCGTCGATTGATTTGTCGTCTTTATTGATGGTTCCGACTGGTATTTGGTCAACTTCTTTTCTTTGCAGATCTATACAGAGATGTACTCGCTGCCCAACGGGGACTTGGGCCAGGAGGGCGAGGAGGGTACGGGCGATGCCGCCGAATGGAAGTCGGAGGAGGAGACCGAGGAGAGCGAGGATTATAGCAGCGGGGAGGAGGTCGAGTCACCTCCCCGTGTCGAGCGCCGGTCCAAGGAGAAGAACGACCCAGGGGCCGCTCGACCTCAAGTGGGTCCCTCGGGGTCCCGGACGCCCAAGCGTACTCGCACGACCACCCCCGAGCCAGCTGAGAAGACGCCCAAGCAGCCCAAGGTCACCACCACCAAGCCCCGGAAGGCCCTGCCAAGGATTAAGGTGATGTACCCATCGCCTCCACGTAAGTGTCACTTGGACTTGTTTCTTTCTGTTTCTTGGGGGTCGACTGCAGTTTCGGTCGACTCATCCCTTGACTGAATCTTCCAGAGCTGCCGCTTCCACGACCTCGATGGACATCGACCGGGGTCGAGACGACGAGGAGATCGCGGATGCCGCGACATCTCGTGCCGGTGTGGGCTCTATGAGACTTGTCTTATCCTTCTTCTCTTTCGCGGGTGATGGTCGACTAACTTGGTTCCCTGCTTGACCTGAAGCGCCGCGCCTTGTCATAGAGCTATCGGACGACGACGAAGACGAGGAGCAGTTGGGAGAGGACCGTCGGCGCACAAGGAAGAAGGGCTGGAAGGCGCCTTCTGGCTCGGAGGCCCAGCGACAGGAGGACGCGGCCCGAGCCGCGGTCTCTTTCGCCGCCCCTGTGTCGACCGTGCACGCTGCCGACCCATCGTCTACGCCGAGCGTCGACCCAGCGCCCGCCCCGGTTGTCGACCCAGCGTCCACTCCAGCCGTCGAATCAGCGCCGGTTCTCGCCGTCGATCCAGCGCCTGCGCCCGCGGCCGGCTCGACGCCCGCTGCTTCGTCTGTCCTCTTCTCCACCTACCGCCTCCCGGAGGACCCTGTGGGGGCGGCTCAAGAGGCCGCTCGCCAGGCGGAGGTGATGATGGGGCGGACAAAGGCGGCGTATGAGGCCAGCATGGCGGCTTACGACGCCAGCTCTGCTCTTCGGGCCAACGTCCAGGTACGTTGTCTTTATTGGAGTAGTTTTTGACTTCGAGAGAAATCTGCTTGTTTTGTTTCGTGAGGTATCACACCCACTGGGTGTTCTTCTTTCCCTGTCTTCTTTGAGCTCGCGCCGGGCTGACCTCGGCCGAGTGAAACCAGTGGGGGCACGCTCAGTGCACCCACTGGGTGTAGTCCCCGAGACCGTGGTCGACTACTGGCGGTCGGCCATGGTCTTACTATAGAACTTCCATGCTGTTGGTTGTTTTTTTTTTTGCTCGCGCCGGACTGATCTTGGCCGAGTGAAACCAGTGGGGGCACGCTCAGTACACCCACTGGGTGTAGTCCCCAAGGCTGCGGTTGAGTGATCTGACTCGACTGTAGTCTTATAATCTTGCTTTGTTGTGTTGATGCAGAAATCTTGCGAGTTCGGGGCCAAGTTTGCAGATCTTGAGCAGAAGCAAATCCAGCTTAATCTTGACTTGCAGTTGGCTTGGGACCATCTGAAGAAGACGCAAGACGATGCGGCTGGTAACTTACTTCTGTCTTCTGTCGACTGACTTTTCGCTAGAGTGTTCCTTCATGTTCATCTGTCCAGTGGCGGCTTTGGTAGGTCAACTGAGGGCAGCTTTGGATCAAAAGGATCTTGACCTGGCGGTGGCGCGGCAGGCGGCTCAGGAGAAGTCGGAGCTGGCGGCAAAGAAGCTGGCTTCCGTGGGTGCGCTCGAGGCGGAGATTATCCGACTGAGAGGCTCACTCGACGCGGCCAACTAGGAGGTGACTCGGCTGAAGAAGTCCAAGGACGACTTGAACGACAAGTACGAGGCTCTCTTTCGGAAGAGGCTCGATCTTGAGGCGTATCTGGGCGACATCACAAAAAAATGGTACCTCGTGCTCGAAGGTATGTCCCCTTTGGATTGGTTAAAATTGGACTGGTCGACCCGTATCTTATCTGCTGACTCGACTTGCTGTTCTTGATGCAGAGTTCTGTCGTAACTTCGTACAGGAGACTGGACGGGTCGAGCCGGGCTTGAACCCAACCAACTCCATCGTGAAGGACGAGGTGTCCATGAATATACTGAGGCTGGAGACCCGCCTCACTACGGCCACGGATTACCTGGGACGACTGAAGGCAGTGATGGCCCGAATCAACGCTGCGCTCTGGAGGGGGACCGTGCAGGAGAACGACCTCGAGTCCTTGATGACTCGACTCAACGAGATCCCCGACCGAGTGCAGGAATGGAAGAAGTCGGCCGCTCGGGGAGGAGCAGACGTGGCGCTGTCTTTGGTCCGTGTGCACTGCAGGGAGGTGAAGGAGAGGAAGCTCGCTACGCTGAACGTCGCAAACACGAAGGAGCTCCAATTCCAGTCGTTCATGGAGACTTTCTTAGAGGCCGCCACTCGTATCGCCGATGGGATTGATCTGGACGAATTTGTTGCGCCTGCAAGCCCGCCTCCTCCCGAGCCATGACTTTGATACATTAATCTTATTTGCCGCGGAATGCCGCGTGGATTTGTACTTGTTAAACTCTGGTGGGTCTGTGGCCCGAGTACTCTTGCCCGATCTTTGCGGGGCTTCTATTTGATTTTGATCCTTTGGTTCGTCGCTCTTCTTCTGATCGTTTGAATCTTTGAGTCGACATCTTTGGCTAAGTTCTCCCCCGAGTGAGAGGGTCGCTCTTCACTCGGAGTAGATGATTGTAACTTAGGCGAGTCACGGGGTCGCAGCTAAGCCCCAGAGTGAGAGGGTCGCTCTTCACTCGGAGTAGAATTTTTATAACTTAGGCGATTCCAAGCTACGTTGTACTTGTGGCGGAGTTCGGAGTACCGAGCCGCTTTGTACTTGTGGCGTAGCTCGGAGGACCGCAGCTAAGCCCCCGAGTGAGAGGGTTGCTCTTCACTCAGAGTAGATAGTTGTAACTTAGGCGAGTCACGGGGT
>LR738714.1:636609673-636642325 GCA_902687465.1 Secale cereale | reverse complement strand
TGTACTTGTGGCGGAGTTCGGAGGACCGAGCCGCTTTGTACTTGTGGCGTAGCTCGGAGGACCGCAGCTAAGCCCCCGAGTGAGAGGGTTGCTCCTCACTCGGAGTAGATAGTTGTAACTTAGGCGAGTCACAGGGTCGCAGCTAAGCCCCCCGAGTGAGAGGGTCGCTCTTCACTCGGAGTAGAATGTTTATAACTTAGGCGATTCCAAGCTACGTTGTACTTGTGGCGGAGTTCAGAGGACCGAGCCGCTTTGTACTTGTGGCGTAGCTCGGAGGACCGCAGCTAAGCACCCACTGGGGGATTTAGAGGACACCAATTGTTAGGGGATCATTGTTATCTTGTCTTTAAAACGAACTGGAAAATCTTTATTACAGCTCGACCGTCGAGCGTTTCAAGTGTGAAAGCGGCGGAGCAGGTCCGCATTCCACGGATGAGGTTCGTCTTTCTTCTGGGCTACATTGTAGAGGTGGTACGCTCCGTTGCGCAGTACTTTGGTGATGATGAACGGCCCCTCCCAGGCCGGGCGAGCTTGTGTGGGCGCTTCTGATGCACCCGCAGGACCAGGTCTCCTTCCTGGAATGCCCGGCTTCTTACGTTGCGAGCATGGAATCAACGCAGGTCCTGTTGATAGATGGTCGACCGGATCAGGGCCATCTCTCTTTCTTCTTCCAGAAGGTCGACTGCATCTTGACGAGCTTGCTCTGCCTCGGCTTCGGAGAAGAGTTCTACTCTGGGGGCGTTGTGTAACAGATCGCTCGGCAGCACAGCTTCGGCTCCATAGACCAAGAAGAAAGGGGTACGACCAGTCGACCGATTCGGCGTCGTCCTCAGACCCCATAGGACAGAGGGCAGCTCAGTTACCCAAGCTCCGGCGGCATGCTTAAGGTCACGCATGAGCCGTGGCTTTAGGCCTTGGAGAATCAAACCATTTGCTCTTTCCGCCTGTCCATTCGACTGCGGATGCGCCACAGAGGCGTAGTCGACTCGCGTTCCTTGGGAAGCACAGAAAGCTCTAAATTCATCCGAGTCGAAGTTGGAGCCGTTGTCCGTGATGATGCTGTGGGGGACCCCATATCTAAATATAAGCTCTTTGATGAAGCTGATGGCAGTGCTCGACTCGAGGTTCTTGATGGGTTTGGCCTCAATCCACTTGGTGAACTTGTCGACTGCTACCAGAAGGTGGGTGAATCCACTCCTGCCAGTCCTGAAGGGGCCGACCATATCCAAGCCCCAAACAGCGAAGGGCCGGACTAGTGGGATGGTTTTCAGGGCGGATGCTGGCTTGTGTGACATGCTGGAGTAGAACTGGCAACCTGCGCATTTATCCACAATATCCTTGGCCATCTCGTTCGCGCAGGGCCAGTAAAACCCGACTCGGTATGCTTTGGCCACGATAGTCCGAGAGGAGGCGTGGTGGCCGCAAGTCCCCGAGTGAATTTCATCCAAGATCAGTCGACCTTCCTATGGATCGATGCAGCGCTGGGCGACTCCGGTGACGCTTTCTCTGTAGAGCTGACCTTGAATGACAGTGAACGCTTTGGATCGGCGGACGATCTGGCGCGCTTCTTCTTCGTCTTCTCGGAGTTCTTGTCTGAGCAGATATGATATATGGCACAGTCCAATCAGGCGTGATCACTAGGACCTCCACGATCAAGTCGACCACGGCAGGCACCTCGACCTCAGTCGGATCCGTCGCGCTGACTGGCTGCGGGGGCTCTTCCGTGAAGGGGTCTTCTTTGATAGAGGGGGTGTGCAGATGCTCCAGGAACACATTCTTGGGTATAGACCTCTGAGTCGACCCAATTTTTGCGAGACCGTCGGCTAGCTGATTCTTTGCTCTGGGCACATGATGGAGCTCTAAGCCTTCGAACTTCTTTTCAAGCTTTCGTACTGCACTGCAATAACTGGTCATTGCTGGGCTCCTGACGTCCCATTCTTTCATCACTTGGTTCACCACTAGGTCGAAATCACCGTAGACCATCAGGCGACGGACGCCGAGTGAGATGGCCATACGCAACCCATACAAAAGTGCTTCGTATTCAGCCTCGTTGTTTGATGAATCAGAATGGATCTGAAGGACATAGCTGAGCTTGTCGCCCCTGGGAGAGATCAGGACCACGCCCGCACCGGATCCGTTCAGCATCTTGGACCCATCGAAGAACATAGTCCAATGGTCCAACTGGACTTGAGTCGGAAGCTCTTGTTCTATCCACTCAGCCACAAAATCCGCTATGGCCTGAGACTTGATGGCTTTCTTCACTTCAAACTTGATATCTAACGGAAGAAGTTCAATTGCCCATTTTGCCACTCGACCGGTTGCATCTCGGTTGTTTAGTATCTGTGATAATGGGGCGTCGCTGACGACTGATATTGAGTGATCTAAGAAATAATGGGCAACCTTTTTTGCAGTCAAGTAAATCATGTACACAAGCTTTTGGTAATGTGGATACCTTTGCTTGGAGGGAGTCAAAACTTCGGATATGTAATAGACCGGGCGTTGGACCTTGTATGACGTGCCCTCTTGTTCCCGCTCGACCGTGAGTACAGTACTGACGACTTGTCCGGTGGCAGCAATGTACATCAGAAGAGGCTCTCCGCTGACTGGGGCAGCGAGCACCGGCTGGATGGACAGCAGGGCTTTGAGCTCTTCAAACGCTACTTCGGCTTCGGGATTCCACTCGAACTTGTCAGATTTCTTCATGAGTCTGTAGAGAGGCAGTGCCTTCTCCCCAAGTCGAGAGATGAATCGACTCAGTGCGGCCAAGCAACCAGTAAGCTTCTGGACGTCGTGAATACGCTCGGGGCGTTTCATTCGGAGGATGGTGCTGACCTTCTCTGGGTTGGCGTCGATTCCCCGTTCGGAAACGAGAAAACCGAGCAACTTGCCACCAGGAACTCCAAATGTACACTTCGACGGGTTGAGCTTGATATCGTAGCTTCTGAGGTTCGCGAATGTCTCAGCGAGGTCAGTCAGCAGGTCGGAACCTTTCCGTGACTTGACCATGATGTCATCCATGTACGCCTCGACGTTCTGACTGATTTGTTTTATTAAGCACTTCTGGATCATGCGCATGAAGGTGGCGCCGGCATTTTTGAGACCGAAAGGCATGGTGACATAACAAAAACACCCGAAAGGGGTGATGAAAGTTGTTTTTATCTCGTCGGGCCCATACAGACGGATCTGATGGTACCCGGAATATGCGTCCAGAAAGGACAAACGCTCACATCCCGCAGTCGAGTCGACTATCTGATCGATGCGGGGAAGAGGAAAATGATCTTTCGGGCAGGCCTGATTGATGTGCTTGAAATCGATGCACATGCGGAGAGACTTGTCCTTCTTGGGGGCCCTGACGACGTTGGCGAGCCACTCGGAGTGGTATATCTCGCGGATAAATTCTGCTGCTAGGAGTCGAGCCACTTCGCTAATCACCTTTCGCTTCTCCGCAGCGGATCGACGGAGATGTTCCTTCACAGGTTTCACCTTCGGGTCGACTCGCAAATGGTGCTCAGCCAGCCCCCTGGGCACACCCGGCATGTCTGATGGTTTCCATGCAAAGATGTCCCTGTTCTCACGGAGGAACTGGATGAGTGCTTCTTCCTATTTGCTGTCGAGTGTGGTGGAGATGTGGGTCGGCGCTGCGTTGGGGTCGGTGGGGTGGATGTGCACAGGTTTTGTGTCTCCTGCCGACTGAAAAGCTGACTCAGAAGCCGGCTTCTACGCCCTTAGCAGGTCGCCCGGATCCACTTGCTTTTGGTACTCCTCCATCTCTACTGCTGCCATTTGCTCGTAGGCGATCTTCGAGCCTTTCTGGAAGCATTCTTCCGCTTTCTGCCGGTTCCCAGTGATGGTTATGACGCCGTTGGGCCCCGGCATCTTCAGCTTGAGGTAGACGTAACATGGTCGAGCCATGAACCTGGCGTAGGCGGGCCTACCCAGGATGGCATGATAAGCGTTGTTGAAGTCCACCACTTCGAACATCAGCTTCTCCTTTCGGTAGTTCTTGGACTCACCAAAGACGACGTCGAGTGATATCTGGCCGAGTGAGTCGGCTTTCTTCCCGGGGATTACCCAGTGGAACCTCATGTTACTTTCCCTTAGCTTGGACATCGGAATGCCCATATCCCGGAGGGTTGCTGCATACAGGATATTCAAGCCACTGCCTCCATCCATCAGAACTCTGGTCAGGCGCGTGCCTTCGACTACTGGGTCGACCACCAACGCCTGCCGCCCAGGGGTGGCGATGCGCCCTGGATGATCGGACTGGTCAAATGTGATGGGGGTCTTCGACCATTTCAGGAACGTGGGGGTCGCCGGAGCAACCATGTTTACTTCTCTGTTGATGATTTTCAGTCGACTTTTACCCTTGACGTCTGCGAAAATCACCAAGGCGGAGTGTTCAAGATATCCGGAGTGTTCTTATTTCTTCACATCTCTTTATTTCTTCACATCCCTTATTCTTATCCGGAGTGTTCAAGATATCTCAGAAGATTCATAATTCCATTCTTAATCCGTTCAAATTGTTATGAGGATTGTCTTCTTATTCAAGCTATTTAATTCAACCGGTGCAATATCTCTTAAGCAATCTTTTCCAGCGGTGATTTCTTTAGTGGGCCCTAACCCATAGGTCTTTTCCCAGGATCTTACCTGACTCTTCTAATTATTTTCCGGAGTTATTTTGAAATTCCTTTCAAGCGTGACGTAAGAATGATTTCCATCAGTCACATGCCTTCTCCAAGATCGCTTTCAAATTCTTTTTCATCATTGGTTCAACCTTTTAATTCTTCATTCCGGAGTGCTCAACAATTCTTCATGGCATTTCTCGTCTTCATTCACAGCATTTGGAGACCGGAGAAGAGTTTCTCTTAAATCTTGACCCGTTCTCTTGTTGAGTTGTGGTTCTAGCTTCATGCCATCCTCGTTATTGTTCCGATTGTGAGGAATCCTTTTATACCCGTCCGAAGCATTTCATGAATTCTTCTTATTGTGATCCTCTGAAGGCTATCATTTCAGAAGATTTCTTCGTTCTCAGTTTTCAACTTTGTCCTCCAAATATTCTTCATTGATGTCTCTTCGTTCGTCTCCATATTCTTATGGTGGTTCATTCAAGTTTACTCTTCCTTGTTATCGTTTTAATTCACTCGTTCTTTTCATAATTCTACCGGTGGTTCGTTGAAGATTTACCCAAGCTTGTGCTAGATCTCTCTTTAATTCTTTGCAACGAGACTAAGTAGTATGCCAAATCCTTTGGTTGTCATCAATTTAAATTGGTGAAGAATATGCATAACATAAATCTTATTCTAGTTTCTTCCAAGAGGTTAATCCCATCCTTCAGAGCTTGTTCATCATATCATATCCTTGGTTCTAAGTTGTTCATCTTGTTTTCCGGAGCTCCAAGTTATTTCAAGTATCATTTCAAAGCTCCATCTAATTCATCGCAGGCCTTGAATCTTATTATTTTTCATCTTTCACTTCTCATGCTTTCATTACCGGAGTTCTCATGGTGGTTCATCATGTTTTAATTCATCCTCGAAGTCTTCATCAAGTTTCTTGTTGGAGCTCAAGCATTCTTCATCATGCATTCCAATTGCAATCCTTTCTACCTTATCTTTTCAGATGGTGTTATGTCATTCTTGACAATTCCTTCATGAATTGTGATTCACGAGTTTCAAGAATGAGATATTTAAAACCATCAATTTCCTTGTTCAGTAGATCTTTTCAACCCTTTAATTATTCGTTGGAGTTATCTTGAGTTATAATTCACCTAAAAGCTTTCCTTGAGAATTGTTGCTATTATGGTGCTTATAAATGACCCAAGTTCTTCATTTATCATTCCGGTGAAATAATTTTTTCATCTCCTTGTTGATCTCAATCAATCAAATGTTTCGTAAGTGGCTGGTTGTCACCTCTTAATTTTGAGATGTTTTCCATAAGCCCACATCAAGCTTATTCGTTTCGTTGTTGAATTTTCCAACAACTCTACTCAACCCTTCTTCGTAAGGACGCTCTTTCAAATTCAATTTTGAGAGAAGTTGTTTTTTCTTCTCCGTTCAATTCTTTCATTGAGTTATATGCTATTCTTTCATTCCGGAGGCATTGTGATGTTGCTCTCTCCAAACCATCATCTCGTTTATCAAGATCATATTCTCCCTTGCTTGTCTATTTAACCGTAGTGTTGTGTCCTCCATTCTAGTTCTCTCATCTTTTCAAGTTTTGCCTATCTTTTTAACCGGAGTGCTATCTGAAATCCTTCTAACCCCTTGTGCCACCCTTTCAATTGTTTCGGAGGCAATATGTTGTTCATTTCATCAAGTATCATTCAATCTCCTCAAGTTCTTGTTTATTCCTTCCATTTTCAGTCGGAGTGCTGTCCGAATTCTGTCATTCTTATTCCTTGGCTATACCGTTGTAGTTTCATATTCTTTTGGTTCGTAAGCTCTTGTTTCATGTTTTTCAACCTGCAAGGTTCTCTTAATGCTCCTTGTCCCTCTTTTCCAACGGAGTGTTTCATCTTCGTTCATCTCCGTTGTATTCTTTCCTTCAAGATTGTTCAACCTCTCAAGGTTCTTTGGTTTTCACTCGTTTGTCGAAGAAGCAACTTTGTTTTACCTCTTCCTCTTCCGTTTTTACCCGGTGCCATCTCTAGGATCTCGGGTCGAGATCCTCTGTTAGTGTGGGAGAGTTGTGACGCCCGAAGACCGACGTCCCAGAAGATCACAGAAGATTCCAGAAGATTCCAGATGTTCCGGGTTCTCCCGTGTGTTTTATTTTGCTTGTGTTATTTATTTTTGCATTGCATCATGTCATCATGCCATCATGTCATATTTATCTTGCATCTCAACTTAAATAAATTGTGTGGACCTTCGGTCGATTTAAATCGAGGGAAGAATGTCTTCTCTTTAAAACATATAAAAGCCTCTCAATATTATTAGGGAGCTATATAATAATATTCCATTTGTTTGGAATTAACCAACACACGTGCATAATTTTCCCCATGCTTTTCCTACTTCGAGTTTCTCCTTCAAAAACCTTGCCAATAATTCTTTTCCGTTGTTTCGAGGTTCCTCCGAAAATTCGAACATTTTTTGGACACTTCAATAATCAAGTCTTAGTTCATACCCATTTGAATTAAATTCAAATATGTTTGAATTATTATTTTTTTGATCATGCCTTTTTCAATTTTCTCGGACCGTGCTCATTTTTATGAGCCCGAGAAAATTAGCCCTTGTGCTAAATCTTCCCCTAACCTTTCTTTTCTTTCCTCTTCTTTTAATTGTTTCTCCTTCGTTTCTTTAATTAAAAGATCATAGCAGAAGAGCAGCCTGGCCTCTAGGCAATTCTAGCCGCGGCCCAGGCCTCTTGGCCCATCCCAATCAGTCATCTGGCCATTGGCCCAGCCACCAGGCGTCCTAAACCCTAGCGCTCGAGCCATTCCCTCCTCTCGTTCCTCTCTCCCGCAGGCCGCCGCCACCCCCTCGTTCCCCTATCGATCTCTCCTCTGTCGCCCGACCGCCCCTGCCTCGCTCTACACTACGTCCCTCGAGCGCCCCATCGATCCCCTTTGGTTTTCCCCCGCGAGCCGGCCAGGACCGTGCCAGAGCCCCGCCGTCCTCCTCGCGCCATGGCCGCGTCCCTTGCTCCTCTCCCGTCGCGCGCCTCGCCGCCCCTGCCTTCGTCTCCAGCGAGCCAACCCGCCGCACTCCTGCGCGCCCCGGGCCTCTCCTCCTCGCCAAGGCTCCAGCAAAGCCGCGCCCTCGCCAGGCTCTCGCCTTGCCCTCCTCGGCCAGGAGCTGCGCCAAGGCCAGCGCCCCTGCCTCCTCGGTGGACTCGACCCGCAAGGCCCTGCGCCACCTCGCGAGGGGAGGAGCCCCCTCGTGCAGCCCCTGCGACCCGCGCCCTGCCTCCCCATCGACCAGCCGAAGCTGCCCCGCGAGCCGCTCCGCCGCCTTCTGCTCCTTCTCCGGCAGCCTCGTGCCCGCCATGGACGTCTATGCTGCTGTTTTGCTTTGAACCGTCAAGACCGGCAAGTCCAGCTAGCACCGATGCCTCAAGGGCCCTGAGTACGACTACACGGCGACCCGACAAGTACCACGACCAAGTACCCCGACGACCGCGGTCTTCGTAATCGCCAAGTACCACGACATGACGGCATGAACATCTACAAAACGTGTACCACGATGACCCGCGAGTACCACTACATCAACGTGTTCCGCTACCATCGCCGAAGACCGTCAAGTGAACAGCTACCGTCGCCGGAAACACCAAGTACCCCTTCGAACGTTTTGAAGCGCCAAGTACCACGACGGCCCCGAACCTCTACGAACGAGTACAACTACCGTCGCCGAGACCGCAAGTACCACTACATAAACGAGTACCACGACACGATGACGTGAACGCCTACTTCCCTCTACGGACGTGTACCCCGACCCGTGTACCACTACTTCCACTACGAATCGCGAGAACGACTTCTTCCTCTACGATCTCGAACCTCTCCGAGAACAAACGCTTCGAAGGTATAACCCCGAGACGATGACCCGTGGACGAATGCATGTGTTGTATGAAATGTTTCCCTTGTGTGCATCATGCCGTATCGTCTTTTGTAATGTTCCTCGGTTGCCTCGTCGCCGACTCGTGGGAACCCGGTGACGGGATCACCCACCTTTCATCTTGTCCGACTCGCTCACGCCATCTTTCTTTTGTCCCGGTCTCTCAACGAGTTACCGGAACCGAGATGTTGTCGATGCATCATTTTCGGATCGTTGCCGTGGCACCTTTTTCCTTCCACCACGGTGACATATACTTCATATCATCTTCTTGTCAACTTTTAATATAATTGCATAAACTTGATCATGTCATCCGCATCATGTTAACAACCTTTGAATGTTTAATTGTTGTTGCTTTAATAATGGCTAAACATGCACATGTGGATTTTTCCGGAATTGTTGTTTGATATTTCCGGCCTCATTTAAAATGCCTAAATAGTGAAGTTTCTTTATGCCTCACCTCTTGCCTTGTTAACAAACATTTAATCTTGTCTTGTAAATAACGAGAGTCAATTAAATAATTAAAATGTGGTGTTTCGTCAATATGCAACTCGTTGCATATTGAGCTCCACTTAACTTGTAGTATTGTTTGTGCACTTTGCCATGCCATGCATATTTAAACCGGACATGCATCATACTTGGATGTGCATCGTATGCCATGTTTATGATTGTGTGTTTACCGTATTGTTTGCTTCTTTCCGGTTGCTTCTCTTGATAGCTTCGGTTTCGTTCCGGAGTTGTGAGGATTCGCTCGACTATGTTGCTTCGTCTACTTCATGGACCCGTTCTTCTTCCTTGCGGAATCCCAGGCAAGATGATCATACCCTTGGATACCTTTACTACCATTGCCATGCTTAGTTGTCTCGATGCTATCGTTACATGTTGCGCTACCCTTCTTTTATATCAGCCTCTCCTTGTTGCCATGAAACCTCTAACCTTGACACCTTCCTAGCAAAACCACTGTTTGGCTATGTTACCCGCTTGCTCAGCCCCTCTTATAGCGTTGTTAGTTGCAGGTGAAGATGAAGTTCGTTCCAGGAGGGAACTTGTTGTTGTTGGAATATCACAATATCTATTATTATTATTAACACACCTATATACTGGGCATGGGTGGAAGGCTTGGCCTTTTGCTCGGTGTTTTGTTCCACTCATGCCACCTTAGGCGCCGATAAACCGGCATTATGTTCCTTGATTTTGCGTTCCTTACACGATGGGTGGATGGGGACTCCTTGACAGTTCGACTTTGAATAAAACTCCTCCAGCAAGGCCCAACATTGGTTTTAATTTGCTCATAATAACAACTTAATTAATTAATTAAATTGCATAGGGAGTTAGCGCTACCCGAGGATTCTTTCTACATAGCAGGGGGGCCAGTGCTGATGGTGTTGGTCCCAAACGGGGGTCCTGCAGGGCCACCACGGGGAAACTCGAGGTTTGGTTTTACCTGTAGCATCACCCATCCGGTCGTGGCCTGAGACAAGATACGCGCGGCTACTATCAGGGTGTCGACACACCGGGAGGTCTTGCTGGACTTGTTTTACCATTGTCGAAATGTCTTGTGCTACCGGGATGCCGAGCCTGATCGGATTTCCCTAAGATAAGGAGTGATGATATTATATTTATCACTTTAGCTAATCGTGAGAGTTTGTGATGGGCTAAGTTGGAACACCCCTGCAGGGTTATGATCCTTCGAAAGCCGTGCCCGCGGTTATGTGGCAGATTGGAATTTGTTAATGTGCGGTTGTAGAAAACTTGACAGAGGATCCGAAGTAAAACACACAACTGTGTGAGTAACCGTGACTGTCTCTTTTCACTTCGAGAAAAGAACACGGTGGGGTTATGTTTGATTCGTATGTAGTTCAGGATCTTTAGCGATCACTACTTTTGCGATCGTTTGCGTAGATGCTCATCTTATTCTGGTACTCGTAAGTTAGCCACCATCTTATGCTTAGCCGCTGCTGCAACCTCACCACTTTACCTCTTCCTACCCATAAAGCTTTGCTAGTCTTGATACCCATGGTTATGGGATTGTTGAGTCCTCGTGGCTCACAGATACTACTACACCAGATGCAGGTTCAGCCGAGAATGATGCAAGAGCTGGTTCAGAGCTTCCCAGGGAGCTCGATGAAGAGTTTGGCCGTATGCTTGTTACGTTTTCGACGATCAGTAGTGGTTTCTACTAGGATTCGATCCGGACCTGTGGCTTTATGTTGTTTTGGTATCTTTCTTTTGGATCTTCGCCCGTAGTCGGGTTGTGTTGTTTTTTAATGATGTCTTGCTTATGTAATGTATTGTGTGAAGTGGTGATACGTCCAAAACGTATCTATAATTTCTGCTTGCTCCATGCCCTTTTTGTGTGATATTGCTATTATATTTATGCACTTCCATACACTTTTGATCATATTTGTACTAATCTACTAATGGTTGCAAAAGTGCACAATGTTCTTGTTTTACACTTTATTGTGTAGGAATTACTTGGAAATTGACAAAAACGCAAAAGGAGTCGTATTGGAGTAGGACTCTGACTTTCCTGAAATCTGTCTGAGAACGTTTTTTAAAGATGGTCACGTTCCGGCCCGAAGACGACGTCAAACGGAAAAAGTCTAGTTGCAAAAGTTGTGGGAAATTTCGAGGCGATGCTTCTGGATATAAAATTCGTCCAAATCAGAGTCCAGACAGCCGAGTAAAGCCCGTTTTACTGAGGCCCAAAATCTGATGACGGGAATCCGAGAGTCTATATAAAGAGAGGAAACCTAGGTCACCAAGGGCCACGAATTTTCCTCCTCCCAAGCCGTCGTCTTGGAGGGGAGGACCAACACCATTGTAGCACCATCCTCAAGGAAGAAGGGGGGCCAAGGAGCCGCTGCCCCTAGGGCCGCCGCCGCCCCCAAGGGCCGCCGCCGCCCCCTAGGGCCGCCGCCGCCCCCAAGGGCCGCCGCCGCCCCCTAGGGCCGCCGCCGTCTCCTCCTCGCCGCCGCCGCCTCCGTGGCCACCGCCGGCCGCCGCCTCCACGCGGGGCTGCACCTCTCCATCAACACCACCATCAAGATCCTCCTCACCATGTCCATGTGTGAGTAGTCTTCTCCGGGGCCGAGGGCTCGTACGTGTAGCTATGTGGTTATCTCTCTCTCCCATGATGTGATCTTCGTTGTGATCATAGGCTATGTTAATCCAGGGTGATCCCATGATATTTCCCCTTCCTCTATGTATTGGATTGATGTACTCACTTGTCTTTATCTAGTATAATCCCCGAGACCAAGGTGACAGCGGTCTATTGGACATGGACTAGAAAAATATTTTCATGAGTGATTTCCTCTCTTGTGTGTTGATTGAAGATTGAGAGTCTCTTGGTGCTTGTCTTTGACTATCCTTTAGATATGTTGTGGTGATTGTGGGACTCTCTTTGGATGGCCGCGGTGACATTGGAAAATCCTTAGATTGAGAACTACGAACTTTGAGGTGTGCTTTTGTAGCCCTACATAATTCTCGTCCTCTCTTGACCACGAAGGAATGACCTCCGGGTGCGTCTCCATTGCATGTTTTATGGGAAATATCATGTGATTCGATTATGTTAATGTTGTTGGGAGTTGCCACTAGTGAAAGTATGATCCCTAGCCCTTGTTTCCACCATTTCAATACCATTTGTGCTCACGTTTACCACTTGTTTGCTTGCTGCACTTTCTATTACAGATTTATATTACTTTGTTTTGCCATCCATATCACTTGTCATTTAACATCTCTTCGCCGAACTAGTGCATCTATACATCTAACAAGTGTATTAGGTGTGTTGGGGACACAAGAGACTTCTTGTATCTTAGTTGCAGGGTTGCTTGAGAGAGACCATCTTCAACCTCTACTTCCCTGAGTTCGATAAACCTTAGGTCATCCACTTGAGGGAAATTGCTGTTGTCCTACAAACCTCTGTGCTTGGAGGCCCAACATAGTCTACAAGAGTAGAAGCGTGTGTTGACATCAAGCTATTTCTGGCGCCGTTGCCGGGGAGGTGAGTGCTTGAAGGTATATCTTTAGATCTTGCAATTAAATCTTTTTGTTTCTTGTTTTTATTTTCACTAGTTTTGCTTAATGGAAAACAACAAAAATATGAGAGAGCTTTATAAGCTCTACCTTGAACTTGGACATGATGTGTTCGAAGAGAAAATTAAAAAACCTTTGGAACTTTATTTGCATAACAATCATGATGGTGGTGATGTTATTAGTATGTTTTTATTTAATATCAATATTGCTAATGACATGAAAAGCTCTAAGCTTGGGGATGACACGTTTGATGAACATGATATTTTTAGTCCCCCAACTTTTGAGGAGAAAATTTACTTTGATGATACTATGCCTCCTATATATGATGATTACAATGATGAATATGATATTTTCAGTCCACCTACTATTGAGGATAAAATTTATTATGATTATGATATGCCTCCTAAATACGATGATTACCATGATGGTTATGATAGTCTTACTCTCACTATTCCTAATAAGAAAGATTTTGCTTATATGAAGAGTAATGACACTTTTATGCTTTTGGATCATGGAAATAATGCCTTATGTGATAGTTATATTGTTGAGTTCATCCATGATGCCACTGAAATTTATAATGAGAGAGGGAGACATGGTTCTAAATATCTTAATAATAAGAAGTTTCCTCTCTTTATGGTGAATATTTTGAAGTTATGCTTGTTTTGCCTTCCTATGCTAGTTGCTTTGTGCTTCAATGAATTATTCTATTGCAATATTCCCATGCATAGGAAGCATGTTAGGCTTAAATGTGTTTGGTATTTGCTTCTTGATGCTCTCTTTTGTTCTTCAACTCTTATTCCTACGAGAGCATCATTAAAGTCTTATGCCTAGCTTAAAGGCATAAAAGAAAGCGCTTTTGGGAGGCAGCCCACAATGAATAAAATTTTATTTTGCTTTTGTTGTGTCTTGATGTTGTTACTACAGTAGCATCATCATTGTATCTTTACTTTTCAGCTTTGTGCCAAGTGTAGCCTCTGATTGCAAGAAAGTTCAAAAGTTGTGACGTGCTGTCGAGGAAACAGATTCTGTCCTTGGATAGAAAAAATCGTATAAAATCACCAGATCATCCTTTTGGTCTGAATTTTTTCGACAGCGTGCTCTATACAATTGTCTTTCGGGCATATGTTCTGAGTTTTTTGATTTGAGTTCCAGAAGTGCCCCGAAAAAATTATTTACTACCTGCTGGTCTGTTTTTCACAGATTCTGTCCTGTTTTGCCTTTCCTTCATTTTGCAAACCTTGAGCTTGCTTTTTCTTTGCAAAAACCTTTTGGCAATCTTGAGAAACAGTAGACCTTCAATAATATCCTTATTTCCAGCAAGGAAAAATTATTTTATTAAGGGTACTAACCTCGCTAATCAGATTATGATGAGTTATGTATGAAGGGAGTTTTCAAGTGTGCGAGGGAAGATGATAAAAAGATTCAGGAGTGTCAAACGCTCAAGCTTGGGGATGCCCCCATGCACCCCCAAGAAATATTCAAGAAGACTCAAGCGTCTAAGCTTGGGGATGCCCCCGTGCATCCCCTTCTCCATCAACATTATCAGTTCGTCTATCGTTCCACTATATTTTTATCACTTCATGTGTTATGTGCTATGCTTGGAGCGTCTTGCTTTTAGTTTCCTTTTTAGTTTCTTTAGCTTTGCTTGCTGTTCTTAACGAGTTGGAACTCAACTTTCTTTGTGTGGGAGAGAAACACGCTCCACTTCAACCTAGAACAAAACATAGAATTTTCATGTCTATCCTTGCTGTGTGTGTTCTTTGTCTTTCAATAGCTACTATCATGTTCAGCTCTTAGTTTTCATGCTTATCTTTTTAAAGAGCTTTTGTTTAGTTGGTCGCTGGAACTCTCTTTAGTTATCATGCTTATCTAGTTAAGAGAGTTGGCTTCTGTTGCACTGGTTGATATGTCTATGATAAAAATGCTATGTGCATAATGATGCTTAGTAGTTCATGTTTTCTTATGATTAGTCTCAAATAGCTGGGGGGTTCTCAATGTGTTAATGGAGTACCAACATGATTTGTTTGCCTATGATGTGGTATGGTTTAGTGATATCTTCCTTCAAGAATTTATTTTGATTGACTTGGCATATGCTCACGCATAATTAAGACTGTAAAGAAAGTCTATCAAGCCTTGATGATCTTTAATTTCTGAGTAGCGATATAACTTCCATGCCTGATTCAATGTTGCTTTGTCGCTCTGCATGATTATGACTGTCATTGCTCTTTTAGTTGGTCGCTCCCAGTCTTTTGCTAACCTTCGCCTGTACTAAGCGGACTGACTGCTTGTGCATCCAAAATCCTTTAAACCAGTTATGCCATATGAGTCCACCATACCTTCCTATACATGGTATTTACCTGCCATTCCTAACGAAGACTTTCATGTACCATCTCGAAATTAATCAAAAAAAGCATTTCTCTTTTGTGCCTCTGTTTTAGCTCATGAGGAAGTAGTAGTTAATTCATGATCTTTTTAAGTTGGACAAGCTTCACCCCGGGATTGCATGTCTAATGTGCAAACCCATAATACGAGAAGGAACTGGCATAGCGTGCGCCTGGCTCATTAAAAAATTATATAACAAACAAACCCTCCTTCACGCTTTGTTCATGAGAAATCAGAAAACTTTGGTAGTGATAAACAAAGGAGATTAAGAGGATGTGATCGTCCTCATTCGGGAGCCGTTCCTCAAAACTTGTCCTGCTCAAGAAGTGATTGAGTTATCTGTTAGCATTCGTTGACGAAATATGCATACCCCAAAAATAATTTTTACTTCTGTTTTATAAACCAAGAGCTCTGGTACATGTTTAATTTTTGTTTCCGACCACGGGTTTTCAACATTGCCATCAAAATCCACGGTTCGAGACTCTCCACCTTCTTTCTTTAAAGCACCAACTATTGAGAGCATGATTGTAATTCTGAGTGAAATGTGCATTGTCCCAAAGTACCATTGTCTTTTGCATGATTATGATATCGTTTATTCTGAAATCATTGTATATAGTCGTCACTTAAACCTTGGAGGTGCCCCTGCATTTATGTTTTGCTTCACTAAAGGGGGCAAGCGAGGTATCACTTTGTCATGTTTGCACACCATGCTCACTACAAATCTATTTGATGTTTCAGTATCATATTATAAAACTTTCAGTTCTTTGTGATTTTCTCATGAGGCAACTTAATTACTACAGACTCATTGTCTCAGTAAGCATTTGTCATGTGACTGTGAAAAGTTCTTATATGGTTAATAGCATGTCACCACATAAATTATGCTTGTTATCATTTACCTACTCGAGGACGAGCAGGAATTAAGCTTGGGGATGTTGATACGTCCAAAACGTATCTATAATTTCTGCTTGCTCCATGCCCTTTTTGTGTGATATTGCTATTATATTTATGCATTTCCATACACTTTTGATCATATTTGGACTAACCTACTAATGGTTGCAAAAGTGCACAATGTTCTTGTTTTACACTTTATTGTGTAGGAATTACTTGGAAATTGACAAAAACGCAAAAGGAGTCGTATTGGAGTAGGACTCTGACTTTCCTGAAATCTGTCTGAGAACGTTTTTTAAAGATGGTCACGTTTCGGCCCGAAGACGACGTCAAACGGAAAAAGTCTAGTTGCGAAAGTTGTGGGGAATTTCGAGGCGATGCTTCTGGATATAAAATTCGTCCGAATCGGAGTCCGGACGGCCGAGTAAATCCCGTTTTACTGAGGCCCAAAATCTTATGATGGGAATCCGAGAGTCTATATAAAGAGAGGAAACCTAGGTCACCAAGGGCCACGAATTTTCCTCCTCCCAAGCCGCCGTCTTGGAGGGGAGGACCAACACCATTGCAGCACCATCCTCAAGGAAGAAGGGGGGCCAAGGAGCCGCTGCCCCTAGGGCCGCCGCCGCCCCCAAGGGCCGCCGCCGCCCCCTAGGGCCGCCGTCGTCTCCTCCTCGCCGCCGCCGCCGCCTCCGTGGCCGCCGCCGGCCGCCGCCTCCTCGCGGGGCTGCACCTCTCCATCAACACCACCATCAAGATCCTCCTCACCATGTCCATGTGTGAGTAGTCTTCTCCGGGGCCGAGGGCTCGTACGTGTAGCTATGTGGTTATCTCTCTCTCCCATGATGTGATCTTCGTTGTGATCATAGGCTATGTTAATCTAGGGTGATCCCATGATATTTCCCCTTCCTCTATGTATTGGATTGATGTACTCATTTGTCTTTATCTAGTATAATCCCCGAGACCAAGGTGACAGCGGTCTATTGGACATGGATTAGAAAAATATTTTCATGAGTGATTTCATCTCTTGTGTGTTGATTGAAGATTGAGAGTCTCTTGGTGCTTGTCTTTGACTATCCTTTATATATGTTGTGGTGATTGTGGGACTCTCTTTGGATGGCCGCGGTGACATTGGGAAATCCTTAGATTGAGAACTACGAACTTTGAGGTGTGCTTTTGTAGCCCTACATAATTCTCGTCCTCTCTTGACCACGAAGGAATGACCTCCGGGTGCATCTCCATTGCATGTTTTATGGGAAATATCATGTGATTCGATTATGTTAATGTTGTTGGGAGTTTCCACTAGTGAAAGTTTGATCCCTAGGCCTTGTTTCCACCATTGCAATACCATTTGTGTTCACGTTTACCACTTGTTTGCTTGCTGCACTTTCTATTACAGATTTATATTACTTTGTTTTGCCATCCATATCACTTGTCATTTAACATCTCTTCGCCGAACTAGTGCACCTATACATCTAACAAGTGTATTAGGTGTGTTGGGGACACAAGAGACTTCTTGTATCTTAGTTGCAGGGTTGCTTGAGAGAGACCATCTTCAACCTCTACTTCCCTGAGTTCGATAAACCTTAGGTCATCCACTTGAGGGAAATTGCTGCTGTCCTACAAACCTCTGCGCTTGGAGGCCCAACATAGTCTACAAGAGTAGAAGCGTGTGTAGACATCAAGTGGCGAGTGTAAGCCAACTATCTCCTTTTGCAATTTAATCCCTCTTTTACATGAGTCGTGCAAAGATACCAAACTTGAGAGCATTTTAGGATGGGCTTATACCTTTAAGTCGTGCCTCGACACGTAGGAGGTATAGTCCCATCCTGGGCATTACAAGTTGGTATTCAGAGCCTTCTCCGACCTAGAAGCCCCCACTGATTGATCGAATCGTTGACGGTTGAGTCTAGGCACACACTTGAAAATGTTTTGAGTCCTATATATATATATATATATATATATATATATATATATATATATATATATATATATATATATATATATATATATATATATATATATATATATATATATATATATATATATATATATATATATATATATATATATATATATATATATATATATATCGGAGAGTAGGATTTCTTTGCTCCTCATCTCTTTTCACTCTAGTGAGGACTCCTGACGATTACTCTTATCTCTTCTACTTTCAAAAATTGCACCAAATTTTTTTTTAGGATCTCGCGAGTATTGTTTGGATTGTTTCGATGTCTTTGTGATGAGAACATTGTTCTCGATGCCTCCTGTCATTAGGGGTTGTGGCAGTGTCCCGGGGAGTTGAGCTCCGAGGTGTTGTCGTCACAAATCCATCGCAGCGATTCTAGAATACTTAAGACGGCCGACATCGAAAACTCTCCTATGCGGTTAGTGGCAAGATAACCCCGACATCACCCAGTACTGCGGAGGTAGTTCGGGAGTATTGCCATAGCTTGTATAGAGATGCGTTTCGAAGGTCCGAGGTAAACGGTTTCCGAGAAAGACTGGTTATGTGTTGAAGGATGGATACAGCTGGATGTAGGATTAGAGTTGAGTGCGCGGTGCTTCCGCTGTATCCCCAACACCTGATTGCATAACTGGAAACTTTCGGAAATTAATAGGTGGGTTCATTTAGTAGTTCTAGGCATTCTTCCAACGGATGCACGATATGAAGTTCGGGGTTTTACATTGAGTGAAGTGGTTTTATGGACTTGCTCTGATCGGGAGTTGCATCTTAAAGGGTCCTTGGCTATGCTGATCCGGGGATTGCAAAACCCTTTTGTAACACGTTCCATGAGCTTTCAGCACAAAGATGTCGAACGAAGCTTCTATCTTGTATTTGTTCTATCTGCTCCTTGTTTCTTTTTATTATCTTTTGTTCTCCCAAGTGGCTTCTCATCAAGTTGATGTACCTACGGAATCCATTCGTTCAATTCTCTGTTCGGAAAGATATGTTGCAACATAATCTTCTTCATAAACATATCTATTCTTTGTTCTTGTTTTGATTCTGGTATTCGAGTTGCTTCGATGTCAAATGTTGATTCCATACCTTTCCTAATCGGTGTTCTCATATTTCTATGAGAGTGCTAGTCCTTCTTAATCATCGAGATGGTCATGTTAATCCTTTTCAACTGGTGTGCCTTCTTTTCAAGTTATTTCGTACGGACGCCGTTGAGAAATCTGACGATTGTCTGTTTCATTCATCCCAAGTCGTCTTTGTTTTTCCCCACCCTCCCACCCTTTCTTATTCTCGGAGCAAGAAATTCTCAGATGAAGTATCCATTTTATTTATGTGAGTTTTCCTCATTCATTTCCTTCAATGTTCTTATCTGGTGAATTATCGTGAAGATGCTCAAGAGCTTCAAGTTCATCATTCTTTTGTTCTCAAATTCTGCCGGTGGTTTTAATTCAAGTTTCGGTGTTGATCATATCTCTTCCTTTTTATTTAACATGTTTTCACATGTTGAAATTTCTTATCCGAAGGCTCTCTTATTTCTTCACATCTCTTTATTCTTATCCGGAGTGTTCAAGATATCTCAGAAGATTCATAATTCCATTCTTAATCGGTTCAAATTGTTTTGAGGATTGTCTTCTTATTCAAGCCATTTAATTCAACCGGTGCAATATCGCTTAAGCAATCTTTTCCAGCGGTGATTTCCTTAGTGGGCCCTAACCCACAGGTCTTTTCACAGGATCTTACCTGACTCTTCTAATTATTTTCCGGAGTTATTTTGAAATTCCTTTCAAGCGTGACGTAAGAATGATTTCCATCAGTCACATGCCTTCTCCAAGATCGCTTTCAAATTCTTTTTCATCATTGGTTCAACCTTTTAATTCTTCATTCCGGAGTGCTCAACAATTCTTCATGGCATTTCTCGTCTTCATTCACAGCATTTGGAGACCGGAGAAGAGTTTCTCTTAAATCTTGACCCGTTCTCTTGTTGAGTTGTGGTTCTAGCTTCATGCCATCCTCATTATTGTTCCGATTGTGAGGAATCCTTTTATACCCGTCCGAAGCATTTCATGAATTCTTCTTATTGTGATCCTCCGAAGGCTATCATTTCAGAAGATTTCTTCATTCTCAGTTTTCAACTTTGTCCTCCAAATATTCTTCATTGATGTCTCTTCGTTCGTCTCCATATTCTTACGGTGGTTCATTCAAGTTTACTCTTCCTTGTTATCGTTTTAATTCACTCGTTCTTTTCATAATTCTACCGGTGGTTCGTTGAAGATTTACCCAAGCTTGTGCTAGATCTCTCTTTAATTCTTTGCAACGAGAATAAGTAGTATGCCAAATCCTTTTGTTGTCATCAATTTAAATTGGTGAAGGATATGCATAACATAAATCTTATTCTAGTTTCTTCCAAGAGGTTAATCCCATCCTTCAGAGCTTGTTCATCATATCATATCCTTGGTTCTAAGTTGTTCATCTTGTTTTCCGGAGCTCCAAGTTATTTCAAGTATCATTTCAAAGCTCCATCTAATTCATCGCAGGCCTTGAATCTTATTATTTTTCATCTTTCACTTCTCATGCTTTCATTACCGGAGTTCTCATGGTGGTTCATCATGTTTTAATTCATCCTCGAAGTCTTCATCAAGTTTCTTGTTGGAGCTCAAGCATTCTTCATCATGCATTCCAATTGCAATCCTTTCTACCTTATCTTTTCAGATGGTGTTATGTCATTCTTGACAATTCCTTCGTGAATTGTGATTCACGAGTTTCAAGAATGAGATATTTAAAACCAAAAATTTCCTTGTTCAGGAGATCTTTTCAACCCTTTAATTATTCGTTGGAGTTATCTTGAGTTATAATTCACCTAAAAGCTTTCCTTGAGAATTGTTGCTATTATGGTGCTTATAAATGACCCAAGTTCTTCATTTATCATTCCGGTGAAATAAGTTTTTCATCTCCTTGTTGATCTCAATCAATCAAATGTTTCGTAAGTGGCTGGTTGTCACCTCTTAATTTTGAGATGTTTTCCATAAGCCCACATCAAGCTTATTCGTTTCGTTGTTGAATTTTCCAACAACTCTATTCAACCCTTCTTCGTAAGGACGCTCTTTCAAATTCAATTTTGAGAGAAGTTGTTTTTTCTTCTCCGTTCAATTCTTTCATTGAGTTATATGCTATTCTTTCATTCCGGAGGCATTGTGATGTTGCTCTCTCCAAACCATCATCTCGTTTATCAAGATCATATTCTCCCTTGCTTGTCTATTTAACCGTAGTGTTGTGTCCTCCATTCTAGTTCTCTCATCTTTTCAAGTTTTGCCTATCTTTTTAACCGAAGTGCTATCTGAAATCCTTCTAACCCCTTGTGCCATCCTTTCAATTGTTTCGGAGGCAATATGTTGTTCATTTCATCAAGTATCATTCAATCTCCTCAAGTTCCTGTTTATTCCTTCCATTTTCAGTCGGAGTGCTGTCCGAATTCTGTCATTCTTATTCCTTGGCTATACCGTTGCAGTTTCATATTCTTTTGGTTCGTAAGCTCTTGTTTCATGTTTTTCAACCTGCAAGGTTCTCTTAATGCTCCTTGTCCCTCTTTTCCAATGGAGTGTTTCATCTTCGTTCATCTCCGTTGTATTCTTTCCTTCAAGATTGTTCAACCTCTCAAGGTTCTTTGGTTTTCACTCGTTTGTCGAAGAAGCAACTTTGTTTTACCTCTTCCTCTTCCGTTTTTACCCGGTGCCATCTCTAGGATCTCGGGTCGAGATCCTCTGTTAGTGTGGGAGAGTTGTGACGCCCGAAGACCGACGTCCCAGAAGATCCCAGAAGATTCCAGAAGATTCCAGATGTTCCGGGTTCTCCCGTGTGTTTTATTTTGCTTGTGTTATTTATTTTTGCATTGCATCATGTCATCATGCCATCATGTCATATTTATCTTGCATCTCAACTTAAATAAATTGTGTGGACCTTCGGTCCATTTAAATCGAGGGAAGAGTGTCTTCTCTTTAAAACATATAAAAGCCTCTCAATATTATTAGGGAGCTATATAATAATATTCCATTTGTTTGGAATTAACCAACACATGTGCATAATTTCCCCATGCTTTTCCTACTTCGAGTTTCTCCTTCAAAAACCTTGCCAATAATTCTTTTCCGTTGTTTCGAGGTTCCTCCGAAAATTCGAACATTTTTTGGACACTTCAATAATCAAGTCTTAGTTCAAACCCATTTGAATTAAATTCAAATATGTTTGAATTATTATTTTTTTGATCATGCCTTTTTCAATTTTCTCGGACCGTGCTCATTTTTATGATCCCGAGAAAATTAGCCCTTGTGCTAAATCTTCCCCTAACCTTTCTTTTCTTTCCTCTTCTTTTAATTGTTTCTGCTTCGTTTCTTTAATTAAAAGATCATAGCAGAAGAGCAGCCTGGCCTCTAGGCAATTCTAGCCGCGGCCCAGGCCTCTTGGCCCATCCCAATCAGTCATCTGGCCATTGGCCCAGCCACCAGGCGTCCTAAACCCTAGCGCTCGAGCCATTCCCTCCTCTCGTTCCTCTCTCCCGCAGGCCGCCGCCACCCCCTCGTTCCCCTATCGATCTCTCCTCTGTCGCCCGACCGCCCCTGCCTCGCTCTACACTACGTCCCTCGAGCGCCCCATCGATCCCCTTCGCTTTTCCCCCGCGAGCCGGCCAGGACCGTGCCAGAGCCCCGCCATCCTCGCGCCATGGCCGCGTCCCTCGCTCCTCTCCCATCGCGCGCCTCGCCGCCCCTGCCTTCGTCTCCAGCGAGCCGACCCGCCGCACTCCTGCGCGCCCCGGGCCTCTCCTCCTCGCCAAGGCTCCAGCAAGGCCGCGCCCTCGCCAGGCTCTCGCCTCGCCCTCCTCGGCCAGGAGCTGCGCCAAGGCCAGCGCCCCTGCCTCCTCGGTGGACTCGACCCGCAAGGCCCTGCACCTCGCGAGGGGAGGAGCCCCCTCGTGCAGCCCGTGCGACCCGCACCCTGCCTCCCCATCGACCAGCCGAAGCTGCCCCGCGAGCCGCCCCGCCACCTTCTGCTCCTTCTCCGGCAGCCTCGTGCCCGCCATGGACGTCTATGCTGTTGTTTTGCTTTGAACCGTCAAGACCGGCAAGTCCAGCTAGCACCGATGCCTCAAGGGCCCTGAGTACGACTACACGGCGACCCGACAAGTACCACGACCAAGTACCCCGACGACCGCGGTCTTCGGAATCGCCAAGTACCACGACATCACGGCATGAACATCTACAAAACGTGTACCACGATGACCCGCGAGTACCACTACATCAATGTGTTCCGCTACCATCGCCGAAGACCGTCAAGTGAACAGCTACCGTCGCCGGAAACACCAAGTACCCCTTCGAACGTTTTGAAGCGCCAAGTACCACGATGGCCCCGAACCTCTACGAACGAGTACAACTACCGTCGCCGAGACCGCAAGTACCACTACATAAACGAGTACCACGACACGATGACGTGAACGCCTACTTCCCTCTACGGACGTGTACCCCGACCCGTGTACCACTACTTCCACTACGAATCGCGAGAACGACTTCTTCCTCTACGATCTCGAACCTCTCCGAGAACAAACGCTTCGAAGGTATAACCCCGAGATGATGACCCGTGGACGAATGCATGTGTTGTATGAAATGTTTCCCTTGTGTGCATCGTGCCGTATCGTCTTTTGTAATGTTCCTCGGTTGCCTCGTCGCCGACTCGTGGGAACCCGGTGACGGGATCACCCACCTTTCATCTTGTCCGACTCGCTCACGCCATCTTTCTTTTGTCCCGGTCTCTCAACGAGTTGCCGGAATCGAGATGTTGCCGATGCATCATTTTCGGATCGTTGCCGTGGCACCTTTTTCCTTCCACCACGGTGACATATACTTCATATCATCTTCTTGTCAACTTTTAATATAATTGCATAAACTTGATCATGTCATCCGCATCATGTTAACAACCTTTGAATGTTTAATTGTTGTTGCTTTACTAATTGCTAAACATGCACATGGGGATTTTTCCGGAATTGTTGTTTGATATTTCCGGCCTCATTTAAAATGCCTAAATAGTGAAGTTTCTTTATGCCTCACCTCTTGCCATGTTAACAAACCTTTAATCTTGTCTTGTAAATAACGAGAGTCAATTAAATAATTAAAATGTGGTGTTTCGTCAATATGCAACTCGTTGCATATTGAGCTCCACTTAACTTGTAGTATTGTTTGTGCACTTTGTCATGCCATGCATATTTAAACCGGACATGCATCATACTTGGATGTGCATCGTATGCCATGTTTATGATTGTGTGTTTACCGTATTGTTTGCTTCTTTCCGGTTGCTTCTCTTGATAGCTTCGGTTTCGTTCCGGAGTTGTGAGGATTCGCTCGACTATGTTGCTTTGTCTACTTCATGGACCCGTTCTTCTTCCTTGCGGAATCCCAGGCAAGATGATCATACCCTTGGATACCTTTACTACCATTGCCATGCTTAGTTGTCTCGATGCTATCGTTACATGTCGTGCTACCCTTCTTTTATGTCAGCCTCTCCTTGTTGCCATGAAACCTCTAACCTTGACACCTTCCTAGCAAAACCATTGTTTGGCTATGTTACCCGCTTGCTCAGCCCCTCTTATAGCGTTGTTAGTTGCAGGTGAAGATGAAGTTCGTTCCAGGAGGGAACTTGTTGTTGTTGGAATATCACAATATCTATTATTATTATTAACACACATATATACTGGGCATGGGTGGAAGGCTTGGCCTTTTGCTCGGTGTTTTGTTCCACTCATGCCACCTTAGGCGCCGATAAACCGGCATTATGTTCCTTGATTTTGCGTTCCTTACACGATGGGTGGATGGGGACCCTTGACAGTTCGACTTTGAATAAAACTCCTCCAGCAAGGCCCACCATTGGTTTTAATTTGCTCATAATAACAACTTAATTAATTAATTAAATTGCATAGGGAGTTAGTGCTACCCGAGGATTCTTTCTACATTGCAGGGGGGCTAGTGCTGATGGTGTTGGTCCCAAACGGGGGTCCTGCAGGGCCACTACGGGGAAACTCGAGGTTTGGTTTTACCTGTAGCATCACCCATCCGGTCGTGGCCTGAGACGAGATACGCGCGGCTACTATCAGGGTGTCAACACACCGGGAGGTCTTGCTGGACTTGTTTTACCATTGTCGAAATGTCTTGTGCTACCGGGATGCCGAGCCTGATCGGATTTCCCTAAGATAAGGAGTGATGATATTATATTTATCACTTCAGCTAATCGTGAGAGTTTGTGATGGGCTAAGTTGGAACACCCCTGCAGGGTTATGATCTTTCGAAAGTCGTGCCCGCGGTTATGTGGCAGATTGGAATTTGTTAATGTCCGGTTGTAGAAAACTTGACAGAGGATCCGAAGTAAAACACACAACTGTGTGAGTAACCGTGACTGTCTCTTTTCACTTCGAGAAGAGAACACGGTGGGGTTATGTTTGATTCGTATGTAGTTCAGGATCTTTAGCGATCACTACTTTTGCGACCGTTTGCGTAGATGCTCATCTTATTCTGGTACTCGTAAGTTAGCCACCATCTTTATGCTTAGCCGCTGCTGCAACCTCACCACTTTACCTCTTCCTACCCATAAAGCTTTGCTAGTCTTGATACCCATGGTTATGGGATTGCTGAGTCCTCGTGGCTCACAGATACTACAACACCAGATGCAGGTTCAGCCGAGAATGATGCAGGAGCTGGTTCAGAGCTTCCCTGGGAGCTCGATGAAGAGTTTGGCCGTATGCTTGTTACGTTTTCGACGATCAGTAGTGGTTTCTACTAGGATTCGATCCGGACCTGTGACTTTATGTTGTTTTGGTATCTTTCTTTTGGATCTTCGCCCGTAGTCGGGTTGTTGTTTTTGAATGATGTCTTGCTTATGTAATGTATTGTGTGAAATGGCGAGTGTAAGCCAACTATCTCCTTTTGCGATTTAATCCCTCTTTTACATGAGTCGTGCAAAGATACCAAACTTGAGATCATTCTAGGATGGGCTTATACCTTTAAGTCGTGCCTCGACACGTAGGAGGTATAGTCCCATCCTGGGCATTACATTACCAACGGCTTAAAGGTACATTAAGGCAGGCGTTACTGATAACGCCTGCAGTAAAGGATAATTAAGATATTTACTTCAGAGAGTAAATATAGGACCGTTGCTATTCCGAGGGACACTTGGTCTTCGGAGGTCGAGTGCTCGGTCTGGTCGAGTGGAATTGAGTCGTCCTGCGTACATGGGTCGGTCGAGTGAAGCTTCTCTTTGGACAGTCTCAGTCGACTGTCTCCACTGCCATGGGTCTTGTCTTTTGATCTTCTAGGGTAGCGACCTTGGGTGGGGTACTTTGGTCGGGCCTATGACCCTACCCTAGGTCTGTAACCTCGTCACTAGGCGCAAATATGAAGATCAGTATTGGCAAAATGAGAATTTTAATGCAACATTTCATATCCTTATTTTGGGCCGTCAATGCCAATATCGTCGATGCCTCCCTATGCTCATATAGATCCATATCCATCATGGGACAGATCAACATTTGAACAATCACATGTCAAAGGCTGTTTCAATCATAAGGAACCAATCCAGAGTTCAATGAAGAGGAAAGAGGTGGTCAGACAAGTATATCGAGTTAAAAAAGATGGCTGCAAGAGTGCCAATTCAGATTTGATCTTAAAGGATAAAGGGCCAATTAAAGTGTTGACATTGGCTACAAAAGGCAATGAGATGGAGCAATCAATTATCAAGAATCAAAGTGCCAAATCTGAAGAAAAGAAGTTGAAAGTGTACAAGGTAAAACAAGAATTTTCATTAGTTCAAACAAAATCACAGCCGGGGCGCCCACTCGGCTTATCATATTGGCAAAAGAAGAAATTACAAAAATTTAGTGCACAAGAACTTGAAGAAAGGAACATGGCATGGGTTCCCAACGGAAGTACTCTAAATAAGAATTATGTGCAAGCTTCCATTACAAGAATTGCGGCAAAGGTGAAGAAGGAAAAGAGTGAAAACTATGAAGGACCAAGCCGAAGGTTTCAACATCTTCGGTCCATACATTATCCATATTCTTCAACTACGCCATTAATGCATATGCCATGGAATTCGTCATCAGGTATAATCGGTTATCCTCAATGGGCTTATTTTAATCCATGGATGCAATATAATTTCTTACATCATGAAAGGGTATTACCAAATCATCATATGTTCGATTAGCTTCAATTTTGTTGCTAATTTAAATGGCCGATATAAAATTATCGCCTTTAGCATAAACATGGCCGATATAGAAATTATCGCCCTAAGCATATAAAATGGTTGATGGAGTGTTGACATCGTCCTTAGAAAAAGCATCGTGCAAGTTATTTTTCGGCACACAAGTTTGCCGAAAAACAAGGAGGCATGTGTTGACACCAGATTTTGGCACGGTCAAGAACTTAATTAAGGTGGCCTCAAATGGAAAAGTTCTCAAAGTGAAAAAGTTTCGTATCATTAAAAGGGTAAACTTTGATATTTGGGCCATAGCCATTCGGTCTCATCTCTAAAGCCGAAGTTGTGTTTGAAGTACCGAGATTTACTATCCAGAACACTATTCGTCTGATTACGCTCCCAAGATGGCCTTATATGAGAAAAGTTTCTACAGGAATTGTCTTTGTCTCGTCGAGACGATCATTTTTGATATAAAAATCATCTCAATCCGAGATCGTATACAAAAGTTAGAGCCATTCGAATGCAGCCCTGCCAGGAGGCTACATATGGCGCGCCCCACCAGACGTATGTATGATGGGTAGCGCGAGCGACAGTCCGTTTTGCGCGGGAGATTCAGTCCTTAAGATGACCTCGAATCGAAAAACGTTGAACATGAAAGTTGTTCGACTCGTCGAAACGAGTAAATATGCTTTTGGGCGCATTTTCATCCGAGATAGTTTACTGCCACAAAAAAGACCCGCAAGATGTAGCCAGTTTAAACCAAACAGTTTTGAAAAGTTCGGACAAAATCAATCCGAAATTGACTAGGGTTTTGGGCGTGAGTCGAAGCTTTTTCCTTGCACGGGAAGTCCATCCGCCTCTTATATACCTAAGGGATGACGGCCGATTGAACAACACACAATCGAACAAATCATCTACTATTTTTTATCTTTTATCTTTTCTTGTTAACCCTAGTTTTTCTTTTTCCTCGTTCTTCGTCTGTTCTTCTTGTTGCAGGGCGGCGACCCTCGAGGCCCTACGGGCAATCAGGTCGACCAAGGGCAGTCCATAGCCGCCGCGCGTCCAGACGGTGTCCCTCCCGGTATCGCGCTTCCGGACGGATCTCCTTCGACGTGAGCTGCAGTGCATCACCCCCGGCGTCGAGGGTACAGAGTGACGTGTTCGTGTGCGAACACCTAGCACATGAACTAGCAGCGGAGGCAAATAGGAGGGGAAATAGTATCCTCCTGGGCAAAGTACCCGAGTCGCTAGAGCAGCTACGGCTGCTTGATTGTAATCACCAACCATGAGTACTGAAGCTCATTGGTTCTAAAAAGAAAAGAAAAAAAGATCCGGCCACGACGTCTTCCCTGGATCACCCATCTTCAGACGCTGGTGTATGTGTGTTTCAGCACAGCCTATATATGGAGCAACCTCCATGCGTTTTGTTACAAAATAAAGTCTAGGGATCATACTCGTCCCCCTCGTGTCGCCCCCGCGGGCGACCCAGGGGGAACCCTAGCCGCCGCCCCCTTCGTCCCTCCTCAGCCTCCACCTCTCCTCGCCGCCGTCCGCACCGCCGTCGGGCAAAGCTTGGCCGGCTGGGCGGCGGCGGGGCATCTCTTCCCCTTGGAGCATCTTGGGCGGCGCGGGACGACCAGATCGCGAAGAGGCGCCGGGCTAGCGCGGGGTCTGGCGGTGCGGTGGGCGAGCATCTTGGCGGCGGCCCGATGCGGCGCTGGTGACGCGGCACGGCAGCTGCGGCTTGGATGCGACTCCACGGCGAGGTGGTGGCTGCGTGTTCATCAGATCGGGTGGTCGCGGGCGCCGCCATGTTCAGGCCGAATCCATCTGGATCTGGCGCTTGGATGTTGTCGGCCGGCGCAGGGTGGTGGTCTACGTCGCTGGCCTCGTCGGATCGTCGGATCCGGCGCCTGGAGATCTACGGCGGCTGTTCTTCTTGATCCTCCTTCCTGGTGGGTTGAGCCCCATGGCACTTGCATCTCTGCTGGTCTCGGTTCGTCTCGCTGTCGGATCCGGAGCAGTCGGAGGTTTGGTGGTATAGGTTGGGGACCGGAGGAAACTTTGGCCGTCTGGTCCGGCCCGGCATCGGCGGCGTCCCACGACGCCGTTACCCTCCTTGGAGGCGAAGCCGAGGTCCCTCCTATCCACATCCGAACCCCTCCCGGACGAAAGTCTAAAATTCAGTCTGGATTGGGCGGCGGCGGCGCCCTGCGCGTCGTAACCTCCATGGAGGCGCCGTCTTGGGAGGCTCAGGTCGGGCAAGAGATGCTATGGGTGTTGGGCGTTGCGTAGCTCCAGCAGCGGCGACGGCGTGAGCTCCAGGGGAAACCCTTGATCTGGGTCTACCGGATCTGACGATGATGGCACCTTCGATGTCGTGTCCCTCCTGGGGGCATCGTTTTGGAGCACGCGCTGGCTGGAGGGGACAAGAGGAGGAGCGGTGTTACATCTACCGCGAGGCCGACGGCGGATCCTGGCGGCATGGTGTCGCGGAGGTTCGGCGATGGGCGCGTCTGGAGATGAACTCGCGCAGGAGGAGGAAGTTGTCTAGCGTCATGGTGGCGTTGATGACAGAGAGGCCTGCCAAGGTTGGTGCAACAATTTTGCTCTGAGGATGGACCGAGGGATGATGGAGGTGTCGGCCCTTGCAGCGTGCGGTGCTCACTGGGAGTGTGCCTGAACCGGTGTGGGACCCAATCCAGGTAGTGGCTTGGAGGGGACACCCGGCTTTAGATGTTAGGCTTTAGTGCGATGTCTGTTTGGTATTAGGCCCGGACATTCGGCACGCCTTCATCAAAGGGATAGGAGTAGCAACGGTGTTGCCAAGATGGTGGCTTCAGGCTTGTTGATGTATCACCTTGTATGGTCTTTGTGAATAATTAATAATATGGCTGCATGCATCGTCTAGATGCAGAGGCCGGGGGTACATCCTCCTTTTCTAAAAAATAAAAAAAAAATAAAAAAAAAAAGCACAGCCTATATATTCTGCTCGTCTTGGACAGTTAGACTGAATATATAGGCTGGGCCAAGTTACGGTGCTCTTGTCATTATCCGCTCATCGTCTGTTGGATTACCTGATATATACTGCTTGTTCGGAAGCTCTCCAGTCTCGTAACTCCGCTCCGCTCGAAAGAGTTGGGTCCGAGTCGCTCCCTACTTTTGTGTTGGCGCTCCTTCCGCTCCGGGAACTGTAGTTGGGGAGCGAAGCGGATCTGAACAGAGCCATAGTACTGTATGGAGTATGATGAATCGGGCGCGTTTGTTGGATGTTATCAGAGTTTCTTGTTTAGTTAGTTAATATGCTAACTGAGCTGGCAAAAGAATGCCAAGCTAGCTAACTGATATGTCCCATGCACGGATACGTCATGCATGCATTATACTCACTCCTTAAGGTTCAAATTTTTTGAAGTTTTTTTACCAAGTCAAACTTGTTTGAGTTTCACGAGTTTACAGAAATGTGCAAATATCTATAACATCAAATGTATATTGTATGGAAATATATTATTATGTTGAATCTAATGAAACCGATTTGGTTTTGTAGCTAGCTAGTTGATGATACATCATGTGACTCCACTACAAAAACAGGGTTACGCCAAACCGCTCGCAGCCTCTAGCAGACGGGATCCGGCGTCACCTACCCTCTAGTCGTCACCCGTCGTTGCTATCTTCCATACGGCTGTCCCTTCAACGCCATCTTCAAGATTGGTCGTACGAAGTCAATCAAATTGCCAAATAACCTTTAAATCCTACTAGCTTTAGACCGATCTGTCATCAACAAATGTTTTGCCGTCCCCCACGATCATCCCCAACCCCAATGTTGTCCTCCTGTCGCACCATGTTTCTCGATGGATGCGGCTGGAGGTGCATGGCCAGCGCAATGTCTCTGCCGCTAGATCTGTCATCTCCATCACCGGATCGACGGATCCATCCTCGTATCTGGCATGTCATCATCTTTGTAAAGAATGAACAGTAATGATCGCTTTTGATTTGATTGCGATGATGTACATATTTATACCCCGGGAGGGGCGCGTCGCACAGACGCGACGTTTACAAGAGATGGGAGTTCAGGGGCGTGTCCGTTACAATAGGACGCGACCCACCGAGGGAGAAAACCGCATGTCGGTTTGCTTAAACAGAGATTTTCATTAATTAAACTAATTAATTAATCCTAACACTCCCCCTAATCTCTGCTTCAATTACTCTTGTAAACATCATCATCAATATCTTGATCATCATCATCATGATTAATCTCCTCCAAAAATCCTGTAGGAAAAATATGAGGAGATATGTACAATATGACATCAAAAACTCCTTCCAAAAACCCAATGGGAAAATAAGGAGAAACCTACATATCACAATGCATGCATTACTATTGCCTCGTTAAAAACCTTTCATAAGAAACCATTCAGGAAAAACTTATAAAGGAAAAGAGTGCAATATCAAAGATCCGAGGATCACAAACAGATTATCATTCAGGAAGACACTCCCCCTGAACTTTGCAAGTCCCGAAGTCGTTTCATACCAATTCCATTGATGTACTTCTCAAATAAAGAACTTGGTAATGACTTTGTAAACAAATCAGCAAGATTGTCACATGACTTCGTTTGCAAAATATTTATCTCCCCAGTTTCTTGTAACTCATGAGGATAAAATAATTTAGGAGAAATATGCTTTGTAATATTGCTCTTTATATAACCTGTTTGCATCTGTGTAATGCATGCAGCATTATCTTCATAGATAATAGTGGGTGATTCCAATGATCCAATCCCACTTTTACTTTCAATAAAGTTTATCATTCTGCGAAGCCATGCACATTCACGTGATGCTTCAAACAAAGCAATAATTTCAGAATGATTCGTGGATGTAGCCACCAGAGTTTATTTTGTCGACTTCCAAGAAAAGGCTGTACCTCCACTCAAGAAGACAAAACCAGTCTGTGATCTGGCATTATGGGGATCTGATAGGTATCCAGCATCACAATATCCCACCATGGTCTTATCTTGATTTTTCCGATAGAACAAACCAAGATCTTTGGTGCCTTGAAGATATCTGAAAATGTTCTTCACACCAACCCAATGCCTCTTTGTTGGTGATGCACTGAATCTAGCCAACAAATTTACTGCAAATGATATATCAGGCCTGGTGCAGTTTGCTAGATACATTAGTGCTCCAATAGCACTGAGGTAAGGAAACTCAGGTCCTAATACCTCTTCATCATCACCCTTAGGTCTAAATGGGTCTTTATCTCTATCAAGAGATCTAACAACCATTGGTGTTTTCGATGGATATGCTTTATCCATATTAAATTTCTCAAGAATCTTTTGGATATAAGTAGACTGATGAACAAGTATTCCTGAAGGAAGATGTTCAAGTTGTAAGCCCAAACAAAATTTAGTCTTACCCAGATCTTTCATCTCAAACTCCGTCTTAAGATGATTACTTGCCTCATGTATTTCTTGTGTAGTCCCAATGATATTCAGATCATCCACATACACAGAAATAATGCAAAATCCATTCTTAGATTTCTTAATAAACACACATGGGCAATCATTATTATTTGAGTAACCCTTTTGAAGAAGGAATATACTCAGTCGGTTATACCACATTCTTCCCGACTGCTTC